>OZ007588.1:145730639-146330639 GCA_963931845.1 Maratus michaelseni | reverse complement strand
GCAGCTAAGTAAGGAGAAGATAAATATTATAAAAAAGTGGTTGATATTTTGAATAAAAGAATTCCTTAATATGGAAACTATGCAATTTACACATAAATTTATAAAATGTTCAATGTCTGGGTTCGTGATAATACTCATGTAAATTATTCTAATATTTTCATAAGGTTTCTCAAGGTATGCATTACTTAAATTGTCCAGATAGCAGTATTTTTTTAAAAAAATGCATAATCTACTGTAACAGAATATTTCAAAATTATTGAAGCTTAAAAATAAGAACATAAACAAAAATTAAAATATTTCTTTAAAATAGATTCAATCAAAACCACCTAGAATGTTTTCAATTTCAAATTTATTTTCAACTTTAGTTCTCATAGTTTATTTTCTTGAAATCACGTATTATTTTTCGAAACATAACCTGTCATTTCTTTTTCTCAATAATTATGCCCGAAATTTCTAAAAGTATTTCTATAAAAAAAAAATAAAAAAAAAAAAAACTACTGCATAAATTACAGTAGCAAGGAATTGAAGTCGAAAAAAATTAAACGAAACTACAATTAAAAATTTCGCTTGCATAACTAAATAAAACTTTTATTTACATCTCTAATGCTTACATTTTCAGCCTTTATTTTCAACAATTTTTGTTGCACTCTATTTTCTTGTAATAGAGTATTCTTTTTTCAGAATTGTACCCTATTATTATCTTCTCTGTAATTATGCCTGAACTTTCTAACAGTACACGTCAGTCTGAAGAAAAGTACCGTAATTGGATTCGTAAAAAAACATTCTGTACAACTTTGTTACGATTCATAAAGTTTTATTATATATGAAGGATTTTCTTTCAGTAATATTATTATTTTTAGCATGAAAGATAAAATATTTCGAGAAGTTTTACAAAAAAATCACGTCGTGTATCACGAAAGTTTTAGCAAATTCAATATTCTTTGATTACTTTTCGGTTAAATATATTATTTAAAAATTGAGTTGTCAAAAATAGTTTTGTTTTGTTCACTGTAAAAAGACAAATAAATAAAAAATAAATAAAATAAATAAAGACAAATGTTTCTTAATCTAGGAAATTATAATACAGGGTGTCCATTAATGATTGTCCTGGTTTCCTTACCTCATGACTTTTGATTTGAGAATATGATGAAAAATATTATTACATATTCGTAAATTACAACTTAAAAAGTTTTTTTAATAACACATTTGAAGATACATATGCCTAATGTTGAAAACATTATTAAGAAAATTACGATTATAATCAAATAACAGTTAACATTAAAATTTTATCAAATTTTATCAAAAAAGTTTTAATTAATTATGCAATATCTATCTATTACTTACCCATCATACGTAGTATAGGGTAAATCTTGTAATCGTTTTATAAATCGAAAGAAAAAATTGACAGATTTACACGCTTCAGACATTGGAGATTCCGAAAAACATATTTTTAGAAGAAAAAAATTGCGTCCGTCTGTCTGAGTGAGTGTGTCTGTAAACGCTCTATCTCCCGAACAAATTGAGATAAAGAATTGAAATTTGGAATGCACTTAGTACGGAATAATGAGAAGAAGCCTATTGAATTTCAGTAACCTTGATTATCCGGAACAATTTTTTCCGGACTCTCGAAGTATTCGTTCCGATAAAAGGTATATAAAAATGTTCGAAATTGTTTGTTTTAAGGAATGAATATAAAAAACAATAAAAAATATAATTTTGCATAAAGAATGAAGTCGATCGGATAATTAGTTGCCGAGATATTTGTAATCACATTTTCCACACTCTTCGATTTTTCATGATCCTGTATTTTATTCAAATTTCAATTCAGAGATATATTTTAATTTGAAAAGAGACGCTTAATCTGACGCAGTAAACTCTTAGTTAATAGGATTAACATTTTTAGAGTTATAAGGATGTTTCTCTTACGCAATTCAGTAATAGAGTATTTAAAGCTTATTTCGTCATCAAGCCACGATTTTATTAGAATTGCAATGCATTTTATAAATAGCTTACACATGTTTTGTTTTCATATTTTATATTATGCATATCCATGATGGGTAAGTATTACGGTGGCTCCCAACGACTAGTTAAACTTTGTACTCATAACTTATTAACAGCTTTTTTAAAAGTTTGATAAAATTTTAATATTAATTATTATTGGATTATAATCGTTATTTCATGAATAGCGTTTTGAGTTGCGACTTTACCCATATGTAACTTAAATATAGTTTGTGTTATTAAAAAAACTTTTTGAGTTGTAATTTACGAATATGTAATAATGTTTTTCGTCATATTCTTAAATGCAAAAGTTATGAGTTAAGGAAATCGGGACAGTCAGTTATGGATACCCTTTATAACCACATATCCAACCGTATATGGATAGACTGTATAAATATACAATAACCTCGTCCGAGACCCCCACGATTCCGAAAAGCGCTCGCTATATTTAGAGACATCAGGAAGCAATATATTTTCGAAATTTAAAGAAGCTTTTATAAACACAAAGTTTCTTTTGCTGCCAATAATTTTTGAAACTTTTCCGAGTATTTTTTATAGTGAATTGATCAGTTTTCTGAACACGGAATTTATGTTTTTTCGGATGCTATGAATTCTCAAGTAAACATATTCATGTTCAATTAATACATTTTACAATCAAACCTGATTCATTAGCAGTATTAATACAACATTAAAACTAATATTATTTTATTACTCTTGCATTTATAATATCAATTGAAAACTTTTTAATTAAGAATTGATAACAGTCTAAAAACCGATATTCTGATTTAAGAAAACTGATTAAAACACTATGCAAACAACTAAATAACGTTTCCGAGATTCGGTGGCAGCACAGGAAACTATTTTCTTTTATACACTGTTAAAAATTTGCAGCAAACTGTCCAGTCATTTGACTGTTTTTAGAGAAAACGGTTACATAACCATAATTTAAATCTATTCTGACCATAATATGGGCAATAATCGGGTCAGAATATAGTTAATTTGCGGTTATGTAACCGTATTTTATAAAAACGATCAAATGACTGAACAGTTTGCTGCAAATTTTTAACAGTGCATAAATGCTTCTTTAAATCTCGAAAATACAACAGTTTCTGAAGTTACTACAGGTAAAGAACGCCTTTCGGAATCATAGATAAGTTAGAAGAGGTTATTGTACAATTTCGTTCGTGATTATATTATATTCCACCAGCTTTGAAACTAGAGGCCGAATTTTCAAGAAGAAAACGCTTTCGCTGTGAAAACTACGTTGATTTTAAAAAGCATTTCATTGAATACATATTGAATCATTGAGAAAGCTGGCACTGTTTTCAACAATTTTGCCTAAATTACATAATTTACGTTCGGTTTTCAATCCTTCAACACTGAGATTGGGAAAAATGCTATTATCATTCACTATGCTGCAAAGGGTCCTAATCGAAGAAAGAGGTATGTTACTATCAATTAAAATGACGTCATGTTAGGAGAAAACAGACATTTTTTTCGTAAAATTTTTACATTTCAATACAGTTGTGTCGAAAGAATTTTCAACAATTGTTCATTCCTCTGGTTCTGACTTTGAGATTGTACGGACTGGCGATATAAAAATTAGATATCGTAGATTGAGAAATATTTATCTCCTATTACAGCGTTTTCTCCAAGTTTTGTAAGTTTATAATTGTGATTATTTTAAATGATAAAAGAGGAAGGCGAGAGTTATGTGAAGCTGGTGGATTTTAAGTTGTTATTAGCGTGTATGTAAAGCAAAATCAACATTATTAGAAATATATAAACAAAATGTCCACTTAAAAATTACCTCTGAAATTAACATTTTCAATAAAGATGGGTAGCAAATGAGATCTTCTATTTCTGAAATATTTCTGTAAATCTTCGAAACTGTCTGTATTTTGATGCTTCCTATTAGTCCTTCTCTTATGATTTCAGAAGATACGGAAGAGATTTACGGCAAGGTGGGTAGTTCTGTAAATTTGTCTGTAGACGTTTCTGAAAAATATTTACACTGCTGAAAAGTTTCAATTAACATATTTGAATTCAAGAAGAAATGTCAGTATAACAAATGCATTATAAAAACTAATAAACATGTTTTTGAATGAGTTGTAAGACACATAATCTATATCTAAAAGCGTATTAAATAATAAATCAGACAATTGTCTTTTTTTTTAATTTAGAAATAAAAGCTTAAAGTTCTAGATATGTCATACAGAAGAATGTAGTTTTGAATTGCTCACAATAAGATTCAGAAAAAAATTCATGGAAAATGTAAATGTGTTACTGCTTTACTTTAACAAAAGTGCATTTTTTTTAATTTTGTTCAAACTTTTATTTTTATCCCTGATGTTAATATTTGGAGCGTTTATTTTCAACACTTTTTGTTATTTTTAACTTACTTATAATCAAGCATTCTTGGTTGAAACGTAAGCTGTTATTACGCTCTGTGTAATTATGGCTGAACGACATTCTAACAGTACACGTCAGCTTTATGAAATGTGCAGTAATTAGTTTTGTAAAAAGCATTCTGAACAACTTTGTTATGATTCATGAAGCTTTATTATGAAAAATGTTTCTTCAGTAATAGCATTATTTTACAAACTTAAAACAATACATTTTCACAGTTTTTCAAAAGATTTTTCAGTTTATATACACTGCAAAGAAAGACAAGTATTTTTAAATCTAGGAAAACATAATATAACCATGAAAGAAAATACACTTTAAGAAAAGACATTCTTTATCTTTAGAAAACTCAGAAACCAGTATATTTTCGAGGTTTAAGGAAGCATTTATAATAAAAGAAAGTTTCTTTTGCTGCCACTGATTTACCGAAACTTTTCCAAGTAGTTTTTATAGTGTATTACTCAATTTTATCAAATCTGAATTTAATTTTCTGTTGCGACTTTCTCAGTTAAAGTTTTATGCTGTGTTAATGAATTTATACCTGGAAAGGTAACAAAATGATATTAATTTTAATTGTAAGGGAAATCCTCTTATTTTATCATGTTTGTCTGTAAAACATGTTTGTTGACCATGAAATGTTTAAATGAGAATTGATAGCATCTGAAAAGCATATGTTCTGTGTTGAAAAATCATTTTAATACACTATAAAACCTACTTAGAAAAGTTTCTGAAAATCACTGGCTGCAAAAGTTACTTTGATTTTGTAAAAGATTCTTTAAATCTCGAAAATTTTATTGGTTTCTGAGCTTTCTAAAGATAAATAACGCTTTTCGGATTCGTGGGTTACTCGAGAGAGGATATTGTATATTTTCGTATGTTATATTTTCCTAGATTTAGAAACATTTGTCATTATTGACTGGGTAGGAAAATACACATGTATCACACACATGTACACTAATCCAAATCGTACATATATTTAATAAAAAGCCATGTATTGATGTTATATACTACCAGTATTTTATATACTATGGTACGTACACATAAAATTGTAAAGTGCTCAATGTTTGGGATCGTGCAAATTTTCATGTAAATTATTTTGATAAATGGTACTTGACTCAGTTTTTCCAATGTATGCATTATTTAAATTGTTTACCTAACAAAGTTTTAGAAAAATCTTTTGCATAAATTACTGTAACGAAATTTTCTTAGAATAAATGAAGTTAAAGTGAACAAGAACGGAAAATCCTGCGTCAAGCATAGATTATGTAACGCTTTCCAACGCTTCCAAAATAATTTTACAAATCATTACCGTTTAATAAGCTGAAAGATAACATCTAAATAAACAATTTGGAAAACGCATAACATATTTAAAAACGTAATTGCAGGAATTTCCAACATATACAATATTCAGAAAATTATCCGAATACTTTTATTCAGCCCTGTATATGATCTGTAGATTTGTATATAATACTACATAGGATGCTAACTTTTAGTTTAGTTAGGAAACGTGTAGCACAGTTTAAAATTCTACTTCTGTAGTTTCTGTCAATAGACGGAAATGTCTTCGCGAACTTTTGTGTTGCCCTGTATATGAAATACAGAATTTATACACACGAAGTGATAGACAAAAAGTGAGTTAAATTTAAAATCGCGTTCAGCAACTTAAAACGCACTTCCAGGAATTATTTTTAACAGACAGTAGGGAATCATTTTGTGTGTCCCTGTAAATGAACGATGACTGTTATACACACAATATTCTGTAGTAAGCCTCTTGTAATACTCTTGTAATAAATTCTTTTGATTGTCCCTGTACAGTAACTATAAGTGCTATGCACACCCTATTCCATATTAAGCTTACTGTAAATCCCCTTCGTGATGATATATATCAATTACCATGCGTTTGGAATTGTGTAACATCATTAAAATAATTCGCAAATGATTTTTCCCCATAGACCGTAATGTAACGGAATTCTTTTGAATGTCCCTGTAAAAAAACTATAAGTGCTACACACTTCAGTTGAAATAGGGAACATGCTATAGATAATGACAATAACATATAAAAATTGCAGGGAAATCTTAGCATATTTACGGGAGTTAGAGCACGGACAGACGGCCATATGGTAGACGGCCAGACGGCCAGACAAACCGAAGTCATAGACACTTTTCAACTAGATTGGAAAGTGTTAAAAAATAAGAACAGAAACTAAAATTTACTTAAATCTTATTTTTAGTTCTACCAATCTTTAGGCATTACTATGTATTTTTAGAGAGCAGTAGTAATATAAATGTGTCTTATTTTACAGTGCTATTATCGTTAATTACCATTATATTTCTTTTAAATAAATTTATTGCTATTGTCAATAAAATACATATATTCTTATCATTAAAAACATCGCTAGTTATCTACATTAAAAAACACATATGATATAGTTCGACGTTTTAAAAAATATAACCCATACCCAGTTCGTCTGCACACATTTTTTCACTATCTTTCGTTTCACGTTTCTTCTCTTGCTTTTTATTCCTTCTAAAGAACTCTTATATTTCATTTTAACCACGTAGACACAAATGCTCTACAGACACTAAAACTTAAAAGAAAAAAAATCTAACAATATTCAATCAACATTTTTTTTTCATAATGTTTACATTTTTCAGTCATCATTTTGTTTTTCTTCAATTTATTTCAAACCAAGAATTCTTTGCTGAAACGTAACCCATTATTATTTTCTATGTAATTATGCTTCAACTTTCTAACAGTACACGCGAATCTAAAGCAATGTGAAGTAATTGTGATTCATAAAAAAACACGCTGTCTAAACGAAAGGAACAACTCTTGTTATCGTGTTTTAAATAAGGAAAGCAATACATTTGTATAAATTTTACAAAAAAAGGATAGCATTTTGCATCACGAATGTTTAGTATTTTTAACTTTTCATTGTTTTTTCATTAAATGCATTATTTAAAAATTGAGATGTCGCAGAAAATTTCGGTTTGTTTTAAAATATATATATTAGCCATATTTTTAGTTAATTTTATATTAAGATGAAAGGTCTGTAACATTTGATTTCTCTTTGAATAATTTTAAATTTTTATTTAATGGCCTTTCTGCAATGCAGTGTTACTACAAATAGACAACAAAGATTAAACGATCCGTTAATGGAAAAAATTCAAATCCACCTAAATTATATCTAACTGTGTGTTAAAAGCAGTAGTACCTACATATTTAAAATGCAAGCTGTTTTTGTTTGTTTGTTTGTTTGTTTAGTTTGTTGTTTATATATTTTTAAACATATTTTAACTTTAGAAATATTTTACATTTAAAGCCGTTCATTTGTAGATGAGTCCACACCAGCTATTATGTATATATATATCTACATTTTTGCATTTTATTTTTAATTTTTTTTTATTAAGATTTCACCAAAATGGTGCCATTTGGATTACTGCAATTGTTGCAGATACAAAGGGAAATAGTAGGATTACTTCATTTTTATTGAGGTTATTTTCTCATTACAATTAAAAATAAAATATTTTTTTAGTTTAAACAGATTGTAGTAAGACTCTCAAAGGATACAAAAGATAATACGCATCACTTAAAAAAAAAAAAAACATCCTTTTAAAATCAGGAAATTGCAACATTTTCCTATAATTACATCAAAATAACATAATTGCCAGAGGAATTGCATTCCACCAGGTTTGAAATTAGTGGCCGAATTTTCGAGAAGAAAACGCTTTCGCCTTTGAAAATTACGTTGATTTTAAAATGCATTTCATTAAAAACGTACATTTTCATTCACAGAGCAGGCACTTTTTTCAACGATTGTGTCTAAATTGCACAGTTTACATTCGGTTTTCATTCCTTTTACACTGAGATTGGGAAAAAAATACGCTTAACATCCCCTATGCTGCAAAGGGTCCTAATCGAAAAAAGAAGTATGTTTCCATCAATTAAAATGACGTCATGTCAGGAGAAAACAGACATTTTTTTCGTAAAATTCTTACATTTCAATACAGTTGAGTCAAAAGGATTGTCAACAATTTTTCATTCCTCTGGTCCTGACTAGATCGTACGGACTAGCGATATAAAAATTCACCGAAAGATTACGTGATTTTGACGCGATTATAGGATGATTTTTCTTTTCAGTTTTATGAATGAAAATGCAAGTTTAATTTTCATTGGTGAAGACGTTCCGTCGTTCTTTGGCATTAAGCCCTTGATTTCGGAAAGGAGCAACATACTTCAGTGTGTGAAAATGATATATTTAATAAGAAGCTAGACATTTTCTAGATAAAACTTAAATTTTCTATTATGAATGACGGAATTTTTACTAAATGACGCACATTTTGGGCTTATTATTCTGCTGTTAATGATATTAAATGTTCATAGAGAACTAATTTCATTATTTCGTACGAAAGGCTCTCGCTGACAAACATGACGTCATTGTCTGATGAAAATATATCTATTAATAACCTATTGTGCGTTAAAATATTTAATGTTCAATAGTATTAAAATTCGTATAAGAAGTTTGAACCAATATGTTTTTTTCATTAATAAATGTAAACGGGGGGAGTAGGTGGCGAGGGGAAACTTCCCGGGGGGGGGGGAGGGGGAATCAATTTGAAGCTCCGTGGGGAGATTTTTTTCTTCACCCTAGTATAGTAAGTACACTGTTATCAATCTGCAGCAATCTGTCACAGTCATTCAACCATTTTTGTAAATAATGGTTACGTGACTGTATTACGAAGCGTTTTCGTTGGTCAGTACCGTTTGAAATTACTGTAAAGTTACCTTTATCTGTAAAAACAGTCGAATGACTGAACAGTTTGCAGCAAATGTCTGACAGCGTAAAATTTTATAAGATCACATGCTTTCCTGACATAACTGTACTATAGTAATACACTATGTAAAAATTTAAGAAGATGTTTCAACCTAAATTAACAGAGTAAAGACAAAAAAAAATTTTTTTTTTTTTTTTTGCCAAACACTTCAAAGCAGCCAAATTTGATAATCTGAAAAACAGAGAAATCTTAATAGTATCAGAAAAATACTCATGACACGTTTACTAAGATAGTCTTAAAATGAAAAAAAAAACTATATACAGTTATAGTAGGACATATTTATTATACAGTTCAGAGCATGTTTTTCAAAAGTCATCATACATTTTGTTACACATTAAAAACACGAAACAACTGTTAACGTTTCACATAAAAACTATTTCGAATAAATAATTATTGTAACTATGTAGCCGTAAAATTCCTAACTGGCATGAAATATATTTATTGCAATTTGCAATTAGACATGATCAAAATTGTCTGGACTCCATTTTGTGAAAAATGGAGTTTTTTTCTTTTACCTTCTATCTTGTAATATATGATTGAATGTCGGTTATTGCCGATGAAAATTTTTGAAGTACGTTATTTGAATATTACATGCTAAAAATCCAAGAGTAAATTAATACAGTTGCTTTTTATTCAGTCTGACGTTTTCTAATCTATTTTTTAAAGCTATACATCTATTTTTTAAAGAAACTTTCTTGAAAAAATAGATTAATTTCATTAATGAAGGTGTCCTTTTAAGGCCTTCGGTTTAGTCTCTCGTACTCTTGTCTAAAATTAAATGCTGTGAATTTATTTTTGAACAAAATTATTGGCTCAGCTGATAAATTAAATAACGGAAGTCTTCGAACTTATAAAAACTAATTTACACGAGAAAAGTAAGAGTGGAAGTACACTAAATAATAAGGGGATAACGTGAAATTCAGCTGCTCAATCGCGACATAAATGTCTGAAAATAGAAAGAAGTTGCCATAAATTAGTGAGTATCGCACTGTAACTCTGAAGGAAAATATAATCATCAACTGTACTTCACAACTATCAGTAATCTCGCCCAGGATTAGTACAAGATGATTTAGTCAATTACTGGGCATTTTCATGTGTTTTCAATAATTCAAACAGTACTCATATTGCAATTCAGCGACTCATATTTATACCATCCATTTATTACTGTTATTAATGCATGCATGTACTTTTTTAACATTAATTGGGCTTTATACGTTTCAAATATCTTCCTGCTATACGCTCTGTTGAATACATCTATAGTACTTATTGTTATATCAATAATGAAGTGAAAGTATTGAGACAGATAAAAGAGATACATCCCCATTATATTCAAAAAACGATCATTTTGATACTTGATGATTATTTTAGAAGAAATTATAATCATTGTATTTTGATAAAATCAAACTAAGTCCTAGTACTTAAAATTACAATGTTTTTTTTTTAATTAAAATATTTTTTAGCAATTCTCATATCTTGAAAATTTGCATATTAATTAAATTATGTTTATTATTAATGACATTTTGATACTGTTCTTTAAAGAATAATTTTTCGTGCTTTAAACCAAAATTATTTATTAATGCTAAAAATACATATACTCTCGTAGGTACCTTTTTTCATATTAATTGGGGTTTATACGTTTCAAATCTCTTCCTTGTATACACTCTGTTAAATACATCTATAGTACTTACTATATCGATAATGACGCGAAAATATTGAGACAGATAACAGAAATATATCCCAAGTATTTTCAAAAAACGATCATTTTGATACTTGCTGATTATTTTAGAAATCTTTGCATTTTGACAAAACCAAACTCGTAGTACTTAAGACATAGTTATGACAATGTTTTTTTTTTAATTAAAATGTGTTTTAGCAATTCTCATATCTTTCAAATTTACATATTAATTAAATTATATTTATTATTAATGAAATTTTGATACTTTTCTTTGAAGACTAATTTTAAGTGCTTTAAAACAAAATTACTTTCTTATGTATTGTTTGTACTTTAAATACATGAATATACTTTACCAACAGATAAATTTAACAAAATATTTTTTTGAGATTTCATTCAGCAATTTATTTTCAATCTTTCTTCCGAATCATTCCTAAATTAGCTCTTTTAGACTTTTAGGTCATTAGTCTTTTTTTTTTTTTTCGATATAGAAATTTTTCTATTTCTTTTGTCCTGTGGTCATTATTTGCTCATTAAGGCTGATTAGAATGTTAAGTTATTGATTACTAAAATTTTTTTTGTAGGTATACTCAATTCTTGAATATTACTTTTGCCTTATTTTAGATCTGCATGTGCGTAAGTAACTAAAAGTCGGTAAATTATTTAAATGAAGATGTCGTTACAGCCTTATGCATTATTTTCTAATTAAAGATGCATTATCGCAAATATTTTAGGCATTAACGAGGCTTTATTTTGTGTTATGTTTTATTCTTTTCTCTTAGTTATATTTATGCTTTTTAAAAGACCAAACATAGAAAATTTTACTCTTTTAAAATCAGTTTCACGTGAAAAACATCATAGATGCGTTTTGGCATGTAGAAGAACATTAAATTTGATCACACATGTTTGTAGAAGTTTTGAAAATTAAAAAACTCAACTTAGTTTCAAATGTTTTTGTTTAAAAAAAAACTGAGAAAAATCTCATAATATAATATTTACTTTTAAAAAAATGTTTTTGCTTCAAAAACATTTTTTATGCAAAAGGTTACAGTTGCATAACATAAAAAAATATTCTGCCGAATTTGTTGAACAAGCACGTTTGATATTTTGCCTCTGTTTAACATTTTAATTCAAAACAAACTTTAAACAATATCCAATAGTATGCAACCGAATTTAAAAACAAGTGGATAAGTGTGATCGAAGATCGCACAAAAGGTTTCATTTAATATTCCTTTCAAAACACTTTATCTTTTCTTTAATAAATCCAAAAAAAAATTCATTTTCAAAAAAAAATTCATTTTCAAAAAAAAAAAAAAAAAAAAAAAAAAAGTAATATCTACTTGCTTTCTATATTACTCATATTGATACTCTCTTTGTATTATTCTCAAACTTTCCAATATGACGTAAGATTAATTTTCTTTTTAATTATCTAATGACTTCATATTAACCTGCTTTCTATACTTACACATATTTATATTCCTTGTATTATTAAGAAATGTTTGAAAATTTCCGTTTTATTACCAATATGACGTCATATTAATCTTTTATTTTTTTCTCAATTGGTGAAACTTTTTATTTCATTTCCATTTTTCACGTAGAAATCTTCCAATAGAAAATTAATTATTGTAGAAAGAATTTTACTGTGGATTTTAATTGTTGGCAACTGCTATAACGAAAAACGTTTAAATTTAATAGGAAAAGGCTGTTAGATTTTTGGTTTTTTATCTCCCTATATTAAAATAATACGATTTTTTTTATTTTATGAATTTCAGCATCATAGTAGGCATTCAGCTGTAAGTACACAAAATTTCATGTCTGTAAGTTATACAGTTTCTTAGAAACGGCTCTGTGACGGACAGACAACGAAGCGGGACTAATAGGGTTTCGTGAGATGAACGGAGCCCTAAAAAGGGAAACAAAAGAAAGGAATGAAACTTACAGGGAATAACAGTGGGATGATGAATTGTTGCAAATAAAAACCAGTTATGTAAACAAGTTAAGCCAGTTATGTAAATGAATCAGTAAGGATGGCCAAACAATGCATCGGTATAAACTCTAACATTTTAATTGCGTGATAAATAAATACTTCAATGAGAAAAATATATATACAGAGTGATCGAAAACTATCTAACAAAATTTTAAAGGGTGGTATAGAGAGGACCAAAATAAGCATTTTTTTCACATAGAATGTGTGTCCGGAAATGACGCGTATAGGCACTACTATTATATAGTATAGGGCAGGGCATGAAATTTCAGTTGAAATGGTACTCGCCAGACTAAAATTTTTGCTCTCCACTATTTTACATTCATTCAAACGTCGGCCACCACACCTGCCCAGAAAATGAACTATTTTTGAGAAACTGAATTTAAATTGATCATTGTTAGAAG
Organism: Maratus michaelseni; assembly: GCA_963931845.1. Taxonomy (NCBI): domain Eukaryota; kingdom Metazoa; phylum Arthropoda; class Arachnida; order Araneae; family Salticidae; genus Maratus; species Maratus michaelseni. The sequence continues at coordinate 146,317,339 of OZ007588.1, read as the reverse complement.
AGACTGCCTGTTAAATCCAGAATATTTTACATTAATGAAAAATATGAGCAATTTTCAAAAATGTTAACTGATATAGTGTGAAGAAATTTCTGGTAACCGAAATCATAAAATAATGTAAAAATTGAAAAATTGCTTGAGGATGCACGTGTTTACTTTCAATATTTGTGACCGCATATTCATCACATTTTTCGTTTGATGTATTTATTACCTTTAGTAAAAAAGAACTCTATATTATTGCTTTGTCTTTTCTCCATGGCAATAAATAATAAATAAACTAAAAAGCCACTTTAATTACCGCCAACTCCCACCGAACCAAGAAAAATTCTAAACCAAAAGAAACAAAGAATTTGGAAGAAAATGAATAATTTTTACTGTGTTCCGGTGGCGAAACCTGATTCACTTTGCGAAGAAGTGAAGAGTGAACAGATTCAGCCTCGGAAGCGAAAAAAGCGGCCTTGGTGCTTGCGCGGGGCAGGTGCGGGGACGAATGCAGACGGGGGTAATTCATTCCTCCGTAGGAGAGAAATAGAAGTGTATGACGCCGCATTTTTTCAACTTTTAGAAGACAAATGCCGTCACTTGATTTTAAAACACTTCCACGAGTCGCTGGATTGAGGCACGATATTCTGAGCGTATATAGTTTGATTTGAAGCACAACATTTTAAAAGACGAAACTTACTCGCCAACCTTAAATATTTACTCGCCAGTGGCGAGTTGGCGAGCGGAAATTTCGCGCCCAGGTATAGGGTATACTACGTATAGGCTATACTATTGCACATTATATGACAAAAAATGCTTGTGGAGGTTCTCTCTACTACCCTTTAGGATTTTGTCAGTTATTTTTTGATCTCCTTGTATGTTAAAAAGTAAGAAGCTTCACTGGCTTACTCGTGTTAATTCTTGTACTGCACTTTTCAGAATCACCCGGGTGTACCCTCCAAATTCTGAATTTAAAAGAAAAATCACACTTGACAAGGCACAAATTGCCAATTTTCTTCACGATATTTGCTTACGTATTTGTAATTTATTTATTCATTTTTTTTGTTATTTACTGTGTGTTTTTTTCCATGAGCACGAACCTCCAAGTGAACTTAGTGATAATGGTCGCTGGAAACGTATAACACTTGAAGTCTAAATTCATATATATTTTTTTATTTATATTTTTTTCTTCCACTGGGGATGTTTTGAGAAGGAAAGATTTCAAATGCGCATAGAGTATCAGAAACCAGGTTACAGTCATGGCTGAATTAGCAAATTGCGGAATTAACTTCAAAAAGTTTATTCTGTTAATAAGTACGTCGGAATGTTTTTCTGCGCTTGAAACCACCATGATCAGTTTAAATATATATATATATATATATATATATATATATATATATATATATAAAGAACAATCACAAACGCCTATCATTTAACAATTTGCAACAGAAGTTCTACATTTATCTGTGACGTCATGAAAGGAACTGAAACCGTTTAAAGTTTAAATCTTTTAGCAATTTGGCTTTTTGTTGAATTCGAGATTTTTGAAAGGTATTTATGTGTACATTGGCACTAGAAATAATTAATGATTTTTCATCGGTTTAGATAAGGATACACGGTCCTATCGCCAATTTGATAATTTGAATTAAATGATGCAGCGACGATGGTGGCCTGAAAAAAGAAACGGTGGTGAAAAAAGAAAATCTTCAAAACTTAAAATGAATATATTTTTGCTATAATATGTAAAGAAGTCATGAATACATTGTAGAATTACATCTCTTCGCCTGAAGTATCTTTATTTTAACCCTACAACATATGATGACTAAGTATGTGATTTACTGTTTATTAGAATCTAGCTTCTGTTAATTATTTTCGTATTATTGGTTCCGAATATGTACGTTAGTTGTGACCAATTTGTGAAGACCCATTGGACTTTCAAATGGAATGTTGTATGTAAGAATCTAGCGCCTCTACTTTTGTTGCATTAAATTTTACCATAACATTTCATGGCACAAAGTGGAAAACCTACTGCATAGTCGCTGACTGTAATTTTAACAACGTTGTTAAACAAACTTTAAGAGAGAAAACAAAAAAATGAGTGTATTCGATGAAGGATATAACGTGAATTTAAAAAATTACATACATGAATGGCACAGTGCGGAAAATTAGTCCAACGAAAGAAAAAGTCATAACAGTATTTTTATGAAGAAAACCCTATTCGATACAAAAAACAATTTGTAATGGAAAATTAAAATAACAAATTTTTAAAAAATGAGTAGACGACATCATCTGATTGGAGGATTGGAGATAATAGGGCATATTGAAGTCTGTTAGTGACAGTCCAAAGTAGCCCATATACTAAATGGTAATCGTTTCGTCAGTAACCGTTTGAGAAACTGGCATCCAGAAATAATGTCCCGAAGACTACTGAGCTGAAGAACTGCCGAAGACTGCTGCAACTAATGCGAATTCGTAGTTTCTGTGAAAGTAAGCTGCGTGGCACAGGTCATTTACTGAACATCAGTTGCTTCAGCGCTTGCAGTATCAAGAAAAAGCACAGTATTTGGCAAATTATTTATAGAGGATTTCATATAAGTCAGCTTATAATAAAACAATCGCCGTCCCATTGACGTCCTTGTTCAGTAGAAACCGAATAAACTGTTCAACTGTATTTCATAAGACTGAGATATCGTAATTCTCACGGATGATACGGTTTGGACTCCAAAATGATTCCAACAAGTATTTATCTGAAGAATCTCTGGAAGCCAGTAAAATGCCAGTAACATCTGTAAAATGTCGCATATAGAGGACTTAATTTTGCTGGTTTGGGCTTGAATTGCACCGATCTTCGCCTCTTCCCTCGTGGTAATTGTGACTGCAATGTGATAAAGATATGACATTCTTAATCAATACTCATTTCTTTCAACCATGGGCCTTGATTCTGTTTCTATGAGTAGCAATGTGGATCACAGGACTCACATTATCGGCTAACACTGTTTCATATCAGAAAATAATGAAAAGCCTTTAACTAAACTAAATTATAGATTACTTAATGTGACAAAAAAGTTTGCAAAAGTAATAATAAATGACTTAATAATCACATTTATATTCATATCAGATTACTGGTTGTATGTCGCTGACATGCATTAAAAAGCTTTCGTTTTCTAAATGCAATTTTTGAAAGTATATACTTAATTCGTTAAAAACTATAAACATAAAAATAATAATTCTTTAAAGATTTTGTATGAGGGAAAAACTTGAATATTTATATTAATATTATTTTTATATTATTTTTTTGGAACTATCTTTCTAAAATATTCAAAAAATCTTTGGTGAGAATAATTTATTTACATGATTGTTTCAACTTTGAAACGTATGACTTTCAAAAGCTTTTGTTATTATGCATGTACTCATATATGTATTATCTTCTATTTATTAGTAGGATATTCAGTAAAATATTCTACATGCAAATACCTGACATATTTCATAAAAAAAAATTAAATCCCTAAACAAAGAGGAAGTTTTCAATATATATTTTTTTTATTCTCGAGAAAAAGTCCTGCGGGTAATATAAACAAGACATTCCTCACGAATATTCCAAGAAAACTTTCTTCAGACTTTAAAAAACACTCTTCCGAAGATATAGTCACTCTAATCGAATTGCCGATAAAATTTCCACATTCATCTGACTACCAATTATGATGTTTTTTCTCAAAGCGCTTCCCATTGATTACATTAAACTAAAAAGAATAATGTCGATATATAAATTCTAGTTTTCACTTTATTTCACGGAAAGAAAAACTTCGCGTGATTGGTTGGGCTTGATAGTTATCGATATTATGCCTTTTCCGTGACATGATGGCGTAGATTCTGTTTACTCAAACTTGTAGATTACTCAGCACATCATAATTTAGGAGCCATTCCGATAGTTGTTGTTGCTTCTTCAGTGTGCACTTGGGAGTGGGAAAAATTTAAGAAGAATGTAAAGCTATTTGAAGCTTAATGACAGCTTCTGAGATAAGGCATAGGAGGTGTGATAGAATTAAAATCTTACTAAAGGTAATACCAAGCTTAAAAATAACGAATATTTTTCAGTAAAGCTTGAGAAAATGATAAATATGTATAGATAACAAAAAAAACCGTATTTGCATTTCAGGTTTTAATATAAAATATGAAACTCATTATATTTTTTCGTGACGTGATGGCGTAGGTTCTGTCTAAAGAAACTTGGATATTACTCGACACATCATAATTTAGGAGCTATTCCGATAGTTTTTGTTTCTTCCTCAGCGTATACTTGGGAGTGCGAAAATTTTAGAAAGAACGTAAGGTTATTTCATTTGAACCTTAATGACAGCTTCTAAGATAAGGGATCGGATATGTGACAGAACTAAAATCTTACTAAAAGGCAATTCCAAGCTTTAAAATGACGAATATTTTTCAGCGAATTTTTCAGCTGATACATTTATATAGATAGTGAAAAATGTAACTAAATAAATCTGATTTTAAAAAACCGTAGTTGCATTTTAATTTTTGATTAAAAAAAATATGCAGTTCAATGTAGTTCATGACATACTGACGTAAGTTCGGTTTACTCAAAATTGTAGATTATATTGCACGTCATAATTTAAGAGCCTTTTCAAATTTTTTTGTTGCTTCTTCAGTGTACGATTGGGAGTGGGAAAACTTTAGGACAAACGTAGGGCAATTTCAAGATTTGGAGATGACGAATACGGGGTGAAAAATAATAAAAATCTTCCAAAAATTGCAAAGTCTACTAAATATTTTTAGTAAATCTTGTGAAACAGATAATTATATATAGATATCGAAAACAATAATGTAGAATTTCTTTTTTATAAAACTGCAGTTGTAATTTAATATTTGAAAAAAAAAACATAGAATTTATTAACGTTTTTTTCTTGTATGATGACGTAAGTTCTAATTAAACAGATTTATAATAAATAGTAATTTAGGCCCATTATAAATATGGAAATTGTAAAAAAAAATATTCCTTGCATGATGACATAAGTTTTGTTTAAAAGGATTTATGAATATTAATTTAGGCACATCATAATTTATTGGCCATTTTAACGTTTCTGCTGTGTACACGGTTGGGTGTGAGGAATTTTTAATAGATATTAAGGCAGTTTTCAACCTTAACGATTATAGCTATAGAAGATAAGGTGTGACTAATTTAAACTCTTGTAAAAGGCAGTGCAAAACTTAGAAATAGCAAATATTTTCATAAAATTTTGAGAATGACATACGGTTTTTAAAAGTATATGACAGTCTTCGATCTACTGAAATTGTCTATTACTTGGATGATTTTCTAAGAAATCTATACTATACCACTGTGTTCATCGCACTACCACATTTCAGAACTTCAGTTTCCTCGGAGTAAAAGTTTAATGACTAAGTCTTCCAATAACAAGGCTACTGTTACTTTCAAGAGCTATTTAACTAATGGAATGTCTTTTTGCTGCCCTAAAAATTCCTCTTACGCATTCTTAAAACAATTATAATTGCAATGGTATCAAATATTGTAAAATGCGTTTGTTACGTATTAAAAACAAAACACTATACATATCGAATTGGACAACTCTTATTTTTTATCGTAAGTCTAAATACATATGTTTACTATCATGCATTTTAAGTGTAAGTAACCTTCCATATTAGAGAGTAATGTATTAAAACAAAAGAAAAATAAATAAAATATTGTAATTTCCACGACACCAGAAATTAGCATACTCTGCACTTTGCCTTGTGGCAGTATGCCAGGCTACTCTTTTATAAAAGTACTCTAGTACAGAAGTCGGGAAATTTTTGGTAATTCGTAGAAAAACCTGAACAGTATTTACCTATTTTATTTTTTATTAATATAAAACAAAAATAATATTTTTAAAATTTATTTTTATGCAATTTTAGGTTATAGCAAGTTATTAATAAATTATATCAAGTATTGATAATTATGTTAATACACATCTACATGAGGTATGTAGCTTGCAAATACAATGGAAAGCCTTAAAAAGTACAAAATTAGTACAAACCTAAAGAAAATAAGCGAATGCGAAGTGAGAACAGACGCTACTATCAAACCTAGTATCGACTTGAATCCCCACAAAGTGTTTGGAATCGTACTCCCGTTTTCAAATAATTACGTCTTCTTCTCTTGTTCATTAATATAGAAAACCCAATTCCTATGTTTAATATTTAAACTCTCACTTTTATACCCGGCTTATATATAACGTGCACCTGTAAAATCTTACCAATTTTCATGTTTCAAAAGGGCTCTTTATATGCCGGAATATACGACCAAGCTTGATTTTTAGTTAATTGGGAAAGCAATCATTCTCCTCTTAGGTTATTCGATTATTACGATTGCTTGAAATCATCTAAATTAAACTTACTTACTCCACTACTGTTCCTTAAAGTGAATTTATAAATTGTTGTTTTTGTTGTCAAATTGGTGTTATTTCCTCCTTCGCAACTAACAGTTCTGCAAGAGTTGTTAAAATCTATGCAAAACTTTTTAACCTTTCTTTTTATAATAATACATAATTACTCCATCTACCTTGAATTAAACACACAAGCTTATGTTTGTACAAAAGAGAAATGTATGAACTGCTTATACCAAATGTATTAGTTACAAATAATTCATTATTCACTACCCAAAACGAACTATTTGAAATGGTCGATTACTTCGATAAATTTCTAAGAAATGTATCTTCCACTGTATTCATTACGCTACCCTATTTCCGAACTTGAGTTTCCTCTGAGTAAAATTTTAATGACTAACTTACCCAATAACGAGACTACAGTTACTCTCAAGAGCTAATAAGTTAATGGAATGTGACTGGGGTGACATACAGATTCTTACTAAGTATTCTCAAAGCAATTATAATTACATCAGTGTCAAAACCAGTAAAACGCGTTACTTACGCAATAATTACGAAACTATTAGAGCATAGTTTTCTTTATTTTCTTCTGGTTATCACTTAAATTCAGTGCTTTAATGCTGGTTAGATCTTTTTCGCTACTCAGCAAATTGTTTTGATGCAGGATTAAGTACCAACGAATAATTAACTTCAATGAAACCTAATAATTTAGAAACTTAAGTAACCTTAAGTACTTCATAGTGAGAAAGAAGCTTAATAAAGGTGACATTGCGAATTCTTCAAAATTGAAAGACTTAAGTAAATTAAAAGTTATTTTTTACCAAAAAAATTATGTATGAAAAATCTATACATAACTAGTATTTTTTTGCGTTGCGATTTAAGTACAAATTAAATGTTTTATTTCTTCAGTTTTTTTGTTTTATTATTATTTTGCTGAAATTGTTGAAACATTCTTTTAGGCTTAGAACTATAAAAAAATAAAAACTTGAGCATCTATAAAAGATTATAATTCTAAAATCGTATTTTTTTTTTTAAGTAAGTAAAAACAAATTATAATATAACGCTGGTCTGTAGTATGTTTACAAAAGTAATATTTTAAATCCAAATGAAATTATTATTTTGATGCGAAAGTTTTAAACATAAAAACTGTATAAAAGAAGTTAAAGCATGAAACGCGTGTCACTGATTTAAAGAGACGATATAAGTGAAATAAAAACATAAATGCTTGTGCTGATTTAAAAATAAATCATAAATGAAATGAAAGCCTAAAATTCATATCACTGATTTAAAAGGACACCATAAAGGAAAAGGGAGCAACAATGTAAGGTACATTTTTCAGTTGGACATATCCAATAAGATGTTAGACAATTTACTGTGGTCCTTTAAATTCATAATGAAATCGTAAATACCATCCATGTCTTTAGGCTAAATGGACACTCAAATAGATAAGTTTAACAATAAAAATGAGTTATTAAAATCTAATTAAATAATTTTTGGTAAAATTCACTAGGATCAACATTATTTTACTTAAACATCCAGAATCTATCCTGTCCCAAAACCAATATTTAACTTGCTTTGTTTTAGAAACATAGTTCAGATATAAATGTCTAGCAAAATCTGGGTTATTTATTGAAAAGTCTAAATCTCATAAATATTCAATAATAAAAATTTAAAACTAACAGCTTTATTAATCCAATCTTTATTTAACTAAAATATTAATTGGAAGTATTGAAAAGTTGAAAGATGATGGGAATTCTTACCAAGCTGAAAGTACACACATAGCTCAATTAACTCACTCGAGTCAGGCAACCAACCGCAAGTACCAACGGTCTAAAATAAATATCTTCTTAAATACTGTCCAAACAGTCATGTGCAGACTTTACATTTTCATAAAATTTACTCTTCTTCAAAACTCACATTCTGCCAAAATTCAACCAGTGCTTTGGAATCTTACAAGGAGTGTGCCAAGCTTGGTAATAACAGATTTTGATTATTTTTATATATGTTGTAGGGTAGAAGCCCCTTAGTCTCAGGTTCAATGGATTTTATACAACGCTCCTTAGTTCTCGAGAAATGGGGGGTCTAATATTATAACACAACTTAAATACTTACTTTGTAACACAATAGCTATATTGGTTGTAGCTCAGTTGGTATGGCGTCTGCTAGTTGTTCAGAGGGCCCGGGTTCAATGCCGGAACGCGCTACTGTTGTTTTTCTCATTTTTTTATAAATATAATTATAATTTAACCCTCTAAGCGTGTGGAACGTAATATTCCTTTTACTAACCTCCAGGTTTCACTGCAATATATGCAATGTTTAAGACAATATAATTCTATAGATTTAATTAATTTTCAAAACATTGAAGAATGATTAATACTCTCAAGGGTTACATTCATATTTGTAATTAAGTTTTATTTATAATGCTGAAAGAATCATATTTTTTTAGCATTTAAAACAAAATGCAGAGAAAACAACCTTAGAATTTTACACTTTTTCAAAACGCTCAGAGGGTTAATAATCTCAAAAAAATTTTGTTAACATAATTAAATTTTAATTTAGCATTTTTGATTTTTAAACCATTATTAAACATTTCTCATCATTTAAAGAGCTTTAAAAAAATTGCATCTATTATTGACTAGTAAAAATTCAAAAATCGTTACAAAATCAGCATATTAACTATCGAATTATAGAATTCTTCTGCCATCGCAATAGAAAACGAGGATATTTCAGATGCTGGATTATTTGTTAAAAATTCATTGTTTTACAATAAAATTTTACAGTACTTCAACGCATTACTGACATCACTTTTCTAAATTTCATTGAATCCCGACACTTCAGATTGATCTTGTGAACTACATCTTGCTTCTTCCATTTTTATACGATTATGAGCTGTTGTGCGATAAAGATTGAAAACGAAATCCACTTAACTGCATCAAACTAAAAAAAATAACCAAAGTCTGTTGTGGCGCCATCTAGTTACAATAAAATAAAACTAAATATGTTCTAATTTAATTCTTATGCTAATGTTTAATATAATTATGCTTCTTACTTTTAAAAACAGAGTAGAATTATCATCGCATTAACTTCTCTTGTTAAGGCAGTTTATAAATGATGTTTCTTTACAATCACGAATTAACACAATTGTTCAATATCGTTGCATTGATAAAGCATATATGGAATACATTTTAAAAGTGATTTTTAAAAAAATCAAAAATGCTCAATTAAAATGTAGTTATGTTAACAAATATTTTATTAAGATTATTAAATTATAATTACAAGTGTATTTATAAAAAAAATGAGAAAAAACAAATGTAGCGGGATGCCCGGGTTCCGGCATCGAACCCGAGCCCTCGGAACAACGAGCAGACGCCCTACCAACTGAGCTACGACCGACACAGTTACTCCGTTACAAAGTAAGTATTTAAGTTGTAGTATAATATTAGACCCCCCATTTCTCGAGAACTAAGGAGCGTTGTATAAAATCCATTGAACCTGAGACTAAGGGGCTTCTACCCTACAACATATATAAAAATGATCAAAATCTGTGTTTACCAAACTTGGCATTCTCCTTGTTAGTGCGCTTTTAAATGCGAATAATGCACATTTACACTCTCAGAGTTAAAAACAAAGGCTGCATCTATCCCTACCTAAGCAGAATATGAATGCTTTCTTCCTTACAAATCAATAATCAATTACAATGCTAATTTTAAAATGTAAAATAGATTATTCCATTTTATAACATAAGGTGACTGCACTAGTAAGAAAAGCTAAACCCCACAGATCACAGTATCAAATCACACAGTTAGATCAAATCAGAGTAGTTGGTAATTTAATATTATCTATCCTATCTAATAAAATATTGTATGTATGGTTTTTACTATGCTTCTTTTGTAGTAGTCACATACTAATTTAGACGTATGATCAGCTTCAATATTATAATTAAATTATGAATAGCAGTGGGTGATTAATTGCTTGCGGACCTGGATTTTTAACACTTCCCATCAAAGGTTGGAAAATGTTTATTAATTCGGTTTGGGCATCTATCTGTCGGTCCGTCTGTCGTGCTCTAATTATAGTAAATATATTGGTGTTGTCATCTAGTATATTTAAAACGAAAAGCACATTCTGTCAAATTTCCACACGAATATCGTCTCTTTACGCATGCGTCAACGTTTTTTTTTTTTTTTTTTTGAAGGTTTCTCCTCTCAGAGACAGGAAACTTGATTGCTCAGCCTGATTAACCTAGGGGGATTGAAAAGGATAGGTTGAAAGACCTTCTAATATATTTTTGCTTTGAGGTTGAAAGCTAAAGCTTTTGTTTTAAAAGAACCCATGTTTTCACTACTAAATATGCATATTTTTTCGCAAAATTTTAAAGAGAGCTTGGAGACAGTTATATTTATAACCGATTGAAACGTCAGAGAGTTCAGAAAATGAGAACTATTTTTATATTGCTATGTTAAAGGAGCCGACTCGAAAACAAACAAACAAAAAAGCGAGAAGAAGGCATTTCTTTTACAACTAGATAACAGTATTTATTCACAAATTTTTTACACGGCTGTAAAACCGTTTTATTTATCACCAATAAAGATTTTAAATAGTTCGGACAAAAGAACTTTTTATTTTAAAACTATGAAAGGACCCTACGTAAAAGAACAAGAACTTTTATCACTAAATATCAATTTTTTTTTTTTTTTTTTTTTTTTTGCAAATTTTTCATCTTACAATATAATTTTATACAAAATCGGATAAAAGATATAAGATAATAAAAACTTGATCTTTTTAAAATTTATTATCACGGGCCCGGGCAACGCCGGGCGGGGGTAAGCTAGTATTGTTAGTAATTATAGTTTACAGTAATGGATGAAGTGTGTATCACTTATAGTTCGTTTAAACGAACACACAACAGAAATATGTTTCATTATGGTCTATGAGGAAAAATCATTTCCGGTGGATTTTACTGATGTTACAATACTTCAAATAAAGAAAATTTATATGCATCACTGAAATAGACTAAAACATGCTTTCACAGGAGTCTAGAATAACAAGATTTATAGTTCGTTTACAGGGACGCACAAAAGAATGCCATTATGATCTATGCAGAAAATTATTTGCGATACATTACAATGATTTTATGATACTTCAAACATAATGAAATTAAAAAGTAGCACTAAGGTTCACTACAACCTATTATCTATAGATTAAGAGTACATATCATTTATCGTTCATTTACAGCGATGAACAAAATAATACGCTTAAAAGACATACTAGGATCGATTTGACTGTATGGAAAAATGAAATCTCTTAATACTATTCTGTTAGTATTGGAAAATGTATCATAATCTATGCCTGATATATAATTTTCCTGTCTTGTTTACACTTAGAACAGAATCACAAGCTAACGGTACAGCGTAAGCGAATATGTAACGAAAAACGAATATAATCTATAGGGTGTTTCACGAAGAACCCCTAACTTTGAAGTTAAATAACTCGGAAATGGTGATAGATAAAAGCATGAAACCAGTGGCATGTTTAATTAAAAAAAAACGTAACATTTTATACAGAAACCTGAAAAATTTTAGTAACAAATTGTGCCGATAGATGGCGCTGCATCACCAAAAGTAGGCTGTATAAAATCAAAAGCGATTCAAAATGTGCACCATTCATTCAAGACACATGTCGCAAACGAAGAATGAAATTGCCAGTGACTCTCTGTAGTATGTCACCGGAAATCCGCACACAAGCTTGACAAATAGCCTCCTCCAGCTCGTCGAGTGTTAAAGGATTGTTGACGTAAACAATGTCCTTCAGGGTCACTTCCGGAATTTCTTTCACTATACGTTCACAGCGATCATGTTTCAACGGCGTAATCTTCGATGACTGAGAATTCTTGATGTCTGAGCTTTTTTTTTATAAAGATTCGTAATGCTGATTGCAGCGCCATCTATCAGCGCGATATTTAACTAACATTTTGAGGCTTCTGTATCAGATTCTGACAGTTTTTTTAATAAACATACCACTGGTTTCATGATTCTATCTATCACCGTTTCCGAGTTATTTATTTGCAAATTTGGGCGTCTTCATGAAACACCCGGTATATGACAACATCAAAAATAGTAAAATCCAGACATGACTAAAAGTTAAATGAACACTTTCAGAAAACAAAAGAAATAAAAGCTCCATCAAAAAATGTTCTTTAATCACATTATTAATTTTACAATCGAAATTTTTATACATTTTCTTGGATAAAAAACTGAGTATACCGGAACTTATACTGAAAGGTTTTCTTTTTAATCTACAATAAAGACTTATCATTATCACTATATATAATATATATATATGCATTGTTACATAATGGATTATGGAACAAAACTTCATCTTTGGTCTTTTATATATGATAAACTTAATAATGCAGAAAAGTAATAAAAGATCTCGTTCAGTAGTTCCTATGCACAAATAAATATTGTATTTTATCGGTCTCTTTAAGTATGAAAAAATAATGTTTTATGAGATTTTTATTTCTTTTTCTCATATCTATATATTGCATAAGTCAGTAAATTAAATTTAACTATGTTAATAATAATTTCTCAGCTAAAATAAAAACATAATTGAACAAAATATTTAAGCATATATTTTCAGTGCATTTATTAAATTATTTACTCTTAAGAAATGTATTTTAATAATCTAGCTAAAAACTGAATAATTCAAGCAGGTGATTATTTCAGATAAAGTCATTTTGACACATAATTTAGATAAATTTTGTATAAGGCAATTATAAATCCAATAATAATAATAATAAAATAAATATGTATATATATATTTAATTTTTATGCATGAAAAATTGTTTAATGTGTTTTTTTGGTGAAAACAAAACTTCACTATATGATTTAATAATATCAATCTAATTCAAAATTTTAAATTCTCAGAGTTTATATGACTTCTTCGAATCAATGATAACCGGTGTTAAGTAAATCGCGTTGCATTAAGAGCAGTAGTTTCGAAATACACACAGTCAGATTTTAACTAAATAGACTTGTGTTCAATTTTCATTTCCTGATAATCTTACTGAAGCTTGTATTAATAATCACAGAGTTCAGAGAATAAATAGAGATGAAATCTTCATGTTTGGCGCGATGCTGAAAATGCAACCCTACAGTAGGCCCAAACAACTGGCGGCTTGCTTTGAAAACCCCTCCCCGTCCAATGAATCCAGTCATTGTTCCACGTGCAGCCTCTCTCCATCCAATGAAGTCAGCCCTTGGGCCTAATGATTTGAGCGATAACCGGCTTCATATTGCAAGCCGATTTTACGGTTCATTACCTCTCTATTCTTTCACTGTACTCAGTGATTATTAATATATGAAATTGATACACGCTCCATTTGAAACATATTTAAAAAATCCCGTTTTATTATGACGTCACTTTGATCCCAGAGAAATCTCTTTTCAATGATATAATTCTTGTTAATTTTCTTTTCCTGGCAATAATGACGTAAATTTTAGCAGAAAACTCACATCTGTTTGTAACTGATATTCAAGCTTATTATTAATCAGTATCAAAAAAATATTTCCGTTATTCATCTTAAATATGACGTTCATTATGCATATACTTTTATTATACACTGATAGTCATGCTCTTTGTAATATTACGAATATTTGAAAATACATGTTTTATTTATGACGTCATATTTGTTCAAGCCAAGAAGGATCCTTTTCATAGTTCCATGGTTCAAGCGAAATCTTTTTCTTAATAATATAATTATAGTTAATTCTTCTTTCTAATTATAACGCAGTTTTTGACAGAAAAAGATCTTTTTAATGTAACCGATATTCATACTTCATGTATAATAACAAATACTCCATATTGTTGTTTCAAATATCACAGAAATTCAACTTCTTTTGAATTATTTTCATTTTTCACGTGAAAATCGCTCAATTGAAACTTAATTGTTAAGGAAAAATTATTTTTCCGCATTTTTATTTATTGGCAACGATCAAAGCCCTAGCAACGATAAAGTAAAATGGTTAAATTTTATCTAAAAATGTCCATTGATTCTCTATGAAAATAATCTAATTTTGAATTATAAAGAGAAGTATTTGAATAAAATAAACAAAAACCAGTCTATGTTCATTTCCGGATTATAATCCACCTATATGCAAAGATACAGGGCCATTAATTTCTCCATTTTGACGCTGGCTTCAGCCTAACATTTGCACACAATCAGATTTATGATATTATTAGGATAATAGTACGAACTTAAAAAAAACTTTCAATCAGTAAATGCAGTTTATTCTGAATCTCCATGTAGTTCACTAAAGTAGGATATTATCCCATTTTAAATAGTAGTTCACTAAAGTAGGACATTATCCCATTTTAAATAGTCACTGGATAGTAAATTATGGTAATCCTGTATTTATAAACGTTAAAACAGATAATTACTGTAAATAAATCTAATGTTGTTACATATTGAGAATAAATGTCATATGAATATTTCAGAAAATATATTCGTTTCAAAAGTGTTTTCGTAATAAACAATTGCAAAAGTTAGTTAAATCTGAAATTTATTGAAGAAACAAAAATTAACTATATTAACTCTCCTTGTACCATTGCGGTCTTATTTGACCCCCATTATTTTTTGTTTTGAAGTTTCTTATGTTTCGAAATAGAAAAAAGTAACGATTTAAACTTAATAAATAAAATTAGACAATTTTGTAGAAAGAAGCTACAATTAATAGAATTAAATTTCTGTTTCAAATCATGCAAAACTAAAAGCAGCCATCACAATTTAGGACCTGATACTACGAGGGTTAATAATATTTTTTTTTTCATTTTATCAAAAGTTATAAAAGTATAATTAAATAAAATATTCGATTATATTTTTGAAGCATATTTTATCCCATTATTCATACTAGAATAAATTAGTAAATTCATTTATTTAATTGGGAAAACTATATTTAACTATACTAGTTATAATTTTGAAAATTTTGAGAATTGCTTCAAATTAAATATTTTATTTCGAACTTTCAAACATTTATACAGTATAAACTTTCATTCAATAAATTTACAGTTGACAATGGGTTTTCTGAATCCCTAAACACTCAACTTAAGTTGGATGTTGTCGCATTAAAAATGGTTACTGAATTGTAAATTATGTTAAGCCAATATTCCTAAATGTTAAAATTATAACGATAGCACCTCTATTTAAAGCTAAATTTATTTACCCTCAACAAATATATTATACACATCTAGCTAAAATCTAAATAATGCACACAGATAATTACTTTAGATAAATCTAATGTTGTTACATAATGAAAATGAATTGTAAATGAAGCTTTTAGAAAATATATATTCATTTCAAGAATGTTTTTGTATTTAAGAACTGGAAAATTATTTCAGTAATTAATTCATATGTAAAGATAAAATTAACTACGTTAATAATAAGTAATTTTTATTATAAATTGCAATAAAAATATAATTAAGTAATTTCTTGAATTATATTTATTCGAAGTATGCTTTTATTCATTTAAATAAAATGTTTAATTATGATACTATATTTAACTATTAGTACTAATTTCTACTCTTTTGGGATTTGCTTGAAATTATGTTTAATTTGGCGTGTTGTTAAAGGTATAAACTTAATTCAATATTTAAGAAGTAAATGCACAGCAGAAAATAGATTGTTTTCTGAATCCTCAAATAGCCAACTTAAGTCTCATACTATCTCATTTAAAATAGTTACTGTATAGCAAATCTATAATATAAAGCAAAATATACGTCAGTGAGTAACGCTGACCGCTTATCGATGGTGGCAACGATGTGAGAAATCAATATTCTTTATTCGCAAATTTGATTATTTCTAAATATCGCATAATTTTACTTTTTACACTGTCGAATACGGAAAGAATGTACTTTAAAATGTACACTGTAAAAAAAAAAAAAAAAAAAAAAAAAAAAAAGTGTATTGAAGGTGTTTTTATCGGTTGCTATTTTTTCGTTAGTTTCTGCTTTGTTTTGTCCACTTCTCCCTAAAATACAGAAAACTCATCATTCTAACGTATAATTTATCTGAAATTTGGTTATGTAAAGTTGCATTTTCGTCCAATCACGGGAGTGTTCCAGCAACTGTGCTACGTGTTACGTTTTAGTATTAGAAACTGAATTTTTACGTATGTCTTTTTTACCTTAAAACACGAAAAAATTGCAAACCAAAACTCAAATGTGCCTGAAATTAGCCAATCAAAATACGGAAATTTCTTCAATTTACATAAAAACTTTTCTATCGCAAGGGTTTTCAGGGAGCTTTCTGGCAGTACTTTTTTACGTTTTTTAGCAATTTATTTTTATTTATTTATTTATTTATTCATTTTTGGAGTGTGTAATTTGTTGGAAAAGTGCATTTCAATCTATTAGTACTTTATAGTATTAAAAATAATTTCCAAGCGTGAACATTTCAAAAATCTATCTTTATCGCATGCTCTGTTACGGAAGATTAATCCGTTTTCATTTAAAACAATATTTAGTTCAGTTTTTGTTTCCCACTAATATTCAATAACAAAATTAACACTGTATCAATAAATAACTAAAATAATATAAATAAATCACATAAATAAAAAGATATGCAATTGAACTACGTACTTAAGAGGCTACTCATTCAGGCGAAAACACCAGCCTATAATATTAATCCTATGGGGGAAATACTTTACGATATGTCGTTCGCATTTCAATATTTTCAAATGATTTTTTTTGCATTGAATAGCTGAGTTCGATCTCTATGCATGCTCCTTTGTACTTTTTCGATTTTTTATTACAAATTTTTTTTTTATTAAGATACTTCCACTTTCGGAACCGGTTTCGAAAGTGAAAATATCCTCAATAAAAAAAATAAAAAAAAAATAAAAAGAAAAAAAACTGCAACAAAAAATCGAAAAGTACAAAGGAGCGTGCATAGAGATTGGCCTCAGCTATCCAATGCAAAAAAAAAATAATAATAATAATAATAATAATAAAATATTGAAATGCGAACGAGATATCATAAATTATTTCCAAATTATTTCCCCCATAGGATTAACAAGTGGGTGTTTTCGCCTGAGTGAAGTTGCGTCTTAAACACTGAAATAATCAGAATCAAAAGGCTACAGTCAGTAATAAAATCTTTGGTGATTTCTTCGGTTATCGACCTCTGGCATGCGGCTAATACGAATGTATCTCTTTTAGCAAATTTCAGAACCTTATTTGTATACATAGTTCAGGTCGGCCACTGGCGACTAGTTTTATATTCTATTCGCACCACTATCTTAAAAAAAAAAAATATAGTATATTTCTCTTGCAGATGTTGTCAAAGTGTATGTGAAAAAAAAAATTGTTTTGAGAAAGTGGTGCGAGATAGAATTAAATTATAGTCGCCAGTGGCAGCCCTGATAGTTGATATTTTTTCTTTATGAAAATGGTGTTGTAAATGTTGAAGTGGTGGACTGACAACAGTAAATTTGATGTTGTTAGTGGAAAATCTAAATAAATACATTAAATGTACAAAAAAAAAATTACTTATGTTCTGTACACAGTTGAGTACGTTATGTAATCCGGGAAGTCCGGACTAGATATCCGGATTATGTTAAGGACAATATTCCTAAACGCTAAAATAATAACGAAAGCTAAACGTATTTACACTTAACAAATATATTTTATGGATGTAGCTAAAATCGAAATAATGCAAAGAGGTCATTACTGAAAAATAAATGTAATGTTGAATTTCATATGAAGCTCTTAGAAAATTTTATATCCGTTTCAAGACTGTCTGTGTTAACAACAGTTGCAAAAATTAAATGAAGTTCCCTGACGTTCTTTTCTAGTTAATTTTGTAATTATATGAAATTCGGTATTTTATAAGACGCGATGATAACATTCTAAATAAAATCTTTGATTTGGCTCTGAACTGTAAAGAAAAAAATAGACAAACTTTTCTTAATCTAGGAAAATATAATATAACCACGAACGAAAATATATGCAATTACCTATTCCGATTTACTCACGATTCTGAAAGGCATTCTTTATCATTAGAAACCTCTGAAACCAATATATTTCGAGATTTAAAGAAGTATTTATAAAAACTAAAAAAACTTTTTCTGCCACTGATTTTTGGAAACGTTTTCGAGTAGTTTTTATAACGTATTAATCAGTTTTCACAACCCGGAATAAAGACTTATCCGATACTACGAGAGGGTGCTGATAAGTTCCTGGCTTTGACTAGACTGAAGATAGCTTAAGTTAAGAAAATGAACGTTTATTCAACATATTCTCTCGTGAAACATGCACTTGTTACATCGTTCTTGCAGCTTTTCTAATCCTCTAAAATAAAAGTCCTTTGATTTGACCCGAAACCAGCTCTCATCAGCCCTTTTGACATCTTCAATGTCCTCAAAATGATGACCCTTAAGGTGTTTTTTCAAGTTTGGAAACAAATAATAGTCTGAGAGGGTTAGGTACTGTGAGTAAGGCGGATAATTTAAAAGTTGGAAACCCAGAGTCCTGAATTCGGCTGCCACAACATTGGACGTGTGTGCAGGTGTTTTGTCATGCAACAAAAAGATCCCTTTGGTCAACTTCCGTCGTCGTTTATTCTTGAATACCTCCTTCAAATAGTCCAGTAGATTAGCATAACATTGCCTGGTTATACTACATCCCAGAGGTAAGTAGTAGACCAACAGAATACCGTCTTTGTCCCAGAAAATAGATGCCATGACCTTTTTTGCTGATTTTTGTGTGCGAAACTTCTTCGGTCGTGGAGACTCGCTGTGGCGCCATTCTTTTGACTGTTCCTTGCTTTCCGGATCATCGATATCAAACCAAGTTTTCTCCTAAGTCACTAACCTAGCCAAAAAGTCCGGTTCAGTTTCGAAAAGGGCCAAAACGGCTTTGGATGTTTTAACTTTGTCCCTTCTGCTGATCACTGTTCAAACATTTGGGTACATACTTAGCTGGCAGCATGCACATATTTAGGATTGTGGTAATAATACACCCTACATGCTCCTGGAGATGTCCAGTATCTCAGCTAACTTTTTGGCAGATATTCGCCGATCTTCAAGAATTAGCTCATGGACAGCATCGCATATTGCAGTGTCAGTTGCGGTGTGAGGGTGCCCACTGCAGGGTTAATCTTCAACGGAGAAATGACCAGTCTTAAAACGAGATATCCAAGTTTTCACAGTGCTATACACTGTAAAAAATGACGAATGTTTCTGAATCTACGAAAATATAATATAATGAAGCATAAATTTATAATATAAACTCATCCTTGTTAATCAGGATTTTGAACAGTGTTTCTTTATATTTAGAAACCTCAGACATCAATGGCATTTCGAGATTTAAAGAATCATTTAGAAAAACAAAATTTTTCTAGCTGCCCGTAAATTTCGGAAACGTTTACGAGTAGCTTTTAAAGTGTATTAATCAGTTTTCTAAGCCCGGAATATAGTTTTTTCCGATGCTATCCATTCCCAAGTAAACATTTTCATGTTCAACAAATATGTTTAACAGACAAAGATGCAAAATTAACAGCATTAACATTAACATTAAAATTAAGATTATTTCTTTACTCTTTCATGTATAAATTAACTTATGCAGCTGAAAACATTTACTTGAGAATGGATGACATTCGATAAATAGGTATTCCAGGCTGAGGAAACTGTTTAATACACTATAAAAACTATTCGGAAATGTTTCTGAAAAATACGGGCAGCTAGAGAAATTTTGTCTTTATAAATAATTCTTTAAATTTTGGAAATGTATTGGTTTCTGGGGATTCAAAAGACAATTGAACACGTTTTTCAGAATTTCGGATAACTCAGAAGATTTTATTATATTTTCGTTCGTAGTTATAGTATATTTTCATAAAATAAGAAACATTGATAATTTTTTACAGTGTAGGGAGGACACTTCTGTAGCAGTGTTTTCGACATCTCAGTTTGAATTTCCTTTGCTGATTTTCCCTTTTGAAATAAAAACTTCATGTCACCTCGTAACTCCAAAGACGTGAATCTTTCTTGTGCCTTTGCCATATCAGCTTTCATCTGCAACAGGTAAACTACTAATTATCAAAAACACCTGACATTGTTAGAATTACATACTAGGATTTTAATCTTTCAAATGAGCCTCAACTTGTTTTTCTATTTCAACTATAAGTAATCAAAGCCAGGAATTTATCAG
Source organism: Maratus michaelseni (assembly GCA_963931845.1). Lineage (NCBI taxonomy): Eukaryota > Metazoa > Arthropoda > Arachnida > Araneae > Salticidae > Maratus > Maratus michaelseni. The sequence goes on along the minus strand of OZ007588.1, from coordinate 146,296,763 downwards.
CACCCCCACGTATTAAAGCTTAATTAAACATTCCCATGTTCAACAAACATGTTTTACAGACAAACATGATAAATTAGCATTAGCATTAAAATTAATAAAAGTTTATTATTCTTGCATGTATAAATTAAGTTACACAGCTGAGAATGTTTACTCGAGAATTCATAGCATCCTAAACACCGATATTCCAGATTAAGAAAACTTATTAATTCACAATAAAATAAAAAAATAAAAAAAAATCAGAAACATTTCGGAAAATTATTGGCGACAAAAGAAACTTTGTTTTTATAAATGCTTCTTTAAATCTGGAAAAAATATTGGTTTCTGAGATTTCTGAAAGTAAAGAACACTTTTTGGAATCATGGGTAACTCGGGAGAGGTAATTGTATATTTTCGTTTATATTGTATTTTTGTTTATTAAGAAAAATTTGTTATTTTTGTTAAAATGTGCGATTTAAACTTTGTTAGTCATACAAAACAATGCTGCTAAAATCTAGATAGACATTTCACACATTCATGCACATGTCATCAGACAATATTGACTTAATCTTATTTAATTATGAATATTGGAATAAAAAAATCATAATAACATACATTTTCATTTGCTTGTATTCATGAAAATTTGTTGTTTTAACTTAGTGTTTGTTTAAAGTTTTGTTTCTTTTTATTTTTCATGAAAGAAAACTTTATCGAATATGTCACAATAGTTAGAAAATAAACCCTGAACAAAATTCAATAATAATAATAATTTTAAGAAACATATTGGGTTTAAAACGTAAAATGGAGCTAATGTTCAAAATATTTATTTGTATAGCGAATAATCTTTCCTCATTATTATTATTATTTCCTCTTTTTTGAAATGTCACAATAAGTCATAAAGCAACAATACTTGGCGTTATATAAATATAATAAATTCAATAACGGTTAAAAGCTTTAAGAAAGACTCGTTCAGTTTTTTCTATGTATTATATTAAACTAGTAGTATAAAATAAGTATTATATTTTACGGATTAACAGACATGAAAAAAATTATGTTTTATGTGTGACTATTTTTTTAATCTAGATTTTACATAAGTGAGTAATTTATAGAGAAAAAACAACACAACTAACTATTAAACTAAAGATATACATGCTTAAAGTGATAAAACAGAATACAAAAAGTCTTATAAAAACCTTTTAATATAAAGATCGCCTTGTTTCGAACGTACAAATGGCAAAATTTTCGAGGTAAAAATGATAAACTATTCCCGCAATGTTTTTTTTTTTTTTTTAAATAAGCATGAAAACACATTGTTATTTTCAGAAATTTTTGCGAGAGTAGTTTATTTATCACATTTGATCTTGAAAATGTCGCCGTTTGTGCGTTCGAAACGTCGATCTTTATATTAAAAGGTTTTTATAAGCCTTTTTAGCTCACAGGCTATTAAAGCCTGAGAGCTTATGTGCCCTCCGGTTCTGTATGTACGTACGTACGTACGTATGTATGTATGTATGTATGTACGTAACGCGATAACTCTTGATAGAATTAACCGTTTTACTTTAAATTTTGTTTATAGGTTCCTTGTGATAAGGCGCTTCCCTGATTAGTTTTGGAGGTTCATTGGTTAAGCATAAAGGGGGGAAACGGGGGGCTAACTCCCCATAATTTAGATAAATGGGTTTTTCATGCAGAATTATCCCATTTTCTTCAAATTTTGTATATAGGTTCATTTCGATAATGTGCTTCTGTCAATAGTTTTGGGGCTTCATTGGTTTAGTATAAAGAGGGAAAGGGGGGATACCTCCCTAATTTAGATAAATGAGATTTTGATGCAGAATTGTCCGATTTTCTTCAAATTTTGTATATTGGTTCATTTTGACAATGTGCTTCTGTCAATAGTTTTGGGGATTCATTGGTTAAGTATAAAGGGGGGAAGAGGGGCTAATCCCCCCCTTAATTTAGATAAATGAGTTTTTCATGCAGAATTATCCGATTTTCTTCAAATTTTGTATGTATATTCATTGTAATTAGACACTTCCCTGATTAGTTTAATGAGTTCATTAGTTAGCTATGAGGGGGTAACAGGGGGATGACCCCCACCCCCTTAATTTATTGTTGATTTCTTTATTTTTCGAGGGCGTATTTCAAATTCTTTGAAATAAGAGTACAATATACAATGAGTGTGAATAGCCTGTGAGCTCAATGCCATCAGTTTAACTGGGCAGTTTTCTTTTTATTGTATTATGTTTTATTATTTTAAGCAAACATATCTTTAGTTTAATGATAATGAGTGATTTCCTTATATAATTTGATAACTATGTTATGCAGAGTTTCCCCCAAACAGTTTCAGAAAGGTGTCGCACACTGCCTGCCCTTTGGTTTACAAAATAGCATCCTTCTTGCCCCTCATAAAAATAATTATCACCCTTCTTGTCCCCCAGTAAAATACACTAGTGTGCAAAACTTAAGCAACAAACTAGACCGGGAGGCGGCAGCACAGACAATCACCTCATCGAGTTCACGGCTGAAATTCCAGAATTAGTTAAAACTCGATTCGCATATTAAAACGCAATCGGTCTGCCAAGTCATATCTTGGTGGAAAACACGTAAAAACCCGATTTTAGCGGTTGACTCGTAGGTTTACCATTGTGCTTTCCTGCACCCAAAAGTATGAAAACATGGAGAACTGGGTGCAGGAAAGCACAATGGTAAACCTACGAGTCAACCGCTAAAATCGGGTTTTTACGTGTTTTCCACCAAGATATGACTTGGCAGACCAATTGCGTTTTAATATGCGAATCGAGTTTTAACTAATTCTAGAATTTCAGCCGTGAACTCGATGAGGTGATTGTCTGTGCTTCCGCCTCCCGGTCTAAACACAAAATGTTAATTTCTGAACACTTGAGTGCTCAAAAGAAGATTCTATAAACAGCAAGTGTAGAAAATAGGTACTACCCTAACAGAACAGACAGGCGATGTGAAGTCTTCTTGACATCACAAATGCTCACAATTGTCACAGTCACTACAATGAACAGAAATGTGATATATTTCATTCGTCTCATTTTTACTCTCATTTGGTCACTCCGCTGAACAGTCACCATGACTGCTGCTTTTTGACGAGTCACCAGGTGACTTTACAATGAAGTCATCTTGTGACTCTCATGTGACTGTCATTTTGACACACCATTGTAAAGCCATCATGATAGCTGTTCTGTGACGAGTTTCCAAGTCACAGAAAACAAAATCATCTGGTGACTTTTCACAAAGGAGTGCAATGATGACTTCACAATAGAGTGTCGATCACAGGAAAGTCACCATGCGACTTCATTGGGACTTTATTTGGCGACTCATCACAATGCAATGCTCACAAAGACTTCAAAGTCCAGTCTTCAACTGACAATGACTTGAGAATCACAAGGTGACTTCATTGTAATGTCACCTGGTTACCCATCACAAAGTGACAGTCACAGTGACTTTTCAGTGTTAATAAACATTTGAGAGTAATAATGAGACAGTGAAATATCCCATATTTTGATTCACCGTTGCGATTGTGACACTTCTAAACATGTGTGACGTCAAGGGGACATCGACTGGCCGTCACATCGACACATCGACTGGCCGTGCTGTTAGGGTAGTACCTCTTTCTGCACTTGCTCTTTATAGAATTTCCTTTTGAGTACTCACTTGTTCAGAAATTAGCATTTTGTGTTTTTTGCTTAAGTTTTGCACACCGGTGTAATTAGCACCCTTCCTGTCTCTCAGTAAAAAAAAAGTGTCCTTTCTCCTTTTTGCATTAAAAAATTTGCTTTATAGTAAAAATTGACTCAATGTTGTCTTGAAAAGAGTGCCCTGACTTTAAATATCAAAAGGGGCTATAAAATTCAAAAGAATACCTTTAACAATTAAAAAAAAAGTGCCCTTGTAACGCCCGAACTATACTCACTCCATCATATTTTTTCTCCTTTTCTTTTTTTTCTTTCAAAAGAATTGACAAGCTGTGTAATTTAGATTCTTACCAGAAGAGAAGAATGTTTACAGAGTTGTTGCCGACAAGGCATCTGAGCTAAGCCGTAATATTAAATTAAATGAGTTATTTGGTAAATAGTAACATGTAAATATGCTGCAAATATTAAATTTATTAGTCTATGAAGAAGTTATCAAGTTTTATTTGTAACTAAAATAGTTTCCACCCCGGATTCAGAAATAATATGTTACACCCTTAAGAATTCGAAAAGTGCCCTCAAAAATCCAAAAAATGCCCTTTTCTCACCAGCAGCACCCCGCCCTTTTTTAAACATTTGGGGAACTCTGGTTATTAATAATATTTGATTTCATATCAAATGCAATAAAAGTATGATTAAACAAAATATTAAGTATATATATTTTTTATGCATATTTGTTATCGTATTATACCTATTTAAATGAAATATTTATTTATAAAGCTATGCTTAACAATGGTAGTAATAATTTCCAATCCTTTGCGATTTGCCTCACATTAAACATTACTTTGGAAAATCAGAGAGATTATACGATGTATGAGAATGAACGTAATTAAACTTTCAGATAACAAATGCAGAGCTGATAATGTGTTTTCTGAATTCCAAAATCGTCAACATAATGGAATATTATCGCATTTAAAATAGTTACTGAATAGTAAATTGTGATAAACCAATATCCCAAAACCATAAAGATGTAACGATAACGCCTCCATGAAATGCTAAATTATTTACTCTTATCAAATACATTATATGAATCTAGCTAAAATATAAATAATACAAACGAGTAATTATTATATTATATAAAATGTTACTACTTAATGAAAATAATTTTCATTATGTAATAATAGTATGTTAGTTATCTGTAATTATCAGTAGACCCGTGCGAAGATTTCGCACTGCAAGCCTAATATTCCTAATATTTTTTAGATGCAGGTTTAAACTTATAAAAAAATAATAACGACTAAAAGTATCTGCAAACAAGATTAGTCAAGCCAGAATATCATCTCATTTATTCCATTAAAGTTACAGTAAAAACTGATCGCAAAATGACAAAAATATATATATATATCAATCGTATTTTAACTGCATTAGAGGATGATATCATCAGTTAAATAAATAAATAAATAAATAAAAACCATGAGATAAATAAAAATAAATTGAGAATTTGAATTTAAATTTTTTTATTTTGCTTTTTAATCATAAATATAAAATAAACCCGTGAAGCAACAACATCCCACTTTATCTTTATTTTACATTGTTTTTTTAAATATATATAACCATGGTTGAGCACGATATAATGCGGTATTTTAATTTTGTGGCAACACTGCTTTGAAAAAAAACCTTCGTTTCATTTATGAATACAATGCTGATTTAATTTTTAGTTAATTGCATTTTTTCTTCAAAAAACATGTTTTACGGGAATGTAAGTGTACTGTGTCAGAAGCCTGTTCCAAATCCTTTCATATGGTATCTCATTTATCGTTCTGCGATTTGTATTTGTTTAGAAAAAGGGATGTTGACAACAGAAATAATATAAATGATAATATGTTAGTTATCTGTTTTCTGAAATTAATCTTTGTATAATCTATTTAAGTCAATAATTTATATAAGAAACTAAATTTAACTCTATTGGTTATAATAGCTTGTTTTTATCAATTGCAATAAAAATATAACAAAATAAAATATTTAATCATATTTATTCGCAAAATATTTTTATCTTTCTACTAAAAAAGAATTAGTTATTAGAAAAAAAAGCTATATTTAACTATGCTAGTAATGTAATAATTTCTAAAGTTTTCCGAATTGCCTGAAATTAACTATTTAATCTGGAGCGCTTATAGGATATTACAAACTTAATTTAACTTTCGGGCAATAAATGTACACCATGAATTAATGGGTTTTCGCAATCTCCAAATATTCAACTTAAGTCAGATATTATCACATTTAAAACAGTTACGGTATGGTAAATTATGTCCACCCAATATTCTTAAATGTTAGAATTATAGCGATAACACTTCCACGAAAAGTTGAATTTATTTACTCTTAACAGAGATATCATACATATCTAGTTAAAACCTAAACGATGCGAATGTGTAATTACTGTAGATTTAGTCTTATAATGCTTGCGCATTATAGAAATAAATTTCATAATGAGATATTGCAAATTTTCCCTTTTCAGAGGGTTTCTGTACTCATCAATTGCAAAAATTAAGTTACGAGTTCAAGCATTCTTTTTTAATCGATTTTCTAATTGATGGAATTTGATTATTTATTAGACGCGGTAACAAAGTTGATCCATAAGAAAACGTGAGATTTATTGCTGCCAGATTTGGTGTTTATAATTATATACAGGGTGAACGGAATAAAATTTTTAAATGGTGGTAGAGGGGAGCAAAATAAGCACTTTTTGTCATAGAATGTGTGTTCGTAAATGATGCGCACACCGAGAAAAATGACGCTTTCAAATCTGAGTGAATCGAAGTTTTCAAATTGTTATCAAAATTTTTGTTTCAAATATGACGACCCAATGCTTTCCATTCTGAAATACCAGAAATACTCAGAATAGTAAAACATGGACCATAAGAAAACTGAGAAAAATGACGCTTTCAAATCTGAGTGAATCGAAGTTTTCAAATTGTTATCAAAATTTTTGTTTCAAATATGACGACCCAATGCTTTCCATTCTGAAATACCAGAAATACTCAGAATAGTAAAACATGGACCATAAGAAAACTGAGAAAAATGACGCTTTCAAATCTGAGTGAATCGAAGTTTTCAAATTGTTATCAAAATTTTTGTTTCAAATATGACGACCCAATGCTTTCCATTCTGAAATACCAGAAATACTCAGAATAGTAAAACATGGACCATAAGAAAACTGAGAAAAATGTCGCTTTCAAATCTGAGTGAATCGAAGTTTTCAAATTGTTATCAAAATTTTTGTTTCAAATATGACGACCCAATGCTTTCCATTCTGAAATACCAGAAATACTCAGAATAGTAAAACATGGACCATAAGAAAACTGAGAAAAATGACGCTTTCAAATCTGAGTGAATCGAAGTTTTCAAATTGTTATCAAAATTTTTGTTTCAAATATGACGACCCAATGCTTTCCATTCTGAAATACCAGAAATACTCAGAATAGTAAAACATGGACATACTAAAAAAGGAGCACATAGAAGTTATTCATACTCAATTATGAAACATGGGCATACTCAAAAAGGATTAGAATCATTTCAAACTCATTTTTGAAGCATGGACATACTCATATATATGAGCACATGATGTTTTATTCTAGAGTGTGTGCATGTTATCAGAAATGAGTATCTACATGTTTCAATCTTGAGTAATTTTGATTCGGACCCATTTTGACTATGCGACATACTCAGACTTGAGTATATTTTGCCCAGTTTTGAAAATGTTGTTTTTAGAGTGTATGCGCTGTCAGTTGGCGCTTATTACTCTAAACACTTTCATTACACTTTTCACATTATTTTTTCGTCACCACCGCTTAAACGTGCCATTTCTGTACACACATTATATGACGAAAAATGCTTGTTTAGATTCTTCCTACCACCCTTTAAAATGTTGCCAGTTATTTTCCGATCACCCTGTAGAATAGAAATTCTGCTACAGTTCAGATATTTAATTTAAACTTATCTACATATGTCTGCGCATTATATTGAAGAAAAATTGTTTAACACTTTATAATGAAATAAAACGATCGAAATATGCTTTAAATTTATAAAGTAATTTCCCGTTATTGCGTACTTCCAAAGTAGATAATTTTTTGTCCGCGCTAAACGATGACCAGATTAAACAATGTATGCATATCAATAGTGTAAAATAATCACTTGAGTTGAATAAATTAAACTCAGATTTAAAAAAAATAAATATATATATAGGTTGCCAACTGTATACTAAAAGAAACAACTAACGTTTTCTTCAATTCACAATTTTAGTAAAAAAGCAAATTAATGACAAATTCCTAATACACTGTAATGGAAAAATATACATACACCTTAGAATTTGACTTCTGAAAAATATGTTAATTTTAGTGAAAAGAGAAAGACATTAGACGCATGTAAGTGGTAATTAAAACAATACAAAAGGGGGGGGGGAATGCATATTTATTTAATGGCAATAGGAAGAGAAACAAAAAATGTGGTTTCTTGCCAATGCAAAAGTATACATACCTAGTATGAAAAAGAGATTAATGCTTGTTTTTGTGGTTACAAAAGGAAAGTAATAATTACAAATACGTCTGTGACGTCGGAAGATGCCATAAGTCCAGGATGGAATGCATTCAATAAGATTTATCAACGTAGGTTTTGTCTATTTCATCCCGGGCTTTAAATATTGATTCACGGAGTTCATTTTTGCTTTCATATTGTTTGTTGTGGGCTTAAATTTTACGAAGTAAAATTCCCCACAAGTTCTCCATAGGATTGCAATCTGGGTAACAATGCGACCAATTCAAAACATTAACTTTTTGTTGTTTCAACCAATCACATGTACAGCGACTGCTATGTACCGAGTCATTGTCGTGCTGAAAAGTGAACTTTACTTTTCTTAATCGCAGGAGATACAGGATAAGGTGATCTTGCAATTATCTGTTGCTACTCAATACTATCCCTCATTGTTGTTGTGAAGGCCAGGTGAAGCGTACCACGAGCAGTGAATGCTCCCCAAATCATTAAACTACCTCCTGCTAAGTTTCTTTTAGAAAAGTACCTCTGTTCCTTTCTTAAATCCCTCCAGTAATATGCAAAACCATCTGGTTCGTCGAGATTGAATTTTTTTTCGTCAATAAAAATAATCTGAAACATAAAAGATTCATTTGTAACGTTTGTTCATGAAGAATGGGGGACATTCACTCGTGGTAAGCTTCAACTGGCCTTCACATCAAAAATGGATAATATTGAGTACCAACAGATATTGCAAGACCACCTTATCACGTATCTCCGACAATTAAGGAAAGTAAAATTCACTTTTTTGTACGACATAAAGGTTTTAACGAAAGGCTCAGGTCGTTGCCACCGTCAATATGATGCCAGATTTACTGGCGTACATATCTTTGCTTTATAAAATAGATTGACAATTGGTTGTTGTTCCAATTTAATTTAGTAAAGCTTAACATATTTATTTATTAAGTGAAAGAATTGCTTCTTATTTTCAAACACCACAAGAGTGCTGAATCAGTTATCATAAAAGAACCTCGATCCCAGAAAGAAACCATTATTGTAGCGATTATTGTTAAATTGCGTTTTAGTATAATAGAAGACTCCTCATTAGTCGTTATTGTATTCATTTGCCATTAAAAATGTTGTTATATCTAATGTATATTTTGAACGCTGATCATGGAAAAGGGTTGAAATTATGAACTTAACTTTTACTGGATAGAATTCAAAGATATACATAATCATAGATAATTTTGAGAAGACTTTAATATTTTGAACATCTTTATACAGGGAGAGCATAAAATATGCGTGCATTTTTGATAAAAAGATTTTAAATCTTATTTTTTAAGGTGATCTGATGGAATGATTCAACAGAAGAAGTAATACATACCGCATCAGGACTTCTACAGCAAATTCAGATAATCAATCCCTGCTAGATAGCTATTAAATAATTTGTAAATAAAATTCAATGTACTAGTGAATAGCTTTAGGGATAGCGTTAAATATAAAGACCATTCAGGCAGACTTCTGATAGTATCAGATGTTGTACGAAGAGTACAAGAAGTGATTACACGTAACTTCAAGTCATACGCGCAAGTCATCCAAGCATCAGCCGGGATCTCGTTATTTCGAATTCTATTGTTTGAAGAACTCTGGGTTAAAAATGTATAACAAATCCGAATACCCAAAGATAATGTATTTTATTAAATTATGAAAGTTGTTAAATAGAAACTATAAAAACATTAAAAAGTTTTTATATATAAACTGTCTACATCTTTTGGCTTCACCGAATTCTTTTTCAAGAGATGACTTCCGTTTAACGCCGAACAGGCTGAACCACGGTCCTCTTCCAAACTGAAACTGCTGATAAGGCGGTAGCCCCGAGCACGGAATATCCCATCAGAAAAACTTAAAAGCGAACAGTAGAAAATTTGCATTTGTCTTGAATAAAGATTCGGTGAAGCCGAAACGTGTAGACAATTTATGTATAAAAACATTTTTCTGTTTTACGGTTTATATTTAGAAATTAGTGAATTATATTATTTCTAGGTTATAAGTTAAACAAATAAGGCCTACCACTTCAAAACTTCGCATAAGCTTGAAGCTGAAGATTATGCGCTTTGCAAGTTATATATTACCATTTATCGGAAGCTCTGAGAAAATAGATCTTAATATGGAAGAAATTCTTCTTCATCTTTCCATCCGGTAATCCATGCAAATAAGCACAAACAATGGCTGGTATTTATTCTGCTGAAAGCATTCTATCAGACCACCGGCAAAAAAAATGGATTTAAAACCTATTTCTCAAAAATGTATACAGACTTAGACACTCTTAATTTAGAGATAATGGTAACATTTATGAGGAAAATCATTGAAAAGACATACAACTGACATCACGGCAATAGCAAGGGTGGCGTTGGTATCTCCACACCAGGTACCCTCAGTTAGGACAAGAGCTGATAGATTTCATCGGCGCCATGTTGCACCACGAATAATACAACGCGATCGATAGAAAAACTAACTAAATGTTTAGCACCAAGCGCCACATAGAGTTTTTCAGTTGGGCTAATTTGGCTAAAGGGCTAATTTGCATATGAAACACTGACAATTACAAATATTTTATTCAACTTTGCTACAATTACTTGACCTAAAATCTTTAAATTAGAAGTATAGGTATATTTCATAACGTAAGAATGCAAAAAGCGTTTTTGAGAGAATTTAAAACAAAGGTAATTTGAAAATTAAAAATTTATTTATTTATCTTAACCACTTTGGTGGGTAAATAAAATCTACTAATAACATAGTTTCTTTTTATTATTGCTTAAGTCTTTATTTCAATGATGTAAAGCTTTATAAATACATGTCACAATATGTTGAATAATAAATTCTAAAATAATCTCAAATAAAAAATGGCAAATAAAATCTTTTTTTTATTCTTCCTGACCATTTAACAAAGAAAGAGATCTTTCAAGATTGGTACGTTGATAACATTATATCCTAATTAACTTTGGTTTTAGACAGTAAAATTTTTTGTGGTATCAAAATCCAGAGCCGCTCTCCAAAGTTATAGCATCTCAAGCAGCTATTAGTCTGTACTTAAAAATCTAGCATTGTACAAAGAAAAGAAATAAAATGGAAATATAACTTACCACTAAACAACCTTAAGCTCCTCTTGCCAGACATTTTAACGAGCCTTTAGTAAAACTTATAAATAGTTAACAGGTGCAATTTATAGGGGATCATAAAGAGCTCTTGCTCAAAAAAAAGTAAGGATTATGGGGAAAAGAAATTAAAGTCCAAAAAATACTCTATCGAAGGATCTTTTCCCTTTTCAAAAGATAATTATGTTGAGCTTTGTGGGGCCCTATTCGAATAATCTTTTATCAGGGAGAATACACTCATCTAAAATCGCTTAGGAACAACAAAAAATTCTATTTAAAAGGGAAAAAACAAAATAAAACTAGAGTTACAAGCTGAAACTAAATTTAGGAACTTCTTTATCGGAGACTTACTGACTTCAAAATAGTTTTTTGATTGAGTGAATACAAGCTTTACAGAATCCCATGAATTTTTAAGAGGAAAAGGTTTGGGAACATATTAATTATCTCTTAAATCCAAGTTCTTCGATAAATTTCGCCCGTACTAAAAGATTTTAAAGAATATATTTTGATGCGTTTCCTTTAGGGATAAAAAATAATAGAACCAGCATTAAAACTGTAGATTGTTGAGTAATTTTAGGATGAGTAAACAAAAAAAATATTCAGAATAAAATTTAAATTGTTTATATATATATATATATATATATATATATTTCTTTAAACAATGTAACTTTTTACGATGTCTTTGAAAATTATTTGGCATTAGTTACATTAAAAGAAATTTACTTCTATTTAGTTTTTATTCAGTTTGAGATATTTTCCGCAATTAAGCATGTCAATTGTAAATTTATATACAATTAAACTTAAACATAAAACTAATTACAAACCGAATAATTCAAAATTTATCCTAATAATAATTTTAAAAAATATTTCGTTGAATCGTGATTAAAAAGGTTTCGTGAAATTAGCTTCGTATTTAATAAAACAAATATTAAAATGTGTATGAAAAAAAAAAAGAAACTAAAGAAAGTTAATTATGCTGTAAATATGTTTGCCAAACTTGTGTTTTCTCATGGTTGAAGATTTCTCATCAATGTAGAACATACACATTAACCTTTAAAGATACAGGCGGTTTGTAGTAATATAAAAACGTGAGTGGCGTGCGTACTATATGCGCCAATGCTTTTTTTAAGTCTAATAACAACTTATAACGAAATACTTATTTCATACAATGTCCAATATAAATATAAAAAATAAACATCAAATTGTTTAAAAACAAGAACAGAAAATCATGCGTCAAGCCTAGATTATGAACCACTTTCCAACACTTTCAGAATGCTTTGACAAAACTTCCTTGTTTAATAATGTAAAATATATTCAACAATTTGGAAAACTTGTAACACATTTGAAAACCCAATACCAGAAATTGCCGTCAATAGACGAAACGTATACGAATACTTTCGTGAATCCCTGTGTATGATATATAGATTTGTATATATACTACAGAATATTCTATAATTTAGTTCAGTTTGGAAACACATAGCGCAGTTTCACTACATAAAAGGGGCTTCTCAGACAATGATGCCAAGTCTGTGGAGCATTGGTCTCCCTCCCGGTAACTTTAATACAGTTATGAAAAAAATACAAATTCATCTGAAGCTGAACCCGCTGGCAAGTGCGACAAGGGGCAGGGTTAAAAGTGCAATGGCCTTGTGCCAGTGAGAAAAAAAAATAGAGACTTATACATACTAGGCCAAGTGACCAGCCCTTCCTGGTCATTGATGAAGGCATTGACCTCCACGCGACAAGAGGCAGGGGTTAGGCAGAAAATGAAACATATACATAGCGCAGTTGTAAATTCTCCTTCAGCAGTGTTAATAAACGGAGAGAAATAAAATAAAAATTCGAGGCATTTTGGGCTGCCCTGTATTTTATCTACATAATTTGTGCACACCAAGTAATAGACAAAAGCTTAGTTTAATTTAAAAACACGTATCAGAACTTAAAACGCACTTCCAGTAATCATTCTGCTTAAACCGTACTGTAACCGAATTATTTTATCTATATCTGTAAATGAACGACACATGCTATGTACACCACAGCCTCTTTTAATGCACCTGAGTCATATATATCAATTTAAATATGTTTGAACTAGTATAGCATCATTAAAATACACCGCAAATGATTTTTGCTCATATACCGTAATGTAACGGATTTCTTTTAAGACTGTCTTTGTTCTGCATGTCTTTGTTGACATGTCTTTGTTCTGCAAATGAAGTACAAACGCTACATACTTCATTTTCAATACCGAATATGCCATAGTAAACATCATTAACATTTATCAATTTCATGGTGATCCGACTATATTTACGTTAGTTAGAACACGGACAGACGGCAGACAGACAAACCGAATTCATAAACACTTTTCAACTACGTTGGAAAGTTATAAAAAGACTAATTTTATTAGAATGAATATAACACAGGTGGTTTGTTATAACATACACAGGTGGCGTATTGCATTCGCCAATGTCTTTTAAAGCCTAAAAATGTACTTTTTTTGTAAAGAAGAACAACTTCTAACATATAGTAATAGTATAAAAGTAATTAACATGACATTAATTTAAAAAAATAGTAATACTTTAATTAAGAAAGAAAATAGAATAAATTGAACAAATACACTGGCGGGTTTTTCCGTACGCCAGTGGTTACTTGGCAATAAAAATAATGAAAGAAACTAGACAAAATTGTGAAATTTAACTTTAAACATTGGTTGAAAACTTAAGTTTCTTTGGGAAGGGGATAAATGAGGCATATGTGTTAATCTGGTAATTATTTTGGAATTCGCAATTGTGTTTCAACTGAGTGAAGCACTTAGTATGCAGCCCATGTCTTTAAATGTTAACGGACAGAGTGGCTGAAACCTTACTTGCCAAATTTAAACGATTGTTTTCCTGATAGTAATAAATGTAATTATCTGAAAATCCTGCATTATGTTTGGGATATCATGGCATTTTGTTAGCCATGTTTATTTTTAACCATTTAGCAGGACTGAAAAATTCGTTACCAAGCAACTGGTTTTCATCATTAAACTGGACAATCAGATAGGAAAAAGTCCAGAACTAATAGACGAACATTTCAAGTGAAGTCAAAATTCGTTCATTTAGACACGCAATAGAACTTGGGACGAATTCAGAATGACAAATTATATGATATATGGATAATTAGCAAAACATGAAGGAAGATCGTCTACATTGAAATGCCAAGGAAACATTGCTAAAGTCCGGAAAATCTTTGCAAGCTGATTGCGGCGAAGATTGTAGTTGCTGTGATAAGTATGACTCCAATTTCATTTTAAATGTTTATGTTATTCGGCCCAGTTTTTTGGTCACCCAAATAAATTTCTTGAGGATGAAAACATGCAGCAGGCATTCATGTGTGTGGTATTTTTCAACCTGCTTTTTTTGTAAATCAATCGAAATGTCTTAATGCCATGAACATACCACACAATTTCCGAATAATTACACTGAGTACTAGATTTATTAGCTTAAATTATTGCTACAAATCAAAATCCTGGATAACGGAAGGGTTTACTACAATCATTTATCTTGGCAAAATTGCCATACTTATGAAACGGATCAACTGTGTAAGCTGTAGTATTTTGAAGATCAGGTTTATTCATCAAATATGAACTTCATATTTCAATTAATTATTAATTCAATAATTATTAATTATTTACTACTGCATTCTACTCAATGACTAGTGCATACATACTTATGTATGTAATTATGTATAGAAGATCGTGAATTCTATATAATATGAGAGATTCTGATCAAGACGAGGATAATTTCCAATGGCACCTGTGGCTGGTTTAAAATCGCATAAAAGGAAAATAACTTCAAAAACGTATCTACTTCGTATTTAGATAGTTAAGAGAAAATCGAACATTTTTTTTTATGAAGCGCGTATGACTTCTGTAAGATAAATAAAAGAATTTAACATTTTTAAATATTTATTTCAATACTTTGCTCTCTCATCTACTGATATTGTACGTATATACTTTATGAAATAATCACAAAGAAAATTTATAGTTATTCGTATATTGTCTAAGAATAAAAGACAAACTTCTGCTAAAAAATATTTATATAATTATGAAATTGAGAACATTTCATTTTCTATTAAATACCGATACATTAGTTTAAAATTCGCTCAAAAATCATTCATTGATTGATGTATGATATTACAATGATATTTTCAATGAATAATATTAATCAGTTTTGTATTCTTTACCAGGTTGAATAATACAAAATAAAATAATTAATTCTGAATTTCGACAGTCGGAAAAATCTTACTTAAGAAAATAAACATTTAAATGATATCTATAAACACTAATTCAGTTACAAACTTTTTATCTCTTTCTGTAAATTTTACGTTGTCATTCATTTTCTATTAATTACTTTTAAAAAACTTAAACCGTTCAGAATAAGAAGGATAATGATACAGTTTTGGTACAAAGAAGGACTCTTTTTCATTTTATTGTATTAGACAGAGAAATAGTTTTAAAAATATTTTTTTTTTAATATATTATCTGAAAATAAGTCTACCTTTCACCAAAAAAATATGTAAGTATTAAATTATTATTAAAACTTACTGTTTTTTGTACAATATTGTACTAAAGTATCCCCTAAAAATATGTCTTTAGTGCATAAATTATTACACTGGCATTTTTTAACAATAAAATCATTTTTAAGTTTTGTATTTTGAACTCTATGGAATAGAGATACTACTTATCCAAAAATATATAATTATTTCTGTATTTAAGAAATCGTAAAAAACTCAACTAAGAAAACAAACATATGAATGATTCTTTCTAAAAGAACATTAATTTAGTTAAAATATTTTAACTCATTTTTTTAAATTTGACCTTCGAATCCATTTTCTATAAATTACTTTCAAAAATCTTAAACCGTTCATAAGAAGTAGGAGAATGATACATTTTCGATACAAAGTAAAGTTCTATGTCATTTTAGTATATTAGATTGAGAAAGAATTCGCAATATATATTATCTGAAAATAAATCCAATTTCACCTAAAAATATTTACATACGTTTTAAGATATTATTATTACTTTTCAGTTTTCTCTTTAATATTCCGCAATCGTATCCCTAAAAATATTTTATTAGCTCATAAATTGGAACACTGATATTTTTTTAACAATAAAAATATTTTTCAGGTTTTTATTTTTATTTTTATCTCTATGGAATGAAGAAACTACGCATCCAAAATATATAATTATTTCTGTATTTTCATTTTCTAAATCATAAAAAACTCATTAAAGAGAATAAACATTCAAATGATATATTTCTAAAAGAACATTAATTTGGTTAAAACTTTGTATCTCATTCTATAAATTTTACTTTGTAATTCATTTTCTATAAATTACCTTTAAGAATCTTAAGCCATTCAAAAGAAGAATGAGTATAATACAGTTTCGATACAAAATAGTTAAATAAATAGAGTTCCATTTTATTTTATTAGATTAAATTGAGAAAGAGTTCACAAATCTGAAATTTATCTGAAAATAAATCCCAATGTTACCTAAAAATATTTATATAAGTTTAAAATTTTTATTATTACCTTTCAGTTTAATCTTAAAAATTTTATTACTATTTCACAAAAAAAGTTCTTTTATTGGTGCCTATATTGGTACTTCGACATTTTTTAACAGTTAAAATATTATTCAGTTTTGAATTTTTAACTTTGTGGAATGCAAAATCTCATGCAATTATTTCTGAATTTCCGAAATCGAAAAAACTCATTTTAGCGAATAGACATTTAAACGGTATATTTCTAAAAGAACATTAATTCAGTTAAAAGCTTTTTATTTCATTCTATAAATCTGATGTTGTAATTCACTTTCTATAAATTACTTTAGAGAAACTTAGCCGTTCAAAAGAAGAATGAGTGTGATACAATTTAAATACAAAATACAGCTTCATTTCATTTTAGTATAATAAATTAGAAAAGTGTTTAAAATAATATATTTTCTTAAATATATTATCTAAAAATAAATCCAAATTTCACCTAACAAACTCACATATATATTAAATTATAACTGAACCTATCTGTTTTCTGTGCAGTTGTGTTATCATTTCACTAAAAATCATGTTGTTGGTGCATATATTAGTACGCTGCTATTTTTAACAATAAATAAAAAAATTAATTTTGTATTTTTAACTCTATAGAATGAGGAAACTACTCATCTAAAAATAAACAATAATTTCTGAATTTCAGAAATTGGACAAAAAAAAAACCATTTAAGAGAATAAACATTTAAATGATGTCTTTCTAAAAGAACATAAATTCTGTTTAAAAATTTTTATCTCATTCTATAAATTTGAACATTGTAATCCATTTTTTATAAAGTGCTTCTAAGAATCTTAAGTCGCTCAGAAGAAGATGGAGAACGATAAATTTTTTTGTACAAAGAAGGTCTCCGTTTCATTTTATTATATTAGATTGAGAAAGAATTTTGAAAATATATTTTTTCAAAATATATTATCTAAAATTAAATCCAATTTCCACCAAAAATATTATAATTTAAATTACTACAATTTGTTTTCTGTTTTCTGTAAAATACTCTGCAATTTATTCACTATATACACTATATATATATATATATATATATATATATATATATATATAATATTTATTATTATTATTATTATTATTTTATTATTATTTGTGCATAAATTGGTACAGTGATATTTTTTAACAATAAATATATTCTTCAATAAATATATTTTCTCTATGAAATGAAGAAGTTACTCATCAACGCATATATAATTATTTCTTAATTTCCGAAATCAGAAAAACCTTATTTGAGAGAATAAACATTTAAATGATGTCTTTCTAACAGAACATGAACTGTTAAAAACTTTTTATTTCATTCTATAAATTTGATTTTGTTAATTTATTTTCTATAAATTACTTTTAAGAATCTTAAGCGGTTCAGAAAAATAGAAGAATGATGCAGTTTTATTTCAAATTTCCATTTCAATTTAATGAGAAATATATTAGATATTATAGATTATATTTTATTGAGAAAGAGTTTGATAATATATTTTCCAAAATATATTATCTAAAAATAAATCCAACTTTGATCCCCCCAAAATATTATATTACTTTTAAATTAAAAATATTTTCTCTGCTTTCTGTACAATAATCTGTTATCATTTCACTAGAAATATTTTATTTCATAAATTGGTAAACTGACATTTTTTAACAATAAAAACGTTTTTCAGTTTTATATTTTTAACTCCGTGTAATGGAGAACATTTCTGAAAATATATAATTGTATCTTAATTTTTGGAATCGGAAAAACCTCATTTAAAAGAATAAACATTTAAATGATGTGTGTCTAAAAGAATATTAATTCAGTTAAGAACTTTTTATCTCATTCTATATATTTGACGTTGTAATCCATTTTCTATAAATTACTTTTAAGAAACTTAAGCTCCTTCAAAATAAGAATGAGTATGATACAGTTTCAATACAAAGTAGAGCTCCATTTCATTTTATTATATTAGATTGAGAAGGATTTTGCTTGAAGGGTGAATTTTATGATTCGCTGTTTACTTTATTCCGGTGAATAGGATCTTAAGAGGATTTTGCTAAGCCCAAATCTTTTGCAGTATCTTATAAAGGAATTGAAAGAATTAAGTGAACATGGGAGACTGTGCTTCCTAAAGGTGGCTTTTATGAGGATTGAGCATATCTGAGATTTTATTTCGAAGTCTTTTATAACTTTAAATTGATATATTCTCATGAAATAGCTACAAAACTTAAACATAAATCTTAAATCTTTTTTGTATAATTGAATTTGATATTAACCGAATTTTAAGTTTCTAGAAAAGTTTTTTGTGCTGGAAATGAGGAAATATAGAATCAAATATTTAAAAAAAAAACATTTTTATTCGAAGCAAAGATATAAAATAAATATAATTCTTTCACCTAGTTTGTGTTTATAATTTAAAATATCACTGATGATTTTTTTTTATCAAAAGCTGAAAAAAAACGCATGTAAAAGACGTCGCGTTTATTTAAAATTATAAGTAAAATATTTATTGTAAAAACTTCAACTTAAAAATTAAATATAATATTTTTCGTAAAGAATGTTAACTCAGGGAGGAATACGGGAGACTTTATTTCCTGAAGTTAGTTTTTGACACGCTTTTATTTTACTTAACTTTATTCATGTATTTAAAAATGGAATTTTGTAATCGATTTTTTAATACCTTATATACTAGAATTATTAAGATTATGCGCACATGTGTGTTTCAGATGACAATTTCTGTACAATAATCTGCTATCATTTCACTAGAAATATTTTATTCCATAAATTGGCAAACTGACATTTTTTAACAATAATGGAATAGGAAAAACCTCATTTAAAAGAATAAACATTTAAATGATGTATTTCTGAAAGAACATTAATTCTGTTAAGAACTTTTTATCTCATTCTATATATATTTGACGTTGTAATCCATTTTCTATAAATTACTTTTAAGAAATTTAAGCTCCTTCAGAAGAAGAATGAGTATGATACAGTTTCAATACAAAGTAGAGCTCCATTTCATTTTATTATATTAGATTGAGAAGGATTTTGCTTGAAGGGTGAATTTTATGATTCGCTGTTTGCTTTATTCCGGTGAATAGGATCTTAAGAGGATTTTGCTAAGCCCAAATCTTTTGCAGTGTCTTATAAAGGAATTGAAAGAATTAAGTGAACATGAGAGACTGTGCTTCCTAAAGGTGGCTTTTATGAGGATTGATCATATCTGAGATTTTATTTCGAAGTCTTTTATAACTTTAAATTGATATATTCTCATGAAATAGCTACAGAACTTAAATATAATTCTTAAATCTTTTTTGTATAATTGAATTTGTAATAAACGAATTTTAAATTTTAAGAAAAGTTTTCAGTTCTGGAAATGGAGGAATATAGAATCAAACATTAAAAAAAAAACATTTATATTCGAAGCAAATAGCTAAAATAAATATAATTATTTCATCTAGTTTGTGTTTATAATTTAAAATATCACTGATTATTATTTTTTTTAAATCTGAAAAAACTGCATGTAAAAGACGTCGCGTTTATTTAAAATTATAAGTAAAACATTTATTGTAAAAACTTCAACTTAAAAATTAAATATAATATTTTTCGTAAAGAATATTAACTCAGGGAGGAATACGGGAGACTTTATTTCCTGAAGATAGCTTTTGACAC
Organism: Maratus michaelseni; assembly: GCA_963931845.1. Taxonomy (NCBI): domain Eukaryota; kingdom Metazoa; phylum Arthropoda; class Arachnida; order Araneae; family Salticidae; genus Maratus; species Maratus michaelseni. The sequence continues at coordinate 146,276,223 of OZ007588.1, read as the reverse complement.
AATTTTATTTTACTTAACTTTGTTCATGTATTTAAAAATGGAATTTTGTAATCGATTTTACAATACCTTATATACTAGAATTATTAAGATTATGCGCACATGTGTGTTTCAGATGACAATTTCTGTACAATAATCTGCTATCATTTCACTAGAAATATTTTATTTCATAAATTGGCAAACTGACATGTTTTAACAATGAAAACGTTTTTCAGTTTTATATTTTTAACTCCGTGGAATAGAGAACATTTCTCAAAATATATAATTCTATCTTAATTTTTGGAATCGGAAAAACCTCATTTAAAAGAATAAACATTTAAATGATGTGTCTCTAAAAGAATATTAATTCAGTTAAGAACATTTTATCTCATTCTATATATATTTGATGTTGTAATCCATTTTCTATAAATTACTTTTAAGAAACTTGAGCTCCTTCAGAAGAAGAATGATTATGATACAGTTTCAATACAAAGTAGAGCTCCATTTCATTTTATTATATTAGATTGAGAAGGATTTTGCTTGAAGGGTGAATTTTATGATTCGCTGTTTGCTTTATTCCAGTGAATAGGATCTTAAGAGGATTTTGTTAAGCCCAAATCTTTTGCAGTATCTTATAAAGGAATTGAAAGAATTAAGTGAACATGGGAGACTGTGCTTCCTAAAGGTGGCTTTTATGAGGATTGGGCATATCTGAGATTTTATTTCGAAGTCTTTCATAACTTTAAATTGATATATTTTCATGAAATAGCTACAAAACTTAAACATAAATCGTAAATCTTTTTCTGTATAATTGAATTTGATAATAACCGAATTTTAAATTTTAAGAAAAGTTTTATTATCTTTTGTTATTGTTATCATTTCACTAAAAATCGTGTTACTGATGCATAAATTCGAACTCTGGTATTTTTAGCAATAAAAATATTTTCCAATTTTGTATTTTTAAATCTATAGAAAGCGGAAACTACTCGTCTGAAAATATACAATAATTTCTGAATTTCAGAAATTGGAAAAGCCTCATTTAAGAGAATAAACATTTAAATGATGTATTTCTAAAAAAACGTTAATTCTGTTTAAAAAACTTTATCTCATTCTATAAATTTGAACGTTGTAATCCCTTTTCTATAAAGTGCTTGTAAGAATCTTAAGTCGCTCAGAAGAAGATGGAGAATGATATAATTTTTTGTACAAAGAAGGGCTCCGTTTCATTTTATTACATTAGATTGAGAAAGAATGTTGATATATTTTCATGATCAAATTGATATATTTTCATGAAATAGCCACAAAACTTAAACATAAATCTTAAATCTTTTTTGTATAATTGATTTTGATAATAACTGAATTTTAAATTTCAAGAAAAGTTTTGTGATCTGGAAATGGTGGAATATAGAATCAAATATTAAAATAAAAACATTTATATCCGAAGCAAAGATCTAAAATAAATATAATTCTTTCATCTAGTTTGTGTTTATAATTTAAAATATCACTGATGATTTTTTTTGTTTTAAGCCGAAAAAACCGCGTGTAAAAGAGATCAAGTTTATTTAAAATTATAAGTAAAATATTTATTGTAAAAACATCAACTTTAAAATTAAATATAATATTTTTCGTAAAGTATATTAACTCAGGGAGGTATACGGAAGATTTTATTTCCTGAAAATGGATTTTTGACACACTTTTATTTGTTCATGTATTTAAAGATGGAATTATGCAATCGATTTTTCAATACCTTATATGCTAGAATTATTAAGATTAGGTGCGCAGGTGTGTTTCTGATGACAATATAACATTTCAGTACTTATAGAACTTAGTTATAAATGAATAAATGAATTTTAACACATTTTTCCGTTGACCAGTCGCAGATTATAATTTTCTAAATATTCTTTATGGGTATACATGTACACGAGTTACAACAACAATGGATTTAAATTTGCTCCAAACCACGCTCGCTAAAATATACCAACTTCGCTGCAGAAATACAACAATTAAATATTTTAAATACTAAAAAGTAGAAAATAAAATATGAAGAAAAAATAAAGAATTTTATATATTTTTTAGTATACTTTTTTATCAATTAATACTTTAATATTAATAATATTATGATTATACATTGGGAAAACAATTTAGAAATCCTGAATAGATAGTTTAAGTGATGCTTTATTTTTTTTTCCTGTTGTCATATTTAAAAAGAGAAACAGGGCAAAAATTAAATATTTGTTTATATATATTTATCAGTTTTCGCTATCTATCAAGAGTAAATCAAACCAGTGAATTTTTCATTATCGGGGCACACGCGAAATGAACGTTTTATAAGGAAAACATTTTAGATTAATGTGAATTGCAGTCCAGAAATTAGACGTTTAAATTGATTTTTTAGATAAACATTGAATGCTCATAAAAATGTATTTAAAAAAAAACAAATTTTACTTTTATACTTATATAAGAATTCCACATATCTGAGTTTTTATTTCGAAATGTTTTATAACATTAAATTGGTGCATTCTCATGCTGCTTTTAAGACTGTATTTAATTAGTATTGAGTAAAATACTTTTATATATCACAGTAGCGACATGACATACGGACCGTAAAATGTCATCGTTGGAGAGATTCATAAACAAAAACAGACTAGGTGAGCTTACAGTTATCGTTAATCTACAGTTTGTTTACTCTTCAAACTATACTAAGCTAACTTGTCCGAGCGAATATCGTCAAGTTCTGTAATATGAGTTGCCATAGTTTAGACAGACACTTCTTATCAGATTCTGCGCCCTGGCCGGTTATCGCAACTCTTTTTTAAAGGCACTCTAGTCTTTAGGTTTGATGATTATTTTGCAACATGTATTAAATATGTGTGTGTGTTTTCGTATGTATGTGTGCTTGAAAATGCATGTGTGCAACGATAGATGCAAAACAATTAAAATGACAAAATGAATCTGATACGACCAAATATATGAAATAACCTGGATTTATGCCTGATGATTGCAGAGAAAGCAGTATAATCTGTCTGTTGTTAAGACTCGGAGTAGCTTATCATCGTCATGTCAATATATCATCATTGAAAATTAAATTAAAATAAATTTTTAATGTCATGATTTTTAATTTAAAATTTTTATGCGTAAGATGTGTTTAAAAGAAGAATTTTTCATGCGCATTTAAAATATTTTATATAAAACTAATGAAAAATTTACAACACATATTTATAAACGTTAAATAATTTAAAGCACGTTTGAAATATGAAAACTATCGGAAGAAAATAATAGGTCTTCATTTCCAGTTGTGAGAAAATCTGTTTTATTTCCTTAGATTAAAGAAGTTCCTTAAAAGGTTGGCTTTTATGACTCTCTTTTTCGCTTTTATTGCAAAGAAAACTCATTGCCGTAAAATTTTTACTAAATGAAAGTATTTCCTTTCAGTGCTATATATCAAATCAAAAGTAGTTAGGTAAAACATAAAGGATTTTCACAGAGATCTCATTGACTCAATTGATTTTATTTCACTTCCATGTGTGTCCTTCTAAATAAATTCTTTCAAAAATGCTAGCTATAGAAAGGTTTCAAAATTTTTGAGTTGCAGTTTATTTTGCTATTAGAAATTGTTTTATTTCAAAGAAAATCTAGTGCCACAAGAATTTAGCAAACTTCTTGTTTGTTTGTTTGTTTGTTTGTTTGTTTGTTTGTTTTTGTTAGTGCTATAAATTAAATCAAATATAGTGAAAGATAAAAAATCCACATACATTTTTGGCAGAAATACCCTTCTTGTGTTTGTATGTGAGTCTTCTTAAAATAAATCATTATAACCTTAAAAATCGTATCATTGAAAATTTATCTGAATATAAGAGTTGCATTTTTTATCTGTAAAAGTTAGGGAGGACCATTTGAAAATTTATTTCACATACCTTTTATGCAATGGACTTTTAAAACGACATACTTTACTTTATTTATCTTGCTATCTCGGAGAAATGAATACATACATCTTTTCAATTTTTATTACATATATCTATTGCTATTTCAACATCAAAAACTGTAAAATTGTGAAATGTTTAATTTGTATTTTGTAAATAAATAGTTCATTTTGCTACTAGAAATGTTTGATTAGAAAATAATCTTGTACTACACTAAGTATTTTATTTAAGAACTATGTATTCCATCAAAAGATAAGAGAATATTTCACATAACTCTTCACTGAAATACCCTTATTGTGTTCAGATATGAGTTATTTAAAAACAAATAATACTTTTTGGAAATTTTGAAAATTTTTCTGATGCACTCTTTGTTTGGAAAAGATAGTATAGAATATTTGAGAATCTCTTCAAAATTCTTCTGGTATAGAATTACTTATCCTTCTGCAATAGGAGGATGCTACGGTTAAACAGCATACAAAAGTACGATATTTATTTTACTATCTCTAACAAAAGCCCATATTTTGCTTTAAGATCTTTTACAAAGTTACATTGTTAATTTAACAACTGAGATTTTCGAAATATGAAACGTTTAATTTAGCATTGTTTTTTCTATAAATATGTTACTTATTTTTACGTTAAATATCATTTTATTTAAAAGATAATCGACTGCCATAAACATTTTACAGCTTGAAAGTATTTTCTTTTTAGCGCTTTGGATTAAAAAAAAATTAGTGAGATATTCTCACCTATCATTTTGGCTGAAAAATCTTCATTATGCTTGGATGTGAGTTAGTCTTTCATCGGATCGCGTAACCCTATTTTACCCGAACCAGCAGTAGCGTCGGTTTTGCGCTATTTTTTTCATTGTGGGCCGGGTTCGGGTAGGGTTAACTTCTACATTTTTTTTTTGTGGTTCGGGTTCACGTTGGGTTTATTTTTATTGTTTCACATTTGTGACAGTTTTGGGGTGGTTTTGACTCCTGTGAGTCGGGTTCGGGTTAACCCGAATTTTCAACAGAAAGTTCAATTTATATATATATATTCACATGAAGTAACTGTATGCAGTAAACATAATTTTCCTTTATAACGGACATTTCCGAATAGTGTATACTTCTTAAACACCTTCCACCTATATATTGGTATGCTTTTACCTCTGAATAGCGGATACTTCCAAATAGCGGACAACTTCCAATTGTCTCGACATGTCTTCTTATCAGATTTTACTATATTTGAATATTAGTGAGTATTATATAGATATATATATCTGTTCATTTTTCTATATGTAAGATAAAATTGTTATTTGAGATATAAATGTTGACTATTTTTCATATTTGCATTATAATATGGATTAATTTTCTTTCATTTCTGGTTCGGGAAGAAATATTTAGGGTTTGGGTTGAAATACTTAGTGTTAGAGTTAATTTCTAGTTTTTTTGCTGCTGTTCGGACACCGGTTGAGTTGACTTTCATTATTAAACGTCCGTATGGGTTTCGGGTTGGGTTATGACTCTTTTGGGTGGGGTTCGGGTTGAGCAAAATTTTCGAAAGGAAATCTAAAATATTTATTTCAAATGAAAAACTGTATGCAGTAAACAAAAATGTATTTAAAAAAGGACATTCCAGAATAGCGGACACCTTTATTCAGCGAATACTTTTTCAATACGTTACACCTATATATATATTGGTATGCATTTATCTGTGAATATACTTCTAAATAGCACGCAACTTTCATAACCCTTACGTATTCGCTATTCAGATATTTTACTATGTTTGAATGTTAAGGAGTATATACTTATATCTGAGAAGAATATGCAATACCTCAATTCCTCTGATGCAGATAGGCACGAGCTATTATGAATGTACATGATGACATGATTAGAATAGTATTGAGTTAGTGTTAGTAAAAGGCTTATCACACGTGGCTGGGTGATATTTGAATGCAAAATTCATAAGTATTTCTCAATAATGCTGTTCTTGTAAGTTGGGCATAAGGATATTCTTAATCGTGTTGATTCACTGTCCAACTATTTTCTGTTTTTTTCTTTATATACTTTGTGTTTAATAAAATGTTTGTAAGTGTTAAGAAACTAGCGTAATCAATTCAATCATTTTGTGGACAAGTTATTTTGGTTATTTAATAATATTTCATTTATACTCATTATTCTACAGATATAATATAATTGGTGTTAGAAATAAATTGTAAACTGATTTTCATATTTGCATGGATTAATTTTCTTTCATGTCGTGTTGCGTGTTTCAGGTCGCGTTGCGAGTTGATGAAAAATTCTTTGTCGGGTTCGGGGCGGGTTGCAGATCAATAAACCTTTTTTTTTTTGCTGTGTTCGAATTGATTTTATGTAGGACTCTTATGTGAAATCTTTCGAAATATTTCATTATTTCGTTAAAAATCGTATTGTTTGGAAATTTCTGAGTTTTAGATATATAGACCGGGAGGCGGCAGCACAGACAAACACCTCATCGAGTTCACGGCTGAAAATCCAGAATTAGTTAAAACTCGATTCGCATATTAAAACGCAATCGGTCTGCCAATTCCTATCTTGGTGGAAAACACGTGAAAACCCGATTTTAGCGGTTGACTCGTAGGTTTACCATTGTGTTTTCCTGCACCCAAAAGTATGAAAACATGGAGAACAGGGTGCAGGAAAACACAATGGTAAACCTACGAGTCAACCGCTAAAATCGGGTTTTCACGTGTTTTCCACCAAGATATGACTCGGCAGACCGATTGCGTTTTAATATGCGAATCGAGTTTTAACTAATTCTGGAATTTCAGCCGCGAACTCGATGAGGTGGTTGTCTGTGCTGCCGCCTCCCGGTCTAATATACTCTCTGATGGTATGTTAGTGATGATTTGAAATTCCTCTAACGTACATTTTCATCATTGGAGCTTTCACACTTAGATCATCAATTTATTTTTGCTAGTTGGTACAGGATTACCTCTGTCAACTGTGTTTTTTATTTATTTTGTCCACTTGCTATTTCCGTACAATTTTCTTTCTGATATATTTCTAGTTGAAGTATATCATCATTGGTGAAGATTGGTTGTTGATTATGATTATGGTTTAGAAATAGTCGTAGCGGGGCCTGACTGACTGACACAGGGGCATGAGGGGAAGCTGAACCGACCTCGCCATTTAAAGCGGTCTTCCATGGGCGTATTCGGGATTTTCGTAAAGAGGTATTTTTTATTGTTTATTATTAGTCACGGTTAAAATTTGCAAAGTGACAAATTTCTTACATTGTCAAGGATTTAGGAGGGAGATCGGCGATTCCCAGCCTAGTTTTATGACATTATGACAAATAGCCAAGAGTGACTAGAACACATATATTTACACTTCAAAGGCTCACATGATCCCTTACATTCCTATTCAAAACAAGTTGGAAATTGTACGTTAAACGTGACAAATGAGATGCGTTCGTTTTTTGCTATAACTAGTTTTACAATGTAAAAAATCATGGTTATTATTTCAGTGAAATAAATGATATCGTCTGCTATGAACGAAATAAAGATGTACTATTTTTAACATTTTCCAACCTAGTTGAAAAGTGTTTATGACTTCGGTTTGTCTGGCCGTATGGCCGTCTGGCCGTCTGCCGTCTGGCCGTCTGCCGCCTGGCCGTCTGCCGTCTGGCCGTGCTCTAACTCCCGTAAATATGCTCGGATTGCTCTGCAATTTTTATATGTTATTGTCGTTATGTATAGAATGTTCCCTATTTCAACTGAAGTGTGTAGCACTTATAGTTTTTTTACAGGGACACTCAAAAGAGTTCCCTTACATTACGGTCTATGGGGAAATATCATTTGGGTTTCATTTTAATGATGGTACACAATTTCAAACGCATCGTAATTGATATATATCACTAAGGTGCATTACAAGAAGCTTAATATGGAATAGGGCAATAACATAGCACTTATAGTTACTTTACAGGGACAGTCAAAAGAGTTCCGTTACATGACGTATATGGAGAAAAATGGTCTGCGGTTTATTTAAATAATGTTTCACAATTTTAAACGCATTGAAATATATATATATCACTAAGGTGCATTACAAGAGGCTTATTACAGAATAGTGTGTGTATAGCAGTCATCGTTCATTTACAGGGACACACAAAGGAATTCTCTACTGTCTGTTAACAATAATTCCTAGAAGTGCGTTTTAAGTTACTGAACGCGATTTTAAATTTAACTCACTTTTTGTTTATTACGTGGTGTGTATAAATTCTGTAGATCCTATACAGGGAAGCACAAAAGTTCGCGAACACATTTCCGTTTATTGACAGAAACTCCAGAAGGAGAATTTTAAACTGTGCTACGCGTTTCTTAACTGAACTAAAATTTAGCATGTAGTATATATACAAGTCTATAGATCATATACAGGGCTGAATAAAAGTATTCGGATATTTTTCCGAATATTGTATATGTTGGAAATAAATGTTGGAAATTCCTGAAATTACGTCTTTAAATATGTTATGCGTTTTCCAAATTGTTTACTTTGATGTTATCTTTCAGCTTATTAAACGGTAATGATTTGTAAAATTATTTTGGAAGCATTGGAAAGTGTTACATAATCTATGCTTGACGCATGATTTTTCGTTCTTGTTTTTCTTATTACGTATGCCCTGTTTACAGATGCCATTTTCTTTTCTCCGACTCCAGACAGCTCTGTAAATTCACCATGGAGATCTTACTTTAAGAATGATTACCTCCATGGTTAATATTTCTATGACTCATGATGAATGAATATTTTGTTTATTTATTTTAATGGATTGAGATATTCGGCTGTTAAACTAATTTTCACTGAAGTTATTTCAGAATCTATACATTTTTTAATGTAACTCATCTCTAGAGCAAACAATTTTTTTGAACGGCTTTTCTAAAAATGTAACTTTTATGCAATTTTATTCGAAAAAATAATTTTTAATAAAAATGGCCACTTGGCATATGGAAAAAGATGCGGTTAGCCCGTATTTGTGTTCCTCAGTCACATGACATCCAATTTTATTAAGTAGATTACGTATGATAGGATTTAATATAACAAAGAAAACTTTTATTAATATCTTTTTAAGTTTTGATTCGATTTTCAGGAAATTTGAAATGACTCGACAAAATTCTGCAATAGTTACATATATTTAATTTCAAACCATTCGGTTGGGTAGTTTTTGTGCTGTTATATGTGTACAGACGGACAGACCAAATGGCGACTATAGTTGCTACGTTTTTATATAATTACGAACGCACCTAAAAAATAAACTTGGTGTATTTCATCATCTCTTAAATTTGTGGCCATATTTTTTGTGACTCCCTGTATGCCTGTTAACAAAAAAAAAGGTATACAATAGGAATGAAGTTTAGTACTAGACACTCCAGTATAATTTCCGAACAATTTCTATGGATTGATAGAAGGGGGGGGGGGGCAGAATAATGCTCCACCCAGGGTCCTAGATAGTTGGTCCCAGTGTGGTACTAAAACTTATAACATTAGATGCGTTTGATTATCACATCACAAGTAGTGCACGTATTGTTGATAGTTCTTCAATGAGATAAAACAGCATACTTTAATTTATTTATGTTTTTAAGAACCGCTTCTATTTTTTTTTTAAAGTTTTATTTCATAAATATTGCTTAAACAAAATATAGATAAAACTGCATCTATTTCAGGAAAAATAAATAAAATTTTTTGAAACGTATATTTATTTTTGTGTTTTTTAGAAATATCTTTTATTACTTTTTAGAAATGTTTGGATTGAAAGAAAATCGAGAGCCAAAAAAATTTTACTAACGGTAAGTATTTCTTTTTAGTTATTAAATGAAAAGATAAGAGGTACTTTTGTATACTTATTATACTAAAATACTCTTATTGTTTTTGGATGAGAGTGTTTTCTTTTGTAATAAATCTGATTCCCTTAACAATCGTACTTTTTAGAATTTTTTCAGAATGTTAGAGATGCACTCTGTGTTGGAGAAAGTGAGTAAAGTTTATTTGTAAATGCCTTTCAACATGCTTTTCAGAAATAGTAGGGAAGTATAGTTTTATAGCAGAACCTTTAAGTAAGTGGTTTATGTTACTTTATCAAGCAAAAGCCTTTATTTTTTATTAAGATTTTATTACAAAGCTATGCTGTTATTTTAACAAGTGAAATTTCAAAATTTCAAAATGTTTATTTTATCATATTTTTTTTTTTTATAAATAGGTTATTCCCACTATTAGAAATCGTTTTTATTTCAAAGAAAATCGAGTGCTCAACAAATTTTACAAACTTAAAAAGGATTTTTTTCTTTCTTTCTTTGTGTGTGTGTGGAATAGATTGAGACAAAAGTGGTGAAAGATAAAAGATATTTCCATATTTTTTTTCTTCTGAAATTCCTTTATTGTATTGAGTAATTTTGAACAAGTCATTATTCCATTCAAATTCTTATATTTTGGAAAGTCATTCAGATTTTTAGTGTTTCACTCTCCGTTTGTGAAAGTGGGTGAAGTTTCTTCAAAATACGTTCCTACTATAGAAAGACACTACAGTTTTTAAACATTATACTTAAGTATGTGATTTGTATTGCTACCTTTAACAAAAGTTTTTATTCTCTTTTCAAAATATTATTATTAAAACGTTACATTGTTATTCCATTAAAATAAATTTCAAATTTTCCAAATATTTAATTTATCATGATTTCCACTAACTGGATTGTTTATTTTGCTATTATAAATCTTTTTATTTTAAATAAGATAGAATGCTTCAGAAATTTCACTAATTCAAATATTTTATTTTAGTACTATACATGAAATCCGAAGTCAAAAGATAAGAGAAACTCAGATTTTATTGCACTATAAAAAAAGACAGATGTTTCTTATCCAGGAAAATATAATCTAAACACGAACGAAAATATAGAATAACATCTTCTAAGTTACTCGCATTTCCGAAAAGCGTTCTTTATTTTTACAAACCTTACAAACCAATATATTGTTGAATTTTAAATAATCATTTATGTCAGAATGTCAGGTTATTTTATGGTATGAATGCAGTAAGTCACACAAGATTACTTTTCAGGCCCTCAATCAGACACTTCAATTTTTAAGAGGCAATGATTTACTAATGAGTGGAGTCACTGTTGGATTGTCTGGATATTTCTGATAAACATTACCGATTATTCTAAAAGGAACACAGGCGTATGAAATTAACGCATGCTATCGTCACATCTTTGGAGGCATGTTCGCAGTTTACGATTAACTAAAAATATGAGAGAAAATCTAGATGGAAACGTATTGTATCGTCCCTTTTCTGATATCTGTCAAATATGGATTAATACCGTTTCGTCTAGTAACTGGACTTTTAAAGATCAGAGAAGCATTTTGTCACACAGTTGTGTCTGTTGAAGAACTCAAGGCGACAGTATTTCCAAATATGCGACATTTTACAGACCATAAATGGCTTTACGAACGTGCGATTCTTGCACTAAATATGATAGTGTAAACAGCATCAACTTTAAGATTCAGATAGAGTTACCTAGAGAAACTGTATTGTACAAATCAATAGATACCATTGTTGAAGAAAATGAGCTTTGAAGTAATTGTTTTTGTAAAGACTGCTCTATATGTGGAAGTGTTCTAATTAAATTCAGGCTGTTCTAATGACGAACACAAGTTTAATATAGTAACATAAAGTTGACATGATGAGGACAGATGACAAGCACAGGTACATAAATCAACATAGAGGATAAATCATATTATTCAATATACATGACCGGTAACATTTACTCATGGCCATTTTCATACTATTCTGGTTTCTACTATGACAAGCGACGTTCTTTTCCGCTGACATTCTGAGTTCTAGTGCCGCACTCTTTCGTTTCTCCAGAAGGGATCGCTACTAGAGCAAGAAGAGGCATGCGCAATCCTCACAGTTTTTCAGTTCGTTGCATCATGTACAGTTCAAAGACAGTTTGACATTTATCCACTTTAGCTTTTATTGATACAATGATGAATGGAAGCAATCTGATTTTTAGCTGAATTCTGACGAGTTTATTATATAAATTTATATATTTTTTAGATTGGATTTTCATTAGATTCATTTGTATAACATTTAAACTGTTTTCTTTTATTATGTTTTTTTTTTTTTTTATTCGGAATGTTTAATTTTGAAATTCATTTTTGTAAACAAACATTCTTAAAATCCCGGACAACGCCGGGTACTTCAGCTATAGTCTCTAATAAAACTATATTTTGTTTTCAATTTTCGATGCTTCTGTTATTTTAACAACGAAAACTAAATGTTTAATATATTATGATATTCTATAAATTAATTGTGTATTTTATTTTTATAAATATTTTTTCTACGAAAATCGAGTGCCGTAAAATTTTCACTAACTTAAAGTATTTGCTTTTAGCGTTACAGATTAAATAAAAATTAGAGAGTGGAAAATAAAAGATACTTTCACAGATCTCATTGTATAAATAGCCGTATTATACTTTGATGTGAATGTTTTATTAACCCTGAGGACTCTAAAACTAAACTCTGTGGTACTACGATCCCTAGTAATCTCTCTAGCAATCCATAGGAACCCCCAGGAAGTCGAACTCAATTTTCTTGACCATGGTCCCTGGGGTGGTGTACAGCATTATGTCCTTGTGAGGTGATCAACTTTATACTTTGCTCAGACTAGAGGATTTAAGTTACTTAACTCCAAGTGACTTAAATTAATGTTCTCAAACGCCTTAGCGCAATGAATGGAGAAGTCAAGCCTTGTACCGGGTCACCCGCTTCAAAACCGTTAGCTAAGTCACTTAAATGGCCTAGTCTGAACAAAGTCTAGCGCAGAAACTCCACTGTTCAGTTCTCAAGCAAACTTAATACTCATCTCATAGATTCTGAATGGATGAAAGTTTAAGGGAACCTTGCCTAGTCCTTATAGAGCAGCAGCCGCTGAACGCTAAGATACGGGTTTCTTTGTTAACTTTGCATTACATGAAGTTTTGAAAATAAATGTGATCGAATTAAAACTTTTTGTTTTTAATATTAAAAGGAAAATTTAGAAAGCTTATGTTGCTATAGTCCGATAAATAAAAGATCATAAAAAAACATATATATTTTATTTAAAGCTTAGGCGCTACACAGATTCGCCTTTAAAAATCCCTCTGAGTAGAAAGCTAATTAAGTGTATACGTGGTAAAATTTTAATTGCACATATGCCTCACTTCGCAGTACAGCGTATCATTTTTCGCTCGAAAATCGTATCTATTGAGAAGTTTTCGGAATTTTAGAGATGCAGTTGTGTTAGTGAATGTTACAGAAGAACTTATTTTTTATTTATTTTTAACTTATTTCTCTTTGTTATATAAAAAAAGATACTAAAGTTTTAAAAGTAAGCAAATGGTTTGAAGTATCTAAGCAAATAGTTTATATTGTATTCTCTAATAAAAACTCTGTATTGATTTCAGTGTTCCCATTTTTATTCTAACTGTAAAAATTGTTTGCTTTTCATTACATAATTCCAATGTTATTTTAAGTGCAAAAACTTTGTAAAAATATGAAATTGTTAATTAATAAAGATTTATTTTTTTAGTAAACTGTTTTATTTTTCTTTCATTGTTACTTCTATTTTTTTTAGTATTTTTTTTTCTTTCTCTTTTGTTATTAAATCTTTTTTTAGTAAAATGTTTGGTTTTTCTTATTATTGTATTTCATTTGTTGCTTATAAAACACAATAACTTTTTTCTTGGAAATAAAAACTTAGAACTTTTACATTTTTTTTTTACTATATGCAGAACCAAAAGCATATTTTTAATACATTTATTTTTGTATTTATTCATCTTAAATAGAATAATTTTTCAATGCAATGTCTTCTTTTAAGTTTTATACTTATTAAATAACACTACGTAACAATATTTAACAATATCTATAGGGAAATTTCTAGTTATTTTAATTCAAGTTCTTACATTTATAATATATGATCATTATGTCAGATTTAATAAGATAAATGAGTTACTGAGCAATCATTAAGTCACCAATTTATGGGTTTAAATTTTTAAAAGAATAACTGTAAATTATCTCGTGTAAATGAGTAGACGAAAAATTTAACAGTACATTTTAATCGTGTTTGCCTAATATATGAAAAATAAAATTACTCAAATTACTCAAGAAAAATGAAGGTTAAAAATATCTGCAAACAATATTAGTCAAGCCAGAATATCATCTCATTTATTCCATCAAAGTTACAGTAAAAACTGCTCGAAGATAGCAAAAGGCATGCGCGAGAAAAAAAAAAGAGTCAACAATCGTATTTTAACTACTTTAGAAGATGACGTCACCGCCTTTCAGAAAAACACGAGACAAAGAAAAATAAATTGAATACATATAAAACAGAATTTAATTAAATATAACAAAGCATTACATTTTAAGCTACACGGGAAATACAACTGGTTCGATCGATCGATTGTGTTTTTTTCCTTTTATGCAATTGAATTTGAATTTTGCTTTTTAATAATAAATATAAAATAAACCCGTGCAGCAACAATGTCCCACTTTATCTTTTTTGTACTATTTATTTATTTATTTATTTTTAATAATTGTTGAACACGATATAATGCGGTATTTTATTTTTGTGGTAACATTGATTTCAGAAAAACCTTTAATTTCATTAAAAAAAACAATGCTCATATATTTTTTAATTTACTGCAAATTTTAATCGAAAAACATGTTTTAACGAAATAAGAGTGCACTATGTCAGAAGCCGGTTTAAAAACCTTTCGAATCACCTCGCTCACTGTTTTTCAGTTTTCAAATGCATAGAAAAAGTGATATTAGTCCAGGGGAAATGTACCAAAAAAAGGCGTTACCTTACAAAAGGTCGGGTAGAAGATTTTTTTTTTCTTACTTGTATATACTGAGGCCAGCATGTAAAAACCGAATTATCCAACAAAATTTCTCAAGGGAGAATTTTCTGTGGCCAAAAAACAACAAAATTTTGAGACATTTTTTGTTGTTTTTTAAATATCTCAAGACCCGTTGTCGTAACGTATTATTTGTTTATTACAATCTTAAAGAAGACAAAATTTTCTACAACTTTCATATTTAAAACTTTTTTATACACTCAATAGGAAACGCAGTACGACATTTCAAAATTAAGACAATTTTTTTTCAATTTCCTTAAAAACCGTGAAAAACGTAGTTTTGTCGATGTTTCTAATGTTCCCCACGGATTTAATCATGGATGTCAACTTCTACATATTGATAGCTGTAAATTATCTGTTATTTGCACACCCCATTTCTTAAGTGCTGTACGGCCTTTCAAAAATGAGGCTATTTTTCCAACTTACGTACCCGCTGGTTACAGAGAGAGTGGGTGGGGAGGAACGGACGGGCGACAAACAACTGCCTGGGAAAAAGAAAAAATACCTCTAGAGCAGGGGTTGGTACAAAATATGGTACGCGTACCAGTGCATACCAGTACTGGTACGCGAAGCTCACGCTACTGGTACGCAGAAGTCCGATACTGTTGCATGGAATAAAATACAGAATGCATCATATTACAGTAACAGTATATGAATCAGTGTGTTCCAATATGTCATTAAGTATTGTGGTTTTTTTCCTATACCAAAACACTGTATTTTAATATTATATGCATTGTTAAAATTTAATGGTGATAATACTTTTTACTTGAATGTTATTTTGAAGCAGTCAATCTTAGTACAAATTCAGTAATGTAATCATTCATTTTTAAATACAATAAAACCTGCTATGACGGAAACAAAAGACCGAAGATATATTTCGTTTTAGTCACGTTCTTATTTTAGAGGTTTTTCTATATTAGCTTTACGTTTGTTACCTAGGGGTACGCGGAAGTATGAACTTATTATTTAGGGGTACGTCGGTCTAAAAGTTTGGAAACCCCTGCTGTAGAGGAACGCGATCCTGATATATCTTCTATTCAGGATAACTGAATGCTAATAATCCTACAACAGTCCCATCAAAGAGACAAAAATATTGTGAACTATCCCGTAGAAATTATTATTATTAAAATACATTTTTTCATTTAGCTTATGCAGTCATATAGCGTACCTTACTTTATTGTGTAGGGAAAGTGGACTTGAATGAGGTAGGAGATGGATGTAACAACAAAAATGTTTATATGATCTACAGTCATAAATAACTTGGTATTTCATTTGATAAATGGTAGCACTGAGATCATTCAACAGATTAGTTTCAAAACAGTACATATTACAGAAGATTTGAATATTCCACAAAGTGTATTTTTCAACAACCAAAGTAAGTTTCTCTGTTTGAGCTTTAAGGCATTTAATAGATAAAATTTTAAAATTTTATATATTTTTGCACACTAAAATGTTATAATCTCTTGTTATATTTATATAATAAAAGTGGAAAAATATTAACAATATTTACTAAAACTAATATTTTGAACAATTTTATGAAAATTGTGATCTGAAATATTTTATTGATAGAATTTTTTTATTTTACAATAGATATAAATACATAATATTATTGTAGGTATTTTATGAGGTAAAAGTATTTGTTACATAAGATATATTTATTTTTTGAGTTCCTTCTTTTATATGGAACTACAATTCAATGTTTGCTATACTTAAAACAGTAAAACATTAAAACATTTGTCATCAATAATTGGTAAATAAAATATACCATTGTACTATAGAATAAAATGTTTATAGAATAGAATGAACAATATGTATGCATTATAAAAATAATTATTAAAATTAAACAAGATTTTTTTCATTGAAACTGACGTACCAATAAGTTACTAAATGCTGAAATATTCTTTTAAACAATACTTTAAAATAACAATTGTATATACTTAAAGTTACTGTCTAAATATGAAAATTGTCTCAGTCATCCACACTCTCCCCTACTTGCTAAATTATATTGATTTATTGAATATAAAATATGTCTGTTGTGATTAAAATGAAGAAAAGGGTGTGCAAATAATAGATACTTTTCTGCTGTCAATATGTAGAAGTTGACGTACGTCATTATATCCGTGGGGAACATTGAATCATCAGGATTAAACTACGTTTTCCACGGTTTTTAAGGAAATCGAAAAAAATGTCTTATTTTTGAAATGTCGTACTGCGCTTGCTATTGAGTGTATTAAAAAATTGTAAATATGAAAGTTGTAGAGAATTTTGTCTTCTTTAACATTGTAATTAACAAATAATACGCTACGACAACGAGTCTCGAGATATTTAAAAAACAACAAAAAAGTCGCAAAATTTGTTGTTTTTTGGCCACAGAAAATTCTCCCTTAAGAAATTTTGTTGGATAATTCGGTTTTTCCATGCTGGTGTCATCATATATAAGTTGGAAAAATAAAATCTTCTACCCGACCTTTTGCAAGGTAACATGTACATTTCCCCTGGACTATATTGACAACAGAATTAATATATATAATTTCTTAAATGTCATATATTTGGTTAATCGTGGGGAAAATTAGAAGATCAATGAGTAGGAAATGCTCTTCTCTGCGGAGAAATGTAGGAAAAAGAGACGATGGCGAATTTGGTGATTATCAATTTTTAGTGAGATTAAGTACAGGTATCTCTCAATTAGTGCAGTTAATTAATCCCGTAATATTATCTCACTAATGGAAACATACATTGAATTCACAAAACTGCAATAGATTCGGAACAAACTTTCTCAAAAACCTAATAGACATAAATAGATAATGTAATAATGTACTACGATATTGTTATTATTGTTGTGATGTATTATTGATAGAAATTACACATTACAGCTTGATTTGAAACTTTAAACAAAATTTATCTAATTTTCATGAACTTCCATTAACATAAAAAAGTGAGCTAATTCAGTCGGCCGGAGTTAAAGATTTGAAAGAACCGCTGGCAGTATAAGTATGTTACGGAAAAAAATACATCAGACTGCCACTCCTCAGGTGGTCACCAAAGTATTAAATTAAATTAAAATGTGCAGCCATTACGTCTGATTGATAAAATTTAAGAAATAACATTACTTAAAATGCAGACATGTTTAATTAAGATAGGCATATAAAAACACTTTGAAACAACTATGTATACGTTTCGGATGAAGACCTTCATCTTTCTTCAGTACAAATTACAAAAAATCACTAAAGATGACAAAAACCAATTTAGCCATGTGGAAAATACTTTAAAGCATGCATTATAGTTAATTATATTATTTAGTTAGCATTTTTTTTATATAAAAGATTAGAGTATTTAAATGGAATATTTCCGGTTTCATTAATTGGATTAACAGCTGAATTCGTATGCCAAGATCCCAGGAAAATTCGGCTGCTATAAACACTACAGTTCCGCTCAATACTAATCGTAGTTTTCGTAAAGTGGGGTGAATGGTCTGTTTCAGTTGCATGTGAAATGAATCACATGAGTTGGTTTGTGTACTCTTTAGTGAGTTTTCGTAATTTGCACTGAAGAGGGATGAAGTTTTTCATCCGAAACGTATACAAAGTTTTTTTTTAGTGTTTTTATATGCCTATATTAATTAAGTGAAAATATTTAAAATAATTTTATTCCTTAATTAAATTAAATTGTATAACGCATGTAAATTACCAAAAAACATCCTTTATCTTTATGTTTTTTTTTTTTTATTGTTTAAATAAATGAATTTCAAAATCTTTATTTACTCCTCTCGGAAAATTAGATAACATGCATTACTAGAATAGAAAAAGGAAAAAAATTTTTTTTTTCATAGTCACGTCCCATTTTCTTTACAAAAGTTTTCCAATTACAGTCATAAAATATTATTCCAACATAACCGATAAAAAAAATATTTTACATGTGAGACACTAATTCAGGATTTAATTCTTCAAACTTAAAAAAAAAAAAAAAAGTTTATCACAAAGTTAATAAGGAATTGTTTTCTAAGGAATTTTCTCCAAACAGAAAGACAATCAAAATAAACTTGAATGAAAATAACATTTATTTAATAATTGGAAGAATTGAGCTTTTTTATTTATTTTTTTTTTTTTCAACGTAAAAAATATTTTCTAAACATAGCACAAGAATCGTTCTTTACAGTTATCTTTGCATTTTTATTCTACTTTAGACAAAGCAAATTAAGAATGGATTATTCGCTTAGCGAGATCCGTACTTCAAAGTCTGAAGATGCTCCACCCCCCCCCCCCCAAAAAAAAAAAAAAAAAAAAAAAAAAAAAAAAAAAAAAAAAAAAGTCTTTATGGATGCAAGATCACTTTCACATTAAATGTAAATATATAAGCCAAAGATAAGAGGAAATCCTTAAATCAAAATTTCAAATTTTATTTAAAAAGGCACAACGGGAATTTTGTGCATATACCTTTTGTTTTCAGATTATTCTACAAATATGGAATATTTCCTCTTAAACTTAAATTCCAAATTTCGATGTAAAATTTAAAAGAAAAATGCTGTAAAAAAACTATGAAAATAAAATGTTATTACACTTTATTTAAACGAATTAAACTTTAAGAATTGAAAATAATAAACAACTTTTCTTGAAACAATTTGTTACATACGAGTAAACTTCAATTTTTTTCGTTTAATAAAATAAGTAAAAAGGTAAATATTATATGAGCATTATTCAAAAAATTTGAGTTATTCAAAAAATATCAATAACAATTTTGAATAAACTACATATTTAATAGTCTGTTTTGGAGCACATTAACATGGGAGATGTCTTTTTAACATGTTTGTTAAATGCAGAAAAATAGTTTTTTTTTTTTTTTTTTTTTTTTTTTTTTTTTTTTTTTTTATTTTACATTTTGTATTTTATTTTTACTTCTCTTGATTCATTCAAACATTAAAAACCTTTAAAGTAAACAGTCTATTCCCATTGATAATTCGAAGTCAGAGATAAATAAATATTCAACTGAAAGTTTTTGAATATCAAACGTTTCAATAAGGCACCTCGAAAAAAAAAACAACAAATATTTTAAATGTAATAGTTTGTTTCCTATCATTTTATCTAGAGGAAGAATTGATAAAATACTCGTGAATCGTTTTTATAATAATAATAATAATAATAATAATAATAAAAGAAACATTGTTTTTTCTTTTGTATTAGATAAAGCTCTATAGGAATTAACTACACCTTAAAAGATTTGTTAATGAAAATTTAAAATTTGTTTCTTAAATAATTAACTTCCAATAAATCAAAAAAATGCAGTATGTTTTAGATAGACAGTTACAAAATTATAGTTGTTTCAAAATTCATTAAATATTTTTTCATTTTTCAGCTCTAATGAGATTCACTAGCTTTTTAAATATTTGTTATTCAAAAATTAAAATTTATTTCTTATGAAAATATTTAACTTTCAATGTGTCCCCAAAACAACCGCAAAATACTGTATATTTTAAATGGAAAGTAACACGATTATAACAGTTTTAAATAATCATTAATTAAAAAAATACGTATATATATATATATATATATTTTCATTATATAAATCTGAAAAAGAATTCACTGCCTTTTAAAAGATTTGTTATTCAAAAATTAAAAGTTATTTCTTATGAAAATAATTAACTTGTCATGCGTTAAAAAAAGCCCTTCAGGACTGCACGGGAGAAAAAAGTAGCTCCTATATTCAAATTTTTTTTAATTCAACTTCTTCTACTCAAACACCCAAGGCTAAAATATTTGGAACCTGATTATAGAAGGTTCAATTCTGTTCAATTTCGTTAATACTGAATTTGAATGAGAATTTCAGCATGAGAGTTATAGCATAACAAAAATCAGATTGTTTCAAAATATCAGCCAACCTAGAATTTCAGCCATTTTTTAAGATAAAGCCAAAACAAACAATGGTCCTGAATCCTTGTATCCCGATCTAACAATTCAGGGAAACAACATTTTCAGTTATAATTTTTGCATACATCTTTTTGAATTTTTGAAAATGTTTAGTTTTTTAAATAGGCGTCATTTTTAAAGAAGATGACGTATGAAACTGGCCATTGAACTCGGTTGAGATCTTGCTATGTCCTGTAAACATGATCAGTCACATTCATATCGGTTCATCAATACGAGAGTTACAGCATAAGAAAAATAAGGTTATTTCAAAAAGTCAGTCTCCGTAGAATTTCAAACTGCCATATCTCAGCCATTTTGTAAGATAAAGCCAAAGTAAAAAATGTTCCCGATTCCTTGTATCACAGTCTAAAACTTAACGGAAATATTTTTTTCAATTTATAATTTTTGTTCATCTTTTTTGAATTTTTTAAATTTTTTAAATTTTAACTGGCCGCAATTTTGACTTTTCTTGCAACTTTTATCATTTTATTTATTTATTATTTTCTGCTTTTATCTTAACTGATAAACAGTAATTTGTTTTTCGAATTTATTAATTATTTATTAACTTAAAATGTTATTTTTTCATTTAAAATATAATTTATTCACTTAATTTATGACATCCTTAAATTGGTGTTTGGGTTTGAATTCAATAGAACTCCTTTTTTTCAATTCCATTTTATTATCAGTTTATATCTAAATTTCATTTTATTCTGCAGGAATCTTTTATTATTTTCTAATTTTCTTTAAAAATATTATGTATGTTTGGCTGTGCGCCGTCTCTGAATTGGAGCTTCGTGCTTTATGATTGAATTGGTTAATTATTTATTAACTATATATAGTATTCTGTATACACTTTATACTTATCTATCTTTAAAAAAATTAGAGATTTGGTCAATGTTGTTGCTAGAACTTATTTTTATTTTTTGTATTTTGTATTTTGAATTCAAAGATTTATATATATATATATATATATATATATATGAAAACGCATGTGAAAAACCAAAGATGAGATGTTATAAAAAACAATGGAAAGAATACTGCAAGACTTAAACTTAATAAAACGAAAAATCAAAAATGGAAAACTGTGAATATCATATGGAATCGTCAGAGGAGCTTCATACGAATATTCATAGTAAGTGTATGTTATTTCATCAAATATTGTCAGCATTTTGCCTAAAATCGACAATATTAAATTCCTAACATATATAAGAAACAAAATAAAAATAAAAACCTACAAGAGTTAAAAATAAAAACCTACAAGAGTTCAAATAACAAGAAATAAATAAATAAACAATTATTCAACATAAATAGAAATTAGATCATAAAGCAATGTACAAAAAAATTAAAAAAAAAAAAAAAAAAAAAAAAAAAAACGAAGATTGATGAAGATTTAAATGGATGAAAAGTGCATTGCAAATACAGCAACTCTTCATATCACCAATAAATCCAAAATGTCGAAAAACACAATATCATTGCATTAATAGAAATGATGATAGGAAAATAATATTGTTTGGTGCTGCCATCTATCACATATAAATAAAATAAAAAGATGAAATTGCAGACTAGTTAAATGATAAATCTGGTGCTGCCCTCTATTAGGAAAGAGGAGAAGATGTAATTAAATTAGATTTTAAACAAAGTAGTAATTAATGTAGACAAAATTTAGAATGTGATGAAGACTAAAGGATGTAAATAAAATTTAAATACTTATAAAGATGAACTGGGAAGATAGTAGTACAATAATTGCATATATGAAGAGACATAAGTTTCAAGATTGTAAGTAAAATGAAGAATGTTTTATTTATGTTGTGTAAATGATGTAGTTAAATGCATAAAAGCGGATTTATTTTTTTTAATAAATTTTGTAAAATTTTAGCAGTTTCTCCTCATTTCTCCTCAATAGTATTTTGATTATTAATTGTTTTGGTGGGGGGGGGAGGGGATTTTTCTCATTTTGGGATTTTTTTGCTGTTAGAATTTAAAAAAAATAATTTGTGTAATTTTTTTAGCAATACACTCCCTCTCTCCATACTATTGTTTACAATTTTATAATTTTTATATATATTGAATGCATATACTGGTAAAATTAAATGAATGTTTTAATGTTTAATCCATGAAGAAAGAAAAGCAAGATATAATATATATATATATATATATATGTATATATATATATATATAAACAAAAGTTTTATTATATATATATAATAAAACTTTTGTTAATAATAACCATCAAATCACATTAATAGTCGACAATATAAAAATAAAGAATTTGTTTATTTGTTTAGTCATGTTTCGTTTTGTTTTTATTATTTTTTTATTTATTTTTTATTAGTTAGAGTTATTCAGAATTTTTACTACGTAAAAAAATATAAAAAGAATTGAATTTTAACGCGTGAATCTTTAAGAATAGCATCTCAAAAACTTTCTAAAGTGTTTCTATTAGAATGAAAATAAGGAATTTAAAAAAAAAAAAAAAAAAAAATTCTTAAAACAGATAATTAAAAAAAAATCACAAATAAAAATATTTAACATGTGAAACTCGATAATACTCTCTCAAAAAGTTTATAGAGTTCATCTATCAAAATGGAATTCGGGAAATTTCCAGAACATTTTCATTAAACATACAAAAAAAAAACGCAAATGAAAATATTTTAACATATGAAACTTCTGGTATAACTTCTCGAAAAGTTTCTAAACTGTCTCTATCAGAATGAAATTAGGAAATGTTAGACAATTTGTACTTCAAACAGATAATTAAAAAACGCAAATAAAAATTACGTTTGTTTCATAATTGGAATGATTAAGCATTGTTATCGTAAATGATTTCAAGGATTTTGAATTATGCACAACAACGCAAAGAATACATACAGAAACAACATATATAACTTCAGAGTTATCTACGTATTTTATTTTACTTTAATGCAAATTATGAATGCATTATTCACTTTACGCTATTCAAGCTTCAGAATAATACAGAAACAACATATATAACTTCAGAGTTACCTACGTATTTTATTTTACTTTAATGCAAGTTATGAATGCATTATTCACTTTACGATATTCAAGCTTCAGAATCTTATAAAGCAAAAAATATGTATACCAGTCCCTATAGATGCAAGAATATCTTCGCGTTAAATGTTAATATATATGCCAAACATAAAAGGAAATTCTGAAATTAAAATTTCAGCCGCAAAAAGAATAAAATTCTTTGTACACATATATTTCATTTTTAGAATACCGTGCAAATATGTTTTTCTTTTAAATTTAAATTCCAAATTTCGATATATATATATTTTTTTCCTGTAGGTGATCTATGATAATAAAATTTTATTGCACGTTTAAAAGAAAAAAAAAACAGCTTTCAAGTTTCAAAACAGTAAACTTCCTTTGAAACAATTTCTTAAATACAGGTAAATTTCCATTCTTTTCTTTTACCAAAATGTGTAATATTTTAAAAACATTAAATAAAGTAATTCAAAACTTAAGTAAAGATTTTGAATAAAACACATACTTAATATTCTTCTTTGAAGTATATTAACTTGGGAGATGACTTTTTTAAATTGTTTGTTAAGTGCAGAATTCTTATAAAGTTTTTATTTTTAAATAGATTTTTAATTTTATTTTTTATATTTAATTTTTTGTTTTTCTTCTTCAAATGTACTCAAACATTAAAAACTTCAAAGTAAACAGTCTATTTGCATTGATAATTTGAAGCCAGGGGTAAACAAGATTTCCGCTGAAAGTTTTCGAATATCAAACACTTTAATAAGGTACCTAGGGGAAAAGCATTTTAAATATAATAGATTTTGTTCTATACTACTGTAACGTGAGAACAGAATTGTTAAACCTCTCGAGAATAATTTTTTTATGTTATAAAAAAAAAAAAAAAAAAAAAAATACTTTTTTTTTTCTGCACTACACAAAGCTGTTAAAAGGACTTATTATACTTTAAAACGTTTGTTTCTCAAAACTTAAAATGTATTTCTTGTGCAAAAACTTAAAAGTCTTAGATAAAATAACAAAAAATTCCTTCCGGCCTGGAGGAAAAGGTAGCTTTCCTATATCTTCGTTTTTAAATTTTAGCTAATGTTACTTGAAAACAGCAAGCTAAAATGCACAGAAACTGATTACAGAATATTCGTTAACACTGAAATTGAATAAAAAATTCGCCAAATTATTGAGCTATAGCCAAATTGGCTTCATTTATGAAAACTTATTTTGGACGCCAAATTTGGCGATATTTCGCCAAATTTGGCGAGAATTTGGTACTAACGGATATGAATATACAGTTCTATGCGTATTATTGGGAAAATGATTACAACAATGAAAGAAAATAATTTGCGAGAAATCGCGTTCACTAAAACTCATAAATTAATCGTTGGTTTTTTTTGCAATGTGCTGTCTTGTTTCAAAACGTCAGCCACCCTAGAATTTTAAAGTGCTCTATCTCAGCCATTTTTTAAGATAGAGGTAAAACAAAAAATGCTCCGGAATCCCTGTAATAAGGCCGAACACGTAATCAAAAAATAAATTTGAATTTTTAACTTTTTGTGTACTTATTTTAGTTTTAAATCTTTCAGTGGCCGCCTTTTTTAAAAAAGATGGCGGACCAAACTCGGTCGAGGCATTGGTGAGCTTAATACACACAATTAGTTTCATCCAAATTGATTTATAAATACGAGTGTTATCGTATGAGATATATTAGATATATATATATATATATATATATATATATATATATATATATATATATATATATATATAGCAACATTTAAACGGAAGGTGGTTTTGGGGTCTGGGGGTCATGATCGGTGAAAATATATCGAAATTTCCCGGAATTGCTTTCCTCCGAACGGCTGCAATAGGTAGCTTTATACTTTTTTGTATTGAAAGCTACCTAACATACCATGTTTTAGATAGAAAAATTATACTTTTATCAAAATTAGATAATTTTAGTTTTGAGTTACAGTCAAGAAATTATATGATATGAATTAACTTAATACTATAAGAAAAGTAATATTTTTAGTCATGTCAATTTCTTAATAAGTTTTTTTTCCAATAATAGTCATTGAGAATTGTATCTAAGTAAAAATATCTGAAGTTACTCGACTAGACTTCCTGGCGTACGTGATCAAACAGTAAAAAAAGAAAAAAAAAAAAAAAAGATGGGGAGAGGGAATTATCGTAAATTTCTTGATACAATGGAACAGGTTGGATTCGAACGCTGGACCTCCCATTTTGTAACCTCAGACGTTACCTCAGTCCCGCTAATGCATGATCTTAACTCTA
This sequence comes from Maratus michaelseni, assembly GCA_963931845.1. Classification (NCBI taxonomy): domain Eukaryota; kingdom Metazoa; phylum Arthropoda; class Arachnida; order Araneae; family Salticidae; genus Maratus; species Maratus michaelseni. The sequence goes on along the minus strand of OZ007588.1, from coordinate 146,250,234 downwards.
CAATATTTATTACATTTAATCTGTCACATTTCCATGATGATTTTCCTTATACAATCGGTCGCAAAATTGTTTAAAAAAGAACTAAATTCCTAATCCGTTGATGAATTTTTACAAACAGTGAAATAGTTCTTGTGACAGTGATCTATAACTAAGCTAAATTTGAACACTGGACCCCCACCCCCATTTTGAAACTGAAGACGTTACCGCTGCACCACTAATACTTGATTACATCGCTGCAATATTTATCACGTCCACTTTGTCATATTTCCTTGGTGAATTTCCCTATAGAAACGGTCGCAAAATTATTTGAAAAGGGTTTAAAATATATTAACTAAAAAATTTATTGGTCGATTTTTACAAAAATCTATGCAATTTATGCGATAGGAATCTATAACATATTCGCTAAATGTGAACTCAATACGAAGTGTAGTTTGGAAATTATCGTGTTCAATTACACATACATACTAATCATGATTACAATACTTTCCTTATACTATGTGCTTAGAAACTAACAATATAAAAATATCTTAACATTTAAAACTTTAAGTCATGAGTTTCATCCTCAAAATTGTTTAATGAATGCTTGTCAAAAAAGAAAATAAGGAATTGTTTTCGTCGATTTGTTTCTTTAAATGGTAAGATGTGGCAAAGGGAATAGCAAAGAAAAACTAGTCGTTGGGGGCCACCGTAATACTTACCCATCATGGATATGCATAATATAAAAAATGAAAATAAAAATGTGTAAACTATTTATAAAATGCATTGCAATTCGAATAAAATCGTGGCTTGCTGACGTTATAAACTTTAAATGTTCTATTACTGAATTGCGTAAAAGAAAGATCCTTATAACTCCAAATTGATAATCATATTAACTAACAGTTTACTGCGTCGGATTAAGAGTCTCATTTCTAATTAAAATACATCTTTGAATTGACATTTGAATGAAATATAGGGTCATGAAAAATCGAAGAGTGTGGCAAATATGATTAGAAATATCTCGACAACTTCTCATATAAACTTTCTCATCAACTTCTCATTCAATATCTCGACAATCCGATTGACTTCATTCTTTATGTAAAATTTGTTTTTTTATTGTCTTTTATATTTACTCCTTAAAAAACAATTCCGAAAATTTGTATGTACCTTCTATCAGAACAAATATTTCGAGAGTCCGAAAAAAATCGAGGTTACTGAAATTCAATAAGCTTCTTCCCATTATTACATACTAAGTACATACCAAATTTCAAGTCTATATCTCAATTTGTTCGGGAGATAAAGCGTTTACAGACACACAGAGAGACGGACGGCATTTTTTTTTCTAAAAATATGTTTTCGGAATCTCCAGTGTCTGAAACGTGTAAATCGATAAAAAAAAAAAAAAAAAATGGATTTTTAAAACGATTACAAGATTTACCCTATACTACGTATTATGGGTAAGTAATAACATTTGTTTCCTAATTGGATTGACAAGGCATTCTTTTTTTGTAAAAAAAATTGAGGGGGGGTGGGGTGTATTATACACAATAACGACAGAATAGCTACGAAGAACAACATGTACAACAAACAATTCTTTTACATTATCTGTGTAATTGTATACTACTTTAATGTAAATTACGAATGGATTATTCGCTTTACAATATTCAAGATTCGGAGTCTTATAATGCAAATATATACATGGTATCGGTCCATACGGATAGAAGAATACTTTCATATTAAATGTAAATATATACGCCAAACATAAAAATAAATACTTGAGATAAAATTCAAATTTCTGATAAAAGGCCGAAAGGGAATAAAATCCTTTGTGCACATACTTTTCGTTTTTAGAATATTTTACAAATATATATTGTTTTCGCCCTAAAGCTAAATTCGAAATTTCGATGTAAAATTTTCAAGATTATTATTATTTTTTTTTTTTTTTTTTTTGTATAAGAACATGAAAATAAAATGTTACTGTGTTTTTATCTGATTATTCTTTAATTAATATATATTTTAAATGTTAAATAGGGGTAAATTTCAAAAAAATATTATTTTTATTATTATTATTCCTTCTAAAATGTGAAAAAAAAATAAAAATAAAAAAATAAAACATTACTCATTGTACGTGATGGAATGCTGCTTATATAATATAAGCAAGTTTAAAAAGTTAAAGAAACCTTTTGTATATAATGAATATTTAACATTTTGCTTTGGGATATATAGTCACTTGGGAAATATATTTTTTAATCCTTTTGTAATACTTAAAGTTCTTATTTTTAATTCGATTATTTATTTTATATATATTATTTTTTATCTGTCCTTCTCTGTATATAGTTAGACATGAAAAAGGTTAAAAATTAGCAATATATTTGCATTTTGTTAATATAGGTCTACACAATTTAACGTTGTGATTTTTTTTTTGTTAAGTTTGACTGGTTCTGTTGCATTTTGAGATGCTCATTCCAAAAATGACCTCAATTGTTTTCTATCACGTACAATTTTTTCACACTTTTTGTTAGCATGTGTTACATTGTACACTAATGTATTACATTGATGCATGTAGCCTGTTGAACTCCGTGTTTACAAATAAATAAAGCAGAACGATTACATTTTAATATTTACACGGATGTCTATATATATTTACCAAATGCATTTAAACATATTTAAATTTAATTTTTTTTAATCAAAAATTTTATACTGCTTTTTCTTTGCTAGTACACTCTAAAATTGGAAGGAGTGAGAAGTTGACTCTTTGGAAGAGTGAGAGGCATTTTCACTCTTTTAGGAGTGAATTTTATAAATATGCACTCTTTAAAGAGTGGAATTTTCCACTCTCTAGAAAGGAGCGAAATATCTCACTCCGTTGTCGAGAGTGACTGCTCACTCCGTTGACAAGAGTGAAATAGTTCACTCCGTTGAGAGTGAAGAAAAACAGTTTTTTCCAATAAAACCACAAGATGGCGCCAGTTCTCGGACGAAACGAAACGCCTAAAATGAAATCCTTTATATATAGTAGCACGATTAAAAAAAAAACTGTAAAAGGCATTGAAATAATAAATGAATCGATAGAATTATGGACAGGAAATATATTTTCTGCTTTACAAATTGCAAGATTTGCCAGTGCTAAGAAAAGTGCAGGGAAAACAAATATTTGAAGTAAATCTATGCTTAGCTGCAACACAATTTTGCTTCTATTTTATAAACAGAAATTTAATATCTCTGAATGCTAATTATTTTCCTCTTTATTTAAATAACCTATTCTACAAATTTTATATCATTTCTAACCTCTTTATGAATATAAACAAAATATAACTATACAGATTAAATTTACTGGTACTTTTAGCACGTTTGAAATTAAAATGTAAAACATAAGAGAAATGAAAAACGTTGCATTTAATCACTGATTTTATACCATTTTATTATTGCAAAAAAAAAAGTATAAATGTGTCGGTCATAGTCTTAGGAAAAATTTAACAGCTATAATTTAAGAAAAAAAAATACGTTTTTTACCCTGACTGAAATTTCCCCCCTAAAAATTAGTTTTGAAAAGTAAATTTGGGGGCCCCTTTGTATTTCAGTGGGTAAGCTTCGGCTTCACGGGCCTATTTGGTAAACAGGCCCTGGGCCTCGGACAATCTTAATCGGGCTCTAATTATGGAAACATTATTAGCAAGAAAAAAATGAATGAATAAATAAATAACTGCTTTGTTGTAACGGAATTTTTGTCATTAGCGGAAATGTACAGACGGGTGTTCGCACATTTTTTAGACGATTTCGGCATTGTTTTTAACGTTTAAAATATGAATATTGCTTTCTGAAATAATCTGTATGATAATCTTGTTTCTTGATTCTAATTCTGCGTAATGCTTTCGCTGGTAGAAGGTTTTTTGTAAAATTTACAGGGTCATTGCTTCCCATGCATCTTTAAAAACTTTCCAGATTCGATCAATCGTGGTGGTTTTGCCCTTTGAAAGAGCTCTTTTCAGCAGACCAAATGCACAATAAACCATAAGAGAAACGTCAAGTGACTGGAGGAATATGTTGAAAGAGTATAAATACAATTACCTGTGTGAGTTTTTAATGTTTTCAACGAACACAGCGGTAGTTTTTGAAGTATGAGCAGTAGCTTTGCTTTGATGCAGTTTCAACCTTTAAAAGTCATTGTAATAAAGAAAATGGTATTTTTTCTATAAATATCGGATGTAACACATTCTCTTAATAATATAATGAATTGATTGTAGCATTTTTGTCTAATATTCTTATTTTTATTTTCCCATTGTAAGATAAATTTGCGATAGTCATAAATCCTTACCTGAAACTTCGTTTTTCGCCTTAAAATGGGCTCTTTTTTTCCCTGTTTTTTTTCATCTGATCTTTTTACTATGTATATGTACTGATTTTTGGAATAGCACTTTCCAATCAATTGTTATGTTTATTTCGCACTAAAAAGTTTTTATATTATGCGCTTTGCAATCAATTTAGACTGTGGAATTAGCATACTTCTGTTCGGAAGAAAAAAAAAACGCACCTGGCCATTCACAGCTTTTTTGCATGCGCAATCTTGAAATAAGAATAAATTTGAAAGTATCAGACGATAATATAAATTACACATAATAAGTTGTTGTCAGAATTTTTTCCTCTAAAATAATTCCATTTTTTAAAATAATTTATCAAATTTGTCTAAAAAATGCGCGAACAGTCTCTGTATTATATGATACAAAAAGAAGGTTTCAGTTTTCTTATTTACACAGTTGAGAAACACCGTAAATATTTATGATTTCTACACAAATGTAATAAGTGTGCTCGAATATCACAAAAGAAACAAAGGTAAAATAATGTAATAAGAGCTTTTTTTAATTGTTAGCGGCTGTATCATGCTGTAGGTACTAGTTCTCCTCCGAGCGCAGAAGTCAAGCAGCAACGAGCTCGGTTATTACTTGGGAGGGTGACCGCCTACGAACAAGCGTGTGTAAAAATGAGTTTCTCTTTTTTAATTCAAGAACTTTAGTCACTCCTGAAAGAGAGACTATTCACTCCTATCAGGGGTGAAAAAACTCACTCCTTTTGCAAGAGTGGATAGTCACTCTTCTGAAAGAGTGAGTATCCACTCCTGTTCAGAGTGAATATTCACTTCTCAGGAGTGAGTATTCACTCTTTCAGGGAGTCAAGAATTTCACTTTTTCCTAGAGTGAATAGTCACTCTAAAGAGGTTGGGCAAATTTTGACTCTGCGATAGAGTGAATATCCACTCCTCCGGAGTGAATAGTCACTCTTTCTTATTTAGAGTGTAAATCTGAGTTTTTCGGTTTTTCCCATATGAAAGGATTTTGCATTACTACGATGCAATATCCAGTTGTAATTATCAATCATAGTAACATTCTACATGAGCCTTATGTATTTTTTCTTATCTATTGTCTTGGTTTACATGTTCTCCTGATTTTTCTCTTGCTGCACCGAGTTTTTCTGGAATATTCAAAATATGAAAGTTAAACTCTCTGAGCATAGTAAAGCTTAAGTTTGGAATTTGTTTAACATAATTTGAAGGATGTTCGCATAGTCAGCATACTTATCGTTAACGAAAATCTTAATAATGATTTCTTTTAAGCAAGGCTCAATGGGGGGGGGGGACCACCAAAGTTTGATCCTCCTCCAAAAATTCTGCCAGAAGGACTATAAATATGCCATTAATTATTAGTCAAAATGGTCAAGATTTGAAAATCAACAATAGTCAAGATTCAAAAATCAAAATTCAGTCCTACTTCTCCATTAGTAAACTGAAAAATAAATCCATTTTCTAAGAAATCTTAAAAATTCCTTCGAATTTTTTGAAATTAGACTCTATAAAAACAGAATGTCCAAATAAAATTGCTACAACAGTTTGATCCAGATCGGCAGCCTTCTTTAGCCCAAATATTTGAAGAATGCAATAAAAGTCATTTAAATTATATCCACAAACTTAGCTGTACCGAAGTTGAAAACATATGTATAAATTTTCAAACATTAATTTGGTTGACACTAACGTCAATCCGTCACCGAAGAAGCATTTAAATGATATTATAATTTTATTTGCAATGAAAAAGGCTTAAATTTTCTTATTTAATTATGTTAAATTGAATTATTTGAATTATCAATAAAGCTTTATAAAGACTCTTAACATTTGCCTCGATTCAATTATTTTTTTAAAAAATCTAAAATAAAGCAAGAATAAAATTCTGTGTCCCAAATCCCCCTCCGAAATATTCTTATGACTTTTAAGGCAATCGAAATTTCTGTTTCATTTCAACTATATCTATTGTAAGTGGAAAGTTTTTGTGTACAATTTTCATATGTCTGTCCCAGTAAAATGTATCTCTATTTTTCAGATAACCTAGACAACTTCTCACATAAGTACTAAAACAATTACCGCTTTTTAACAGTATCTTTACAAACTGTTTCTAAAGGCCTATTTTATTTGAGGCTGTGATAAAAGAACTTTTTTTATTATCTAGGCAATTGAGTAAAGTAATTGTGCACCCAAGTTCAAGAGACTTTTTTAATGACCACTGTTTCTGTCTCCAGTGTTTTACCTTTTGCTCAATTTTTAGCAATCTTTACTAATAAAATAAAGTTTCGCTATCTCTGTGTGTGTATGTCTATCTGTCTGTCTGTGTATCTGTGTATCTGTTGACGATGGCTAGGACAATCTAGCCTACCTAGAAGCCTGAAAATCTAGATTTAGTTAGTCCAAAACCTTTCCTGCTGCACCTGAGAATCAGAATTTTAATATTTTGATAATTAGCCTAGATATTAATTAAAATCCCATTAAACATCGCATCGAAAATGCCATCTTTTTTATCAAAATGACTAAAGAAAATCAGTCCTTGTCTCGATTTACAAGCGAAAATGAACGAATTGGAAATTCATTTACTAATTAGCTAATTTGAAGAAAACTAATTAATATATCGATTTAAATTTATGAGCATATGTAAAATAATTTTCTGCATCCGACAATGCAATTTTTGAAAAATTCGCACGGTAATTTTTCTTAATTTTTGCAAAAATATGACGGCGCCAGTCAAAAAAATTCGGAGCCGATCCCTCCATTTAATTTGCGAAAATAAAAGGAAATAATTGCCAATTTTTACTAACGAACAAAAATTAAGGTAACTAATTAAGATATAGATTTGAATTTGAGGATGGGAAGGAATGCCATCTGGAGGCTATTTTAACGTAGCATCTTCGTTATGTTCTAATTATCAGAAAAATATAATTCTTTTTTAATGACCCGTTAATGTAGAGGAAGGTGGTTTTCTTGAACAAATTATTCGTTATACTTGCGGGTATGGAGAGGGAGAAATTAACGCCTTGCTTCGATTTACACAAAACAAATTCCATTGAAGAAATTTAACATTTTTAGCTTCTCCCGTTGCGTTTTATAAATGTTATATATAGAGAATAACGGAAATTTCAAATTACGATTTTCGAAAAATTCAATTCATGTTCCTAAGAAAAGTACACAACCCGTATTTATTTGGTGTATACCAACAATCAAAGTAAATGGTTTATTGTTAAGTACAACGGGTACAATTAAGTGTAATTAAGTGTAATTAAAAAAGTTGCACTGTGTCTAAGAAGGATATTAAAGAAATTCTTTTCTTTTACGACCAAAACTTTCCGAGTTATGATACTTTGTATTTTAGTGTCTTTGAATTGTCAGTGTTTCTGGCAATAAAAACAGAAAGCGCATTTTTAATACCATAAAACGCTGAATTGGACCCTGTGTTTTCAGCATGTCTCACACATTTATCTATTCTTGTGCTATTTTTCATATTTGCAACATTGTTTTTAATTTTTTCTACTATTCCTTCTCAATCTTTTCCAAGGTATACATTTTAATATTGTCATTTAAAATGAATTTAAACTAAAGACAGAATAATACTATTCGTAAAGCTCGGTGTCATTTTATAAAGTAATTTAATAGTGTGTAGTTTGTAGAAATGAGACAAATTCTAGCACGGGTGAATCTCATTTATGTTTATTTATCTAAATTTTTTATTTATACTTCTCTTATATTTGATCAAAACTAGTATGATTTTTTTTTAAAATTCGAACCTAAGTTTTATTATGGGCAGCTATAATTTTGTCATATTTAAAATTGAGTCTTTTTATATTAATCGTTGAAATTCGCAAAAAACCTGACCTTTGAATGAATGTAGAGATTATTCTAGGTAGTATATTTTGCATCGAGAAGCTTCGTGGTATTTTCTCAGAGCGCAGTGATATTTTCAAATATTCTGTGAGATTTTGCAAAGGCCCCAATTTGTATTTGAATATGCATGCATCGTTCGGATATATACAGTGTGCCCGCTAAAGTCCGTTGTCACCCCAATAATTTCTGAACGGCAAGAGGTACAGTCATAAAAGGGAGTTCGAGGTATAGTAAAGTTTCCGTACACTACGCAAGGAAACCATTTACAGCGCCACTTGGCGGCTAAAATTGGAGTTAGCGTTCTTATTTCAAAAACGGTACGAGATACGGGAAAAAAGTCAATTACAAAGTTGTTCAGCATCATTGATTTAGTAAGAAAAACCACCTTCCGTAAAGTAATGTTAAAGATAGAAGGCGTAAAATGCATATTTATTAGGTTCGTAACTACCAAAATTGTAACGCGACATAACGCGGAAGAAAAGAGAAAAGGTCATACTCCAGAGGATCCCTTATCGTGGCACAGTCGTAGCGTGCGTGATTACAATACAAGAGGACCCCGGTTCAAGACCCGGCTGGTGCATGCTGTCCTTACAACTTTCCTAACAAAATTAGTAGGCGATGCGGATGGTGCAATATCGTTCAGCAAGTGCATCAACTCTACTCAACTCTCATTTGGTATGCGAAACGTATAAATTTCGGTATTATGCAAATAAATATGACACGCCATTCCTCTGCGCCAGACACAAGTGTAAAAGAAAGGGTTGCGCGAGGTTCCGCTATATTCTGCGAATGCTGTATGTTGAAACTCGTAATCATGTCGATATTTTCTACCGATCAATATTGCGAGATGGTCTTAATTTACGGTGAATGTGGGCGCCAAACAAGAGCGGCAGAGCGACTACATCGTAAACGTTTTCCCGGAGGGCCACATCCTTCATGGCAGGTCAATTTAAAGACAATGAAGCGATGCTTTTGCGTAATACTATGTGCAATAAACAGAACACCCGTTTGTGGTCGCTGGATAATCCTAGATGTGCTGTCGAAGTTCGACATCAAGTTCGCTGGTCGATAAATGTCTGGTGCGGAATATTCAAAAACAGACTGATTGGCCCGGTATTTTACGAGGGCACGTAAATGGATCCCAATAGTTGGAACTTCTGAAGGACGTATTATCCGAATTTCTAGAGGATTTGCAGTTGAGTGACTACCGGAATGTATGGCTCAAACACGATGGCGCCCCGCCGCACAAGCCATCAAGTGTCCAACAGTACATTCGGGACTCATTCCAGCGAGAAGTCATCCATGTCCAGATGAGTATTGTTGCTGAAGGACACCATTTTGAGAACCACAAATAGATGAATCTCATTTCTGATAAGTGTAGTTTTGTTCAGCGTGATCAAACACATGTGCGCTTTGTGCTTTTCATTTGTATCATTTTTGTGAGCAAGATGTTTTTTTGTAATAAATCGATGATGCTAAACAACTTTGTAATTTTTTCCCGTATCTCGTACCGTTTTTGAAATAAGAACGCTAACTCAAAATTTTGCCGCCAGGTGGTGCTGTAAGCGGTTTCCTTGCGTAACTCATAGCAACTTTAATATACCTAGACCCCACTTTTATGACTCTTGCCGTTCAGAAATTATTGAGGTGACAATGAACTTTAGCGGGCACACTGTATATGGTATTTTCCATACGAGCCGTGGTGTTTTCCGATAGCGGCGTGCTGTTTTTCGATATCACTTTTTTCTTACTTTTCAGTACAACATGCTAATTTTCGATATCCCTTTTTACTTACTTTTCAAGTACAACATGCTATTTTTCGATATCTCTTTTTTCTTACTTTTTAGTACAAAATGCTATTTTTCGATATCCCTTTTTTCTCGCTTTTCAAGTACAACATGCTATTTTTCGATATCTCTTTTTTCTTACTTTTTAGTACAAAATGCTATTTCTCAATATCTCTTTTTTCTTACTTTACAGTACAACATGCTATTTTTCGATATCCTTTTTTTTTTTTTTTTACTTTTTAGTGCATCGATAATATATACTTTTCAGTACAACATGCTATTTTTCTCTCTAGAATAGAAAACGCCAAATAAATAACCTCCGGATCTGTTGTTTTAACATTCGTTATTCATAGAATTACATCAGAAAACATAATCTGTTATTATCATAATAATATAAAATGAAATACACATGTATGCTAAAAGTGATTACAGTAAATATAAAGGCTTAAAAACACCTTTTAATCGACTAGTTTCGCATAGTCAATAACGGTGTCATTTACAAGATCTGTAACGATTAATAAATTATTTTCGCATATATGTTGAACTATGTACTTTACAAACAAATGCCACGAGATAGCGGAACGCCGTCTAAAGTCATTATGCTTTAATAAAAATTAAACGTAATTTATTTTATACTGTCTTTTTTATTTATTTATTTTTCTTTTATTTATTTATGCATTCCAAGTTATTCAAAAGAGGTTGATTCATTGTATATTCTCAAGCTACGCATATAGTTTCTATTGACTCGCCGATAATGGATGGGGGAAAAAATCTTCATGAATTAATTATTTTACTATTTTTAAAATTAATCTGCAAAGGTTCTATGTCGTTTAGTCCGACTACAGCTGCAGTTTTTGTGTTGTACTTAATATCTTGTGTATGTCGTTTAATCCTCGTTTTAACCCTCTGAGCGTCTGAGGACTTTCCTGCATTGTCATAAAAATGCTCATAAAACTAATATTAATTTAAATTTTCTTTCCCTGTTTTTTTTTCTAAAATACACTTCATATTTCTTTATTTTATATGTATCATAAAATACAATTATATTGAAAATATTATTTTTCTACAGCTGATTTCAGTTGTTTTTGGAAAACGGAAAAATACGGGCAAAACGCTTAGAGGGCTTTAAACTTTCTATTCGTAATTCCTATATAATATTGTAACGTTCCATTTACTTTGATGAACGAGATTTCATATACACCCGACAGTTGATATTATTTAAAATGTTATTTTATTCGTCATTCAATCAAATTTCGAAAAATTTCAAATGATTTTTTTATATAACAATAAAACCTCTAAATAGCGGACAATTCGGAGCACGGAATTTGTCCCATATTCCGAAGTGTCATCTATTCAGAGATAAAAACATACAGATATATATAAAATCGAGATCGAAAAAGTGTCCTCTAAATACAGGTGTCCGTTGTTTGGGTGTGTCCTTTATGGAGATTTTATTTTATTAATCACAATTGTATTATGACTGTTTAAACTAACTTTTAATTTTATTGGGTAAACCTCTAAATAGCGAACAATTCGGGAGCACGGAATTTGTCCATTATTTGGAGATGTTCTCTATTCAGAGATAAAAACATACAGATATATATAAGTAATCAGAATCGAAAAAGTGTCCTCTAAATATAGGTGTCTGCTGTTTGGGAGTGTCCTTTACGGAGGTGTTATTTTATTAATCCCAATTGTATTATGACTGTTTAAATTAACTTTTAATTTTAGTGGGAAAACCTCTGAATAGCGGAAAATTCCGGAGAACGGAATTTGACCATTAATTGGAGATGTCCGCTATTCAGAGATTAAAACACGCAGATATATAAGTAATCAGGATCGAAAAAGTGTCCTTTAAATATAGGTGTCCGCAGTTCGGGAGTGTTCGTTATGGAGGTTTAATGTATTAAACACAATTGTGTTATGACTGTTTAAACTAACTTTTAATTTTAGTGGGGAAACCCCCTGAATAGCCAAAAATTCGGGAGCATGGTATTTGACCATTATTCGGAGGTGTTTGCTATCCAGAGATAAAAACATACAGCTATATCAGTAATCAGGATCGAAAAGGTGTTCTCTAAATAGAGGTGTCCGCTGTTGGGGAGTGTCCGTTATGCAGGTTTTATTTTATTAATCACAATTGTGTTATGACTGCTTAAACTTTTTCGATATCTCTTTTTTCTTACTTTTCAGTACAACAGTACAACATGCTATTTTTCGATATCCTTTTTTTTTTTTTTTTACTTTTCAGTGCAACATGCTATTTTTCTTTCTAGAAAAGTAAACTCCAAATAAATAAGCTACGGAGCTGTTGTTTAAACATTCGTTATTCGTAGAATTACATCAGAAAAAAATATTCTGTTATTATCCTTAAAATAAAATACACATGCATGCTAAAAGAGATTACAGTAAATATGAAGGCTTACCTTTTAATTTTAGTGGGAAAACCTCTGAATAGCGGACAATTCGGTAACGCGGAATTTGTTCATTATTCGGAGGTGTCCGCTATTTAGAGATAAAAATATACTGATATAAAAGTAATCAGGACCGAAAAAGTGTCCACTAAATAGGGGTGACCGCTGTTCGGGAGTGTCCGTTATTTTATTAATCGCAAATGTGTTATGACTGTTTAAACTAATTTTAAATTTTAGTGGGAAAAACCTATGCACTCAAATATGCAATATACAGGTAGCCCCTTGATAATTTCCCATTGTGACTATATCATTTTACAACGTTGCGTGAGTTACTCAGTTAATATCCCATGTTTTCATTCATTGTGGTTACAAATAAAAAATGTTTTGCTCTTTCTGTCTATTCAAAGCTATTAAAGAGTAGAAAAGTAAAGCTTTTATGATGCCATAACCACTTCGCGGTATGTAAGTCCTCAGACAAAAAATAGAAAATTTTAATCCTGTTAATTCTTCACGCAGCTTTCAGAAGTCATTTCTTTGCACTTGATTTACGATGTCATTTCAAATAAGTAAAGTTTTTTTAAGTACTATGAATCTGCGCTCTGTTTGATATTACAAAGATACCGATTGTATAAATAAAATTAAACTTTCATTAGGCTTCTGATCTTTTATCATTATGGGTTTTATTATTTTTTTTAAGTTTTAATTTAGTACTTCATTATTTGGTTTTTTAGGCCTTTATATTTATTGTAATCAGATTTAGCATATATATGTATTTTATTTTAATGTTAATAATTGTCTTTTTTTTTCTGATGTAATTCTATGAATAACGAATGATTAACAATTGCTCCGTAGCTTATTTATTTGGTGTTTATTATTTTAGGGGGGAAAATAGCATGTTGTACTGAAATGTAAGAAAAGGGTATATCAAAAAATGGCATATTGTACTGAAATGTGAGAAAAAGGTATATCAAAAATGGCATGTTGTACTGAAATGTAAGAAAAAGGTATATCAAAAAATGGCATGTTGTACTGAAATGTAAGAAAAAGGTATATAAAAAATGGCATGTTGTACTGAAATGTAAGAAAAAAGGTATATAAAAAAATGGCATGTTTTACTCAAATGTAAGAAAAAGGTATATAAAAAAAATGGCATGTTGTACTGAAAAGTGAGAAAAAAGAGATACCGAAAATAGTACTCCGTTATCGGAAAACACCATTAAAAATTGCAGTTGATTAAAACTAAAATCGGCATTGTTTTTATAAATGAAATGAAAAGTTTTCCTCAAATTAGTGTTGCCCTAAAAATAAAATACCCGCATTATATGATGCTCAAAAATTATTATAAAAAAATAAATAGTACAAAAAAGATAAAGTATGATTTCTCCGCACGTGTTTATTTTATTTTCATGGTTAAAACGCAAAATTCAAATTCAAATGTTTAAAGGAAAAGACATCATCGATCGATCGAAGCATTGTAGAATAAAAGGTATGCTTTTTTATATTAGATTAAATTGTATTTTAAATGCGTTCAATTTATTTTTCTTTGTTTCATGTTTTCAAGAAGTGAATGACATCATCGTCTAATGCAGTTAAAATACGATTGTTAATTTTTTTTCTCGCGCGTGGCTTTTGCTATCTTCAAGTAGTTTTTAATGTAACTTTCATGTAATAAATCAGACGATATTCTGGCTTGACTAATGTTGTTTGCAGATATTTTTATCCTTAATTTTTCTTTAGACGTTTAAACCTGCATCTAAAAAATATTAGATATTGCTAAAAAGTTTTTCGACTGCAGTGCGAAATCCTCGCACGGGTCTGCTGGTAATATTTATTGACGTTTATCCATAACGCACACGAGATGAATGGATTCAGTTAACCACTATTTTCCAATAGAAAATTTCGTTTATTTAGTCTATGAAATTTGCGATTAAATAAGCGGTTATACGAACACTTCTATTCGAAATTAGTGGTAGTCTGAATCTCCTCCTTTTGTGTGCGCCCCTAATTTCACGGTTGCTACAGAAACTCTTAGAAGAACTAAATAGCAATACTCCTGTTTCCGAAGAGCCTAACCGGATAATTAAATTTTAAAGGAATCATAATAAACAGTAATGACTAAAATCTCTATTATTATTGCTGATTTATTATTAGTAATATATATATATATATATATATATAAACTCGGTTTATAGCGTCAGGGGGCCCCATCAGAAAAATCTACAAGAGACCACTCCATTTCTTCCAGTCAAGGATCCATTCCTCCTCCAGACCCCTATCCCTCATGTCTTTTTTTGTACCATCCACCCAGGTCTTTCGTGGTCTTCCTCGTTTCCTCTTTCGGTTTGTTTTATAATTAGATACGATTTTGGGTAGTCTCTCGTCACTCATTATTTTAACATGACCATACCAGATTAATTGCTTCTTTTGGAGCTCGTCTAATTTGGTTCCCTTTATTTTCATCATTTCTTTGAATCTTTCATTTCTTATTCTTTCTATTCTTGATATCCTCCATGATCTTATGATCTTCTTAGGGCATCCATTTCCACTGTTTCTAATTTCTTTCTGTCTGTCTCTGTAATTCTCCATCCCTGTGCTCCATCTACAATATGCTCTTTACAATAGAATTGTATATTTTATATTTTTTTTCCCTGGAGATCTCCTCACTCCACCAAGTAGAATTTAATAGTTTTACAGCCTTTCTTCCTTGACAGATTCTGTATTTAATTTCCTGTGAGTCTGTGCCTTCTCTATTACTGTCTACACCAAGGTATCTATAATACTCGCACCTTCCTATTTTTATGTTATTATTTAAATTTAGTTAATCGTAAAAAAATATTTTTATAATTACGTTAAATGTTCTACTTTAGAAAATTTACTAAAATTTATGTATTTAGCGATATTTTTGCTGTTGGTCGATAAGTAAATATGAAATATATATATATATATATATATATATATATATGTGTGTGTATATATCTTTTAGTCTTACTCCAAAATCATTACACATGATTAAAGATTATAAGATAATGTTACACGCAAGAAAAAAATTAGATAAAAGAAAGGCAATAGATGGGTTGCTTATATGAAAAGAATAAAAAACGCAAAAAGAAATAATAAAAAGGTATTATACGTAATATAAAGCTTATGATTTTTAAAATCGAAAATAAGCTTTCAAATTCAGTCTGTATATAAGATTGAAACACAATGATACACATACGAAAAATTTTATTGGGTAAAAGACAATAGAAGCACTATTTGCACGAGAGGAATAATAAGTGGAAGCAGAAGAAATATTGTTACACGTAACATGATACTTGTGATTATATAACTGGTAATAGCTTCGTAATTCACTCAATAAAGATAATTGAATCGGTCATTTAAAAGACAACGTAAGTCACAGAATACTTTTCAGAAATAAAAAAAAAACTTTAATATTCACAAGTAAACGAATTTTTATGGAGTTTTTTGCGCTGATTATAAAGTTTGGACTTCAAAGTGTGTAAAATATCGAATACTTTTTACAATTTATGAATAATAAAACGAAGAATAATAGAAAAACTGTTCCTAACTTATGTTTTTATAACAAGAAATAAGGTTAGGTGGGATTTAATTTGAGCAAAACAGTCCTATTAAACACATTTCTAATCAAATATAATGAAGCTAGCACTTATACAGAAACATTTTTATGTTTTAATATGGTAGTGCCTGCAAATGGTAATATGGTAATGTTATATTGTATCCACATGTAATCTGGTATTGCATGCAAAAACCACTTAAGTGGCAGGCTTTATGTCGTTTAAGTAATGAACGAAAATTAGAAGTTATTGTTTGAAAAGGAAGGGATACACTGACTTATGTGGTTATTATCCAGATTATGACTCTACCTTTAAGGAAGTACGAGAGTAGTTTGATAAATTCACGGCCTGACACAGAGATGGAACAAGTATGACCAAATGACAATGATGTTTGTAAAGTATGATCATTTAGATGACATGCCACCGAGTTTCACACGCGTAAGTTTATTGGTTATTGCTGAGCGATAAAGTAAAGTAAACAAGTTTTGGCATTTTCTAAAAATGGAAAAAAATTGAGGTTCGAGCTGTCATAAATTACTTTGTTAAAAAAGATTTAACCCCCACGGACATACAAAAAGAATTACATTCCAGCTTAAAGGATTCTTGTCCTTATATTCGACGATAAAAAAGTGGGCTGCTGAATTTAAACATGGTAGGAAATCAAATCACGATGACGAACCCTCAGGACGCCCAAAAACCACTACGACCGAAGAAGACGTCTCAAAAATTCACAATGCCATATTGAATTATCAATAATTGAATATACACGAACTTGCTAACATTGCAAACATCCCGATAGACCGTATCCACAACATTTTACACGATGTTTTGGGTATGAAAAAGCTTTCCGCTTGATGCGTGCTGCGTTTATTGAAAGTCGACCAAAACGCCAAAGAATGAACATTTCTCAAGAGTCTTCTGAAATGTATTGTGTTGCAAGTTGAAAAACAATATGAAATTATGTCAAAAATCTTGTACTTTCACTGTCAGGCCGAGAACTTATCAAACCACCCTCGTATTTGCTACAAAAAAGTATATTAAAAAAAAAAACTTAACTTATGTGGTTTTTGAAATGACCAATTCAATTATAAAATAATGTTACTAAAGTTTATGTATTTAGCGATATTCCTGCCGATGGTCGATAAACAGGTATGAAATTAAATAAATATATATTTTTTTATTATTATTAATAAATTATTACACACGGTTAAAGTTTTTAAGATAATGTTACACGAAGACACGAAGACACGAATGTGACACGCAAGAACAATTTTAGGTAAAAGAAAGGAAATAGACGCGCTGCTGACACAAGAGGAATAATAAGCATAAAGGGGAAAAAAACTGTTAGGGGAACCGTCGGTAGCGTAATAAATTTTTTTATTTTTATAAATAGTTAAATCAGTCTTCAAATTTAATATACATTTTCATCTTTTGATATGTTAAAGAAGTTTGTTCAGCTTACCTGAAATTTTCCTTTTTGCGCCAAGTAATATCCACAGTAATCCAAAGTGTTGTAGCGATATTTATCTTATCCATTGATTCACTTATATTGGAGTAATAAGAAGTAGTATTAGTAGAAAATAACAATTGTGTGAAATGAGCAGAAGATTCATTTTCCATTGAATATAATATTATAATTCTTGGCTAGATGTACATGTTTAAAATCGCGTTTTGGAGGCTGCGTATAAGTGCTCCAATTTTACATTATATTAAATATATTTACATCATATATATACAAGAGCGTCTTAACTGTTCGGATACATTTTGGAAACTGAAGGGAGATTGTTATTTGAGTTCTGTGCACACGTGCGGGGCAAACAGCTGTAGTTTTGAAGGAGGGAGATCTGCAGTATCTCTCCACTTAGTTAGTTTCGACAGTCTCTGGTTTTATTCACTGTTTTGCATCTGCGGTTGTCACTTAAAGTACTTATAGTTAATTGGGGTCTGGTTTTTAACATGTTTTTCAATCGTTCGCTGCACGTGGAGATTAATTAACTGCATAAAAAAGGTTTCTCCGTCAATCCCCCGTAATCTCCTGTGTGGGGAATGGTTGAAGATTCAGTTTCTTACGGTGTTTTTCATACACAGGCTTGGAAGTGGGCTTCGTGAGAGTGTCGGCTATCATTTCTTCACTGGGGCAGTATTGTAGATCGATTTTTCCTTCTTCTTTCATAAGTTTGATGTTATGGAAACGTATGTCGATATGCTTGGATCGCTTAGTATCTTTATCGTTTTCAGTCATTTTTATACAGGACATATTATCCTCAAATATCGTGATGGGTAGTTTTTGTGGAATGTTGAGGTCGCTTAGCAAGTTTGTTATCCAACTTAATTCTTGTGCTGCGTTGCTAGCTGAAACGTATTCAGCTTCGGCTGACGAAAGTGCAATGCAATTTTGCCTTTTTGTAATCCAGTAAATCGGCGATTTTCCTAGCATGAATAGATTTCCTGACGTTGATTTACGTGTTTTCAAGTCACCAGCCCAGTCTGCATCGGCGTATGCTGTTAGGATGGGCTTGCTGTTTGCGCTAAGAGTTAAATTCAAATTTTCTGTAGTTTTGAGGTATGAAATGATTCTTTTTACTGCTGACCAGTCCTTTTGGCGTGGTGTTTCGTTTCTACGACATAATATGTTTACTGCTGCAGATATGTCAGGACGCGTGATTGTTGATATGTAAAGTAATGTGCCTGTCGCTTGTCGATATTTCGTGTTATTAGGTAAAAGATTATCGTCGTCTTCAAGTCTGTTGAATCCAGCAATCATGGGTGTGTAATGAGGTTTTATGTCGTTTAAATTCAGTTTTTTCACTAGTTCCTGTATTTTATTGTTTTGAATTAGGTAATATGTATCGTTGATTTTATTAATGTTTATGCCTCGGTAATTATTCACTTCTTCTAAGTTTTTTAGTTCATATTCTTTCTTAAGTTGGTTTATTGTTTCTTCGATATCACTGTCCTTTCCTGCTATCAGGATATCATCTACATAAATGATGATGTATATCGGATTTTCTTGATTTGATTTAAAGTACAGACATGGATCATTTTTGCTCTGTAAGAAATTATTGTTTGTGAGTGTTTCCGATATTTTGGTGTACCAGGCCTTTGCGGCTTGCTTAAGACCGTAGATGGCTTTTTGAAGTTTACAAACTTTTCTTTCATCGCCGGGTTTAATATACCCGTCTGGTTGACTCATATAAACAGTTTCAGTTAATTCACCATGCAAGAATGCTGTGGTTATGTCAACATGTTTCACGTTCAAATTTTTGTGCAATGCAGAGATGAGAAATGCACGTATTGTAGCGTGCGAAACTACAGGTGCGAAAGTTTGATCATAGTCAATACCGAATCTTTGACTATATCCTTGTGCTACTAAACGCGCTTTATAGCTTTGAACATTTCCTAAATTGTCCTTTTTTAGTTTAAAAGTCCATTTTGAGCCGATAATTTTTGTTCCGGGTGGTGGATCTGTTAAAGTCCAAGTGTTATTTTTTCTTAGGCATTGTATTTCATTTTGTGTTGCTTTTATCCAATTTTGTTTATCATTAGTATTTTTCATTTTTTCGATATCTTCCCAATTTTCGGGAATGTTCTCAGATGAACTATTTATGAGACAAACATATCTGTCAGGAGGAACGCTTTTATTTGTCCTATTAGACCTTCTTGGTTCAATTGGTTGCTGTTTGGGCACGGATGGTGTCTCCTCACTGTCAAGTTTTATTTCTAAGTGATTTTCATGTCTATCCGGTAATTGTGTATTGTCATCTGATGTTTTTGTGGTGTTTTGTATCTCCTCAATGTTATCTGAGTGTACATTTTCATTTTCAAGAAATTTTACCGTTCTCGCTATTATAATTTGTTTTCCTTGTGTGTGAATTCTATAACAGTCGATCGTGTGTCATAACCTACGAACGTTCCGGTTTGAGCCCTGTTATCGAGTTTTCCTCTATTTACTTTATCGACGTAAAATAGCGCTTTACAACCGAATGTTCTTAAGTGTTTTAAATTCGGTTTAACTCCTTTCCATAATTCGTAAGGTGTTCTGTTGTTGTTTGCTTTAGTTGGGAGTCGGTTTTGTAAATATGTTGCAGTGTTTATGGCTTCACCCCAAAAATGTTTGCTTAATTTTGCTTGTGATAGCATGCTTCTAGTCATATCTAATAAACTTTTATTTTTTCTCTCCGCAACTCCATTCTGGCTCGGATTATGCTGGACAGTCAATTGGTGTAAAAGTCCGTTCTGTTTTAAG
Source organism: Maratus michaelseni (assembly GCA_963931845.1). Classification (NCBI taxonomy): domain Eukaryota; kingdom Metazoa; phylum Arthropoda; class Arachnida; order Araneae; family Salticidae; genus Maratus; species Maratus michaelseni. Next base: position 146,230,045 of record OZ007588.1, on the reverse strand, counting down.
TATTCATCTATCTCTTGATTTACATATTCACGACCGTTATCCGATCTAATTTCCTTAGGATTTTTACCGAACTGATTGTATATCATCGTTATATACTCTTTTATCTTTTCAGCAACTTCGCTCTTTTTAGATAATAAATATATCGTAGTATATCGGGAATAGTCATCAATAAGAGTCATAAAATAAATTTTTCCGCCTAAAGTCGGTGTATCTAAAGGACCACATACGTCACTATGGATCAAATCCACGATATTAGTAGCTCGGTTTGTTGCTGATTTAGGATACGGCATGTTAGTTAATTTAGTTTCGATACAAGTTACGCATGTTTTATTTTGATGTTTACAATTTCCTATCTTTATTCCGTCCGCAAGTTGATTTGTTATTATAGATTTAATCGCGTCATAATCTCTGTGACCGAGTCTGCGATGCCAGAGATCTATGCATTGTTTGCTGTCACAGTTATACGTTATGTTTACATAATTTTGTGGTTCTTCCACATCGTCCATTTCCTCAATAATGTATAAATTTTTCTTATTTTTCGCCCTAATATATATTTCTTCATCAAAGATCAAATCGCATTTATTATCGTCGAAGATTAGTTTACACCCGTTTTTAGCGGCTTTACTAACCGAAATTAGGTTTGACTCTAAGTCTGGGACATAAAGCACTTCGCGTAATTTCGTTAGTTTTTCTTTTCCTTCGGGGGTTAATGTTTTTATAAAAACTTCTAACCTAACGCTGTTAGTTTATTGCCATTCGCGATCGTTACTGAAGTTTTATTATAATCAATAAATTTACTAAATAGGCTTTTATCATTACAAATGTGCGAGGTGGATCCTGAATCGAGAATCCAGTTATTTTTGCCTACTTTTTCGGTGATTAATGCTTTATTTTGCGTTTGATCATTTGCGTATTTTCTTTCGTTTGGAATTTTATTTTCTCTACGAGTTTCGGTCTTTTCATAACATAATGAAGATGAGAAATTCTTTTTATTTTTGAATTGATTGTTACGAGGATTTCCGGATTGTACCGTGTTTCTGCTCTTGTAGTGCCAGCATTCGTAAGTGGAATGATTTTTCATTTTACAGTTGTTACAATACTTTTGTTCTCTTCTATTTTAAGTGTGTGTATATCTCCTATTTGTTTTAAATGCTCTCTCGTTGTTGTTATATCCGCTATGTGATTGTTCTGACATTTCATGTATGGTAAAGATACCATATATATCTTTTTCAAAAATTAAAGAAATCTATATTTTAAGTATTTTATTAAATATACTTTCCCCTTTCTGTATTATCGTAATTTATATACATTCCCGGCTGTTAAAACGCGCACCTTTTTATCATTCTCTTTCAACGATAACCTTTAGTCAAAATCATACATATTGTTTGTAAATTATCATTAACGTACTTTATTCGGTCTCCCACACATCAATGTAAATGAAATTATCCAAGGCATAAAATGTTTCCTTTCTCATGGTCAGTTTTGACTTCATACTGAATCCAGATGTTAATTCCGTCTGACTGACGCCTTATAACATATTTCTGAAATATCTTTCCTGCATTTTTCTCAAAACAACTAACCGCCAAAATTCTATTTCACTCTCTTTTTTTGCCAAAGTGCAATCTTCGCCAATAAAGATTCCCCTACCACTGACGTCAATTATGAAGTTGATCTGATGTATATGTAACGGTTACAATTCCCACGCAAAAATACAATACTCTTGGCTCTAAAAATGTAAATGGTTTGGCGTATTTTCAACGCACGCTGTCATTATCAAAAAGTCACTTTCCTCTCTGATCTCCGCGATGTAACATCTCTAAAAATATTCTGGCCCCTTGGCCACCCTATGGTACTCTCCTAAAACATTCTCCCACTTTTTAAAATTCGGATATGCAGCCTAAGTTCTCGATATTCTTACTTCGCTCCTCTGTCAAAAATTTGGATTGTCACCCCATCATACAAGATGTGATTTCTCATACCCTTGGATTATTAACTGTGGAATAACTTCATAGATATGTCTTATTTTCATCGTTTTAAAATAAAGAAAAGATGTTTGTCAAATACTTCTTGATTCTTCCTCGTCGAAACAAAAAACCTTTTTCCAGTTCTCAGCAGGATGTCGTCAACTTGAGTCATTGCGGGAAACAACATGTGAATTCACTATACGTCTCTCGGGACCTAAGTGCCTATGTCCCACCGAAAACAATTATCCCCTATTTCAGATGCTACTACAAATTCTTCGTCTATCCCATACTCCGAACCATTCTTGATTCTACTCCGAAGCCCTCTCCTATTTCTTTTCGATATCATGTCTACGATTATATTCATCCGTTAATTTGTTTTTGATAAAATCAGGGGTGAGCTCATTTTCTGGTCTCGCCTCCTACGCAGTTATCAAAGTATTGTAACTGGGGGGAAGAGAACACAGAAATAGCGCGGAAATGTGTGAATCGCTAATATTTTCTCCAATGGCATTAAGTTTATCTATAATTTGCAAGATATTAGTGATATGCATGATCATGTTTGCACCCTCAGCTAATTTAGTACTGTATAGTTTCCGTAACAGGTAAAGCTTACTAGATAAATTGCTTCTCTCATGTATATTTTTCAGAGCTTCCCATGTTAATTTGGCAGTATCTAAGTTTTTTACATTTACGATTTGAGAATCATCGATGCTTAGGTTTATTAGAGCTCTAGTCTTGCGATCTTTTTTGTGCCATGCGGGATCTGCTGGATCCGGTGGATCTTGTACTATAATATCGTCGAGTTCCTCTTTAATCAGGAACATCTGCATCTTGAACTTCCATGTACTATAATTCGTAGAATTGAGTTTCTCAATAAATTGAGTATTTTCTTTTACCGCATTCATTATTACTTTTTTAGTGTTCTTTTATTTATTATTATATTTTTAGAAATTTGTTAAATTATCGTTTTTAATACTGGGATATTCTTTTTTTCAGTCTTTCATAATCTTTGTTAGGGGAACCGTCGGTAGCGTAATAAATTTTCTTATTTTTATAAATAGTTAAATCAGTCTTCAAATTTAATATACATTTTCATCTTTCGATATGTTAAAGAAGTTTGTTCAGCTTACCTGAAATTTTCCTTTTTGCGCCAGGTAATATCCACAGTAATCCAAAGTGTTGTAGCGATATTTATCTTATCCATTGATTCACTTATATTGGAGTAATAAGAAGTAGTATTAGTAGAAAATAACAATTGTGTGAAATGAGCAGAAGATTCATTTTCCATTGAATATAATATTATAATTCTTGGCTAGATGTACATGTTTAAGATCGCGTTTTGGAGGCTGCGTATAAGTGCTCCAATTTTACATTATATTAAATATATTTACATCATATATATACAAGAGCGTCTTAACTGTTCGGATACATTTTGGAAACTGAAGGGAGATTGTTATTTGAGTTCTGTGCACACGCGCGGGACAAACAGCTGTAGTTTTGAAGGAGGGAGATCTGCAGTATCTCTCCACTTAGTTAGTTTCGACAGTCTCTGGTTTTATTCACTGTTTTGCATCTGCGGTTGTCACTTAAAGTACTTATAGTTAATTGGGGTCTGGTTTTTAACATGTTTTTCAATCGTTCGCTGCACGTGGAGATTAATTAACTGCATAAAAAAGGTTTCTCCGTCAAAAACTAGTACATATAATGAAAAGCTTATGATTTTGAAAATCGGGAATACGCTTCCAATTTCACTCAGTATAAAAGGTTATAATTCAATGTTACACGCAAGAAAAATGTTAGTTGGTGAAAGGTAGTAAAAGCACTGCTTACACGAGAGAAATAGTAAATGTAAGAAGACAAAAAGTTATTTCTCGTAAAATGAAATGTAATTTTAAAACAGGTGTATAACAGGGTGTAACAGGTTTACAATACTCTTCGTAATCCCCCAGTACAGTTTATTTTAAAACTGTAAACACGCTACGTAATTCCGTCAGAAAGAAAATTATAAAATAATGTTACACGCAAAAAAAAAAAAAAAAAAAAAAAAAAAAATGTTTAGACGGAAGATAATAGAGCTGTATCTTATACGAGAGAAGTAATATGTGTAACAAAGAAAAAATGCTACATTTAATATAAAGTCTATGATTTTGGAAATTGAGATTACCCGTCGAAATTCACTCAGTATAGAAGATTATAAAATAATGTTACACGCAAGAAAAATATATTTAGACGAAAGACAGCAGAGCTACCAGAGGAATAATAAGCGTAACAGGAAAATTTTGTTACTCAACATAAAGCTTATGTAGTGTACGTGCTGCTTGTACAAGAGGAATAATAAGCGTAAATGAAAAAAAAAACTAGTACATATAATAAAAAGCTTATGGTTTTGAAAATTGGGAATACGCTTCCAAATTCACTCAGTATAGATGGTTATAATTCAATATTATACGCAAGAAATATTTTGGTTGGTGAAAGGCTGTAAAAGCACTACTTACGCGAGAGGAACAGTAAATGTAAAAAGACGAAAAGTCATTTCTCGTAAAATGAAATGTAATTTCAAAACAGGTAATACTCTTCGTAATTCCCCAGTACAGTTTATTTCAAAACTGTAAACACGCTACGCAATTCCGTCAGAAAGAAAATTATAAAATAATGTTACACGTAAGAAAAAATTATTTAGACGAAAAATAATAGAGCTGTATCTTATACGAGAGAAGTAATATGTGTAACAAAGAAAAATTGCTACATTTAACATAAAGCCTATGATTTTGGAAATTGAGATTACCCGTCGAAATTTACTCAGTATAGAAGATTATAAAATAATGTTACACGCAAGAAAACTATATTTAGATGAAAGACAGTAGAGCTGTTTCTTATCGAAAGGAATAATAAGCGTAACTTTAAAACTTTGTTACCAGGGCTTTACAAATTTGATAAAATGTGGTAGCCAGAAAAAAATACTAGTCGCCAGTAAAAAACATTTACCACCCCCTCCCCCTCCACCCTCCTCTTCTCCGTCAGTGATTTTTAAAAAAACACAAGAGTTTCTTTTTATGAATTAATTGAGAAAAAATAACAAGCATAGTTTATAATTATTAGTTTAAAATAGTACATAATTTAGTAAGATAATATAAACTATATTTTCTAATAAAACTTATAATCACTTATATTTTATGTTGACAACTTATATAAACACAAAAATCAGATTTGAAACTTAAAACAAAACAAAAAAAAACTCGAGCATTTTTTAGCATAGTATTCAATTTTAGATGACACGGAGACTGGATTGACACTATTTCTTATTGTGTTATTGAAATATATTATCTCCCCCACACATTCTAATCACGTGACATATACTTGCTGGCTATAACTGAAAAGAATGGTGTTTTCTGCGAATGAGTTGGAAAATGCCTTTTAAATTTAGTTCTTCCATTAAAAGTACGAGAGAAGAGGAAGATCACTGCTTGACGTGCACGAGTAGGGGTGACGGAGAGAAAAAATGCCATTTGTGCTCATTTTTTTATGCTTTTTTTTTCTTTTTTACAGAAATCACCCCGAAAGATCAAATCATTTTGGTCGCCAGATCAAAAAACTTGGTAGCCAGTGGCGACCTGGCGACCGCATTTGTTAAGCCCTGTTTGTTACTCAATATAAAGCTTATGATTTTGGAAATTGAGATTAATTGTCGAAATTCCCTCAGTATAGAATATTATAAAATAATGTTACGCGCATTACAAATTTCAGTTAAGTGAATGACAAAAGAGACACTGCTTACATGAGAGGAATAATGAGCGTATGGACGCGAAAATTTATTACATGTAACACCGAGAATGTGGTTTTGATACTGGAGATATGCTTCCAAATGCACTCAGTATAAAACTTATATTTAATGTTCCAATAATACCAAATGCGTTTCTCTTGATATACAATCTCACCAATTGCAAGATTCCACCAATTGAAAGATTCTTGTATTTCATAATAAAACAAGTTTTCTATTATTATTGTTGTTGATATTATTATTATTATTATTATTAACATTTTTAATATTTAAAATAAACATGGATTTCACTAGAACCTAAATTTTCAATATATAATATTTTTTATACAATAACTATACAATAAATGTTTTAAAAGTAAATTTTTAATTTTAATTTATTTTGTTTATTGTATTGCACAAATGAGGCTATATGTTGTTAAAATGAACTTAATGCACAACAGCATGCATACTTAGAGATATTTTAGGTACAGATCTCCAACTCGTGCCTTTTCGATGCGTCTTCTCAGTTTTCAACAACACTGTGTACATTTTTGAAATGGCCATGGAAGTTTTATGTATGTAGTTCCTGTGCAATTTTTCTCTTCTCTGCTTTTTTTTTTTATCTCTAGAATAAACACTACTCTAAAAAGAAAAAAAAAAGCAAGTCATTAAAAAAATACCCAATGAAGGGAAATTCAAACACTGAACATGATTTTGCAGAACATGTTATAAACATTAATATAAAAGAAAGGTCTGTGACCGCTTAATCATATTATGCATCTCCAATGTCTATCTCCCCACTTTGCCTCCCAAGTGGGTACTTTTCTAAATTTTACACACAACCCTCATGTGATATATCGATGGTAATGTCTGTGACCGCTTAATCATATTATGCATCTCCCGTGTCCATTTCCCCACTATGAAATTCGTCAAGCGATAGCAGAAAAGAAAATCTCATTTTCCATTCAATCGTTACAATTGGCGAGTGTGACTATTAAGTTTGGCAATAAAGTCAATCGCCAACTTTTCAGTATTACTCGCTGAGTGGCGAATGCTAATTTTTTACTATATCACAAACTGTATTTAAATGCACTATAATGACAAAATGGTTATTGGATCATTTTTATTTATTTGAATTATTCTACAAAAGTTTCAAACATTTTAAAGCAGCTATGAATTTTATTTTTATGGTACTATCAAGTTTTTTGCCGTCAAATTTTGACCAAATTATTCTATCTAGTTCTATCTAGGGTTCTATCTAGTAAACATTAAACATATAATGAAGATTTTATGCATTAAAAGAAATTCAGTCCAATTCTATTTTTTTACTCTTTATGATAAGCAATGACCAAAAAAAAAATAAAAAATAAAAACTCACAAAAATTTTCAAACAAGTCTACCACCGATAACCTTGCATAACTTAACACGCATGACCTCGACATCGCAGACCATATAACATTTTCCCACGCAAAGTATGCTTCGAGAAAAAAAAATCTCGTATCATCAAAGGGGAACCGCCCTCCGAAAAACAAAACCCAGAGAATTCTTCTCAGAACAAAAATACAAAAACATCCAATGAACCAGCAAACCTGCATGCCACTTCAGTGAAAGTTAACACGGCCACCAGATACCCAACTGTCCCGTCCTATATCTAATTAAAACAATGCCCGGGGCTGTGTTGACAACAATCGAACTGTGTCCCCCAAACTCAAAATTCTTCATTTCGACCCTGCTCAAGAAGTAGAAAAAAAGTAAAATCTCGCTGTCACTTTATTTTTGTTCTTTCCGCATTCTGAAATGTCTTCTCCGCTATCTAGAGTTTCAGGTGAATAGATAGCGGTCTCGTCAAGCTGTCCAGTAAAGCTATCGGTTTTGAGTGTTTTCTTTTTCTGTCTTCATCTTTTTTCTGATTCCACGGGTGGTTTGTTTTATTGACCACCATTTTTTTTTTCTGGTTGAGGACATTTTCTTGATAATGTAGACGGTGGGGAGCGGTCACTTACGTATCTTTTGAACGAGCTACTGGAAATTTTATTACACCTTGTGATTTTTTGAGAAAAAAAAAAAGGTTTGTCACTGACCTCATTATCAGCTCGGTTTGAACCAGGTCGCGAGTAATGTTTTATATGTATCAGAACATGAATAATTTGATACTCTTAGCTATGAAGATCAATGGCAAATGATCTCCCTTACCCATGAAAACTTAATAACAGTTCCGAAGATAATAATCTTTAACAAAAAAATCTATTAACATGTTACACTAATTGAATTGCAAAATACTTTTAATGTTGCAGTTTACAACATTCCTGAAATAAAATCGGCTTGTTGTTTATTAGCTGTGAAAGTAAATGCCAAATGAACTAACTGCTTTGCCTTTGAAAATTTAATAGCAGCTTCGATATTACAAATTAATATATATATATATATGTGTGTGTATATATATATATAACATATTTCTTCTTAAGTAGTGTTCTACCCGTGTTTTTCTGCCACGTAATTTTTCAATTCAAGGCTGATTCAACACAAAACTGACATTCAAAAATAATTTTCTATAAGAGTATTTTTTATATCTATTATTTTATGTATCATTAAAAATACATGAAAAATTCTGCAAAACGTTTAAATGGTCTCTGTTAATATTTTACAACTTTCCCGAAAGAAAATCTATTAAACGTTCAGAAGTTAACAAATTAAAAAAAAAAAAATTAACCATAATTAAGCATAACCATAAAAATTAACTTATAACCATTTTATTCAAGTTTAATTGCATTTTTTTTTTAACTTCCTGAGATAAAATCAGTTTATTGTTTATTTTAAACAGCTTTTCTCTTCTTCATCTCAAACGAAACACCATGTTTCATGCTTAATTATTAAGTAATTTATGCTTACAAAATATATTTCTTGAATTCGTACATACTTTCTTTTGTGTTTATTTATGTTTTACATATAATTGTGTCCACAGTGTTAACTTTTATCGACTAGTATTCATTAAAATGCAGTGATCAAGAGTACAAACTTCTTTAAAATTAAAATTTTTTAAACATAATAGGTATTATGTTATCTCAAAGGAATTAATCTGAGTGATATTGCTGAAAACATAGATTTAACAATAACTTCTCAGATGTAATGAAAAATTAGATGCTATCTTTAATTAATTAAATAATGGTATAAATTCAAATAATAAAAATCAGCAAAATAAATGGTAGAATTATAAAAAATCACATAAAAATTCATAAACACTGTAAAAAAAAAAAAAAAAAAAAAAAAAAAAAAAATGCAAGACAGCCATGCGTGCATGGGTATAAAATTTGAAGTACTTATATACTAAAGGTAATAGGTAATACAGAAAATAAGACACTTTATCATATATCGGAATTTTAACTCTTTGAAATGATATCAAAGACATGAAGAGACTCTACAATGCACTCATTTTGTACCTGTAAATGACAAGAAATATCTTGTTTGAAGAAAATGCAGATTTTTTTTATATGGTTTGTGGTTCTCTCAAGCAATTAAGACTGTTGCACATTGGTTTTCAATAGATGCGGTGAAGGTATCGATAAGAATTTGGGGATTCTGTTGTCTGTTCTTCTCTTCAAAAAGTGCTATCTGCGCCGCCCGAGTGTGCCCGAGATATGTTCTATCGGATTTAAGTGAGAAGAGCATGCTGGCCACTACATACACTGTATCATTCCCGTTTCAAACATATTTTCTACAAGTCGAGCTCTATCTGTTAATTACCATGCATTAAAATAAAGGAATAGGCAATGGCTGCCGCGTAAGGTATAACACGAGATCTGAATATCTCGTCTAAATACCTTTGAACTGCAAAAGTGCCATTTTGTGTAATATATAAGTTCCCGCGTATTTTTTCAGCGAATCATCCTTGATAAAATGCACAAATATAAACCCGATTACGAACTTTCTCCGAATAAGTTACTATGAGAAATCTGCTAATGGCAATTGAGAAAATGACATTTCTGTAAAATATCTAGACTAGAATCCGTCAGGCCGAAATGTCGGAGCATTGAATGGAATAAACATAAAATTTTACATTAAAAATATATAATATATATTTATTTAATAACTGTTTAATAGTTTAACAGAAAATTTACAATAACAGCTGTTGAATCTTCAAGTGTCTATTCGGTCGACAGTTGCCTCAGATACTGCTCAAATGCTAATCTGTCAGCAAGTGCCCCCATTCTTCTAATTTGGTCTAGCCTATCCTTTGCGAAAGGCACTTCAATGAGAACATCCTCTAAACAACGAACTCTACTAAACGCGACATAACTTGCTCCAAGTGATAACTCCTTTTGACTAATGTCCACAGCAATTTTTGACAAAGTTAAACTCTGGGATTTGTTTATGGTGACAGCGTATGAAACTGTTAAAGGTAACTGAGTACGGGAGCATGAGACATTCTTTTATTTCCAAGACTTTGCAATAGGTGTGACAGGAAAAAGTCTTTCAGTGAGAAATGGTCCACGATAATCATCAAAATGAACCATTACTGCCTGTGGCAAGCCTGGAGGGCGTAATCCTGGTCCGTATACAATATATTTTACCTTACCTAATGCACCGTTGACGAATCCTCTCTCTGTCCACAGATTGGTACGCAACATAACTCTGCATCCAATTGCTAAGAAAAGTTCAGCCTGAAGTCCATATGCGTGATCATCCCTCTTGCTATTTAATTATTGTGGTCTGCTAATATTCTTGCCACTGACCATTTTGATTTACGAAGTACTTCTTGATTATGTTCTTCAGCTTGCTTATTTGTGGTGAAAAAAGCGTATGACATCTTTAAATCTTTCAAGTTCAGCCGGAGGCAGTATAACTTTACGTCGTTGCATGAGGGATGTGAATTGGTCACCTGTATCTTCGCCTACGGAAAGAGAAGCAAGAGCCTCTTCAAACTGTCTTTTCTGATCCTCGCTTTGTCTCATTGACTTTGTCAAGATGAAACATTTTTCAAACGTCATAACCACTGTTTGTCTGCGGAAAGCCAAAATGTCTTTTATAGAATGTCTCCCATACAGAGGTGTGTCTTTTACAGGCTGTAGCTGCCTAATATCTCCAATGAGGTGACAAATAAGCCTCCAAAAAGTTCAATGCTGTCTGGTTTACCTTCGCGACATCTTTGCTCAAGTGCAGCCATCAGACGGTATCCGATCATTGAAAATTCGTCAATAATGAGAAATGAAACTGGATTCATGCTGAGCTGTAGATTTCTTGGTGCTTCACTTCCTAAATCAGCGAACGATTTAAAACATGTTGGTACTTTTAGTGCAGAGTGAATTCTTTTGCCCTCGACATTAATTGCAGCAGCAACTGGTGGAGCCAAAACCATAATAGCGTCCAGTCCTAACTGCTCGGTAACTCTTTTACGAATTTCTTTTATTACCATACTTTTTCCAGCTCCGACTTTCCCAATAATAAAAGTACGTTTAGGGCAATTTATAAATCTTAATTGCAAAGACGAAAGCTGTTGTGTGCATAAGTGAAGTATTTTTTGCTGCTCATCTGTAAATCTGATCTCAGAAGTAGCTTAGTTTTGATGCACTGTAAGTTTTTGTTCTTTGCAGTAATTTAGAAATGAAGTAAAATTACGATCATGGTAATTGCAACTCTCACTTTTCCACTCCCATGCATGATCAATTACGCTTTTTCCCAAAATATCTTCGTTTGTCTGCATAGGAACAATGGCAGCTGCGGCCATATAGGGATCAATCTCGCGGTATTCTTCTTGCAGGATTTCTGGCTCATGTATACTGCTAACAGCAGGAAAATTTATTTCTTGGTGTGCATCAATATTTAGGTCATTGAATGCCTCCTCCTATGACTGATTACACAGATGGAGGCCATTCTTGCAATAAAGAGTCAGAATTACCTCTCCAAGGATAATTCAGTAATACTTGCTGACTATAGTATTCTTTTGCTAGAGTTGGATCATGGTTGAGCTATATAAGAGGAAAAACTCTGACAACTGTATCTTTTCTTCCTTGATGATAATCGACTGCTCTTACTGACAAAGATTTTGCAAATTTAAGAAGCAAGTCTCTCCGGCCTAGCGCAATGTTTCTGAACCATGCTTTTTGATGGTCTTTCGTCTCTTGCAAAGTTGATCTCTTCCGAGTTCTTATCATGAAGCCGTATTGTAACTACCACACGACTACTGCATATACATTGGCCATCCCATTAATATGTGTACTACCTCCTGGGCTGAGTAATCCCTTTCAGAAATAGAAGACAAAATGAGTTTTTGGACTGCTTGAACTGCTGGATTTGTTTCGTTCATCTTATTTAAAATCTCATATAACAATTTATTGTAAGGAATAGAAGCTGATTCTAATTTTGACGCATATTTGATAATGTAATGCAAAACAGCATATTTTGATGTAATAGAACTGAAATCCGTGTTAACTATCCAAACTTGTGACACGAAGCAATTATAGGTATTCATTTCAGAATCGTTTCTTTGGCAGAAAGCTAATTATGCCATTTTCTACTTGAAGCTTTGAAGACTCGCACTCTGCTTTTGGAAAACCAAATCTGCAGCTATAACTATTGGTAACACTTTTTTTCCTTAGGCAATAATCTCTATGTCTTGTGTAACTTTGGACTTGATTTAAGAGCTGAGAGAGATCTTTTTCACTGTCTTCACTGGAAATGTCGGAAAAGCGAACTCGACAGCGGTGTATATCATTTGCGAGGACGTCCTTGTCAGGATTAACAGCGCTGCATAGTTTTTCAAAATATGCTGTAATGGGTGCTACATTTTCGGCCCTATTCATGTCTAGTATATCCACATTTGGCGCCCCTCTTAACCACAACAATCCATGCATGTGAGGACTTCCACGCCACTGCCAATCGAAACGAACTCGGCAGTCGTCAATTAAAAACAACGTCAAGATTTTTCTTCAAAATATATCACAACGTTTTTGATAGAGCCAACCTGTCAAGAGAGGATTTTCGTGCATTAATTGTCTTTGTTCTGCATCAGTAAGCTCATTTGGATCTCTGTTAGGTTTTAAAAGTCAGAAAAGATCAGGCCAGTGATATTCAGCTGCAGACAGCGTAAAAAATAATTCTTGGTGTTCCAATTTGTCCTACCATGGAAAGGAGTTCCCCACAACGTGCACTATAGTATCCTTTGGTGGATCTTAATTTGCTAGCATAAATCATGTGTTTTGCCATTTCTGGTTGCCGATTCAGAATATCACGCATCTGCTCTACCGTCTTATTACTGAACCTATTTTCTTGAACAAAAAAAACGCCCTTTATTCTGCCAAGCAGTGGTCTAAATGACTCGCGTCTTATTTCCTCGTTCAAAATATCAATATCCTCAGTAATATTGGCTGATTTTGGTAACATTTGAGATATGTCACCATTTCCAGGTTGTGTAGCGTAATCTTCATCAATTATGATATTTGAATAATAAGAATTGTGAGCTTTAAACCATCTGAATACTTCTAGAAGGCGTTGTGAGCTAACAGAAAACTCTGCACATCCTGATAAAGTATATCTTGTCACTAACACAGTTGAAGACATATCTGAAAGATTAGCAGGCAGGCTTGAAATAAAACTCTCTAAATTTTGTTCAAAGCTGATTACATTTCCGCTGTATTCATACTGTGAGCCTCATAAACGGTAAAGATTAACTACTGGATGTATTTAAGCTATCATCATTTGTTCAACGTAGCTACTCTATCAAACCTGATTGCTTTATTCATTTGAGTTGTCATTATATCGTTACTCGGCAAAAATTCTGAAGGTAACTAACTTCTTACTGTGCGACTTTTCCGAATTGAATTACGTTGCGCAATTCTTTTCATTTCAGCTGATTGTTTTCTCTTAACTGGCATTCTTGCAAATTCTATATAATAGAACATATAATCCGTTCATATATAAAATGTTTCTTAATATATATTTTTTTTTTATCCTGGATTGGCTGGACTATATCAAAATAAACAGATTTATTCTCATACTTCTTTTATACAATAAGCTTGAATGAAAAGAAAAAAAAAAGGTACTTTTCGGTTAGCCGGGCGCCAGTGATATATGTACATATATAAATACATATAAATACATATATATATACATATATATTTATATATATACATACATATATGTATATATATGCGTATGTATATATATGTATACGTAGATAAGTGTATATGTTTGTGTGTGTATATATCACTGGCGCCCGGCTAACCGAAAAGTACCAAAAAAGTTTTTGAAATGGAAACAAAAAGTTTAATTACACCAATTGCTGAGTTCGATTAAAAAAAACTAAATTCATGTACTTAATACGATTTAAACTTCATTGCACATGCTTTAAGATAAAAATGTATGTGGTCCTTATTTCAGAAAAGTAAAATATATGAGACCGAGATTAAGAGCTTTTACTAAAAGGTTGTTTCCGAGTATATTGTTATTTAAATAAGTTTTTCATGATAAAAAATGGCAACAATATAAATTATTTCAATTTTCTTTTTATTTAATTCAAACAATCGCAATGTTATCTCTATGGGAAAATCGAAAAATTTAGGGCAGACGTTTTTGGGCGTTAGAATTGACGAATATTTCTAATTTTCAATCCCCGGCGAGATTTTGGCACTATCGACTTCCAGTCCAATTTTGGCGTTAATGCGGCAAATATTTTGGCCGCTATCGTGTACACAAAAGTGTAGTTTTTCATGGGAAGCCGGAGCTTTGCTCCGACAATTAGTGAATCTGATAAAAAAGAATACATATCAAAATTAAGCCGTTACTTCGCTGTGTTAGGGGCCTTGGCGAAGTAGAGAAAAGTCAAAAGAAGGAACGCTTTTAGAAGCACTTTCCGGCAACCTGTTCACTGTTTCAAATACACAAGCGTTTTCTCAATATTTACACAATGTATTTAACGTTCAGAAGCCGATTATCTGTTATTATATAAAAACAGAAATAATTTATTAATACATGTAATAAGTTGCAATTTTTAAAATACATACAGGAAACAGCATAAAAATTCATCAATTTTATTTGGTACTACTCTATGGTCCCGTCAACCACTTTTCATAACAAAAAAACTATCGCCAAACTGTAACGCCAAATAAACGGGAGAACGGTGCCATTGGAATATCAAAATAAATAAATAAATAAAATATAAGAATTTAAGGACACAAATTTTATTTTAGTTAATGAAATAACTCATAAATCAGTAAAACATAATGAAAAATACAAGCACATGTCGAATTAAAAACCATTTGATGACATAACAAACACGTATAATGCTTCTGACATCAAGTAAATGGGACTGCATTTTTGGCGTTTAATCTTACAGTTTGGCGATAGTTTTTTGTTATGAAAAGTGAACGACGGGATAATAGAGTAGTACCTTTTATTTTTATAGTTGTGTACATTATTTGGCAATCAATCTCGCTTTCTTAAACCCGAATTGAGTCAAGCTTTTTGAAAAAGTGCCATAACCAATGTAACAGGGAAGTACCGACACGACTATCAAATACTTCATATAATTCAAGTGGTGGAAGAAAAGGTACTTACGTATTATCCGGACCCGATCAGATTCACTGTGCCAACAATGGCGCCAAAAATATTAATTATAGTAATCCTTATTTTATTTTTATTTTTTACTTTCTCCGTTGTAACTGCATATACGTATAAACATATAATGTATATAGCACAGATATAGATATTTTATATTCATTGATACAGTATACTTATATTAAAGAATATTTATATTATATTCATTCTAATGGGCATAATAATCCGCCGGAAATAATACTATCATCGTCAATTTAGTTTATTGCTAAAAGCCGTCAATTTAAAATTATGTACTTAATAAATGTATACTAAATTACTGTTTTGTATTATTTTAATTTTCTTTTCTTTTATATAAAATGTTTAACGATTATGTTATGTATTTATTAAATGTGCATTAAATTATCGTTTTGAACACAATTGGCGATTTGCAACGATAAACACAACTGTGGATTAACAACGATAAAAACAATTGGGTATTAACAACCATTTTTGCAGATCTATTTTCCTGGCACGGATATTACGTCAATAAAAGTTCTGAAGTCAGGTTTCCTGCCAATTGCGTATTTTAGAAAGCGTGGCTTAAAACATTTTTTTTTTTTGGGGGGGGGAGGGGACGGGGCGATATTTACATTTGAATTTAAACTTTTTCCTCCATGTTTATATAACTGTTGTTTGCGTAATTAATTAGAGCCTTGTTGACTGAACTTCACTTGAAATAAATGTAAAATATTTCTTCTTTGGTTGTTTTCTAGGAGAAACTTCCATAATCGTGCCCTAAGCTGATTGGAGCATTTAATATGATTATTATAACTCCTATACAGTTACAACAATGTTGTTGCTAGCAGTACTCTTGTTTGAAACCGACCTTATCTGTGTATCTGAATGCGGAATATTAGCTATTTTTCTAGTACGAAGTGTGGTTATAACATAATTAATTGTTTCATTTCGTATTCCACATACCATTTACAATAGTGGTACTTTTATGTTAACCGACAACAGGTGATAAATAGCTAAATATTGTTCCCATGCCATACTTATATTGCATTCATTTCATATAAAATATAAACTTTTCACTCATTTCATTTAAAATATATAAATTTGATGTATATGCCTTTCACTCATTTCATTTAAAATACTAAAAATAAAATGAAATAATACCATGAATGAAAACCTTTTATTTAAACATCAAAGAATTATTTATAATTCCCACATGCAAAATATAAAAGTTACTATTATTGGTGATTTAAAATATGCTAATGGCGAGATTGCGCCAAATCTCTACTACTATGCCATTATTGTTTTTTATCTTTCAAATTAAAAAAAAAATCCAGTTCTATTTTCAAGTTTGATTAAACTGAAATATGTTTTATTGTACTTTAGTGAGTTTGTAATTTTTTTTCTTCTTGTGCTCTAATCGGGTTGCGTACGAAAATCTTCTGCCGGTGAAAATGACGTCTGGAATAAACTTTCGTAACGTAAGTACTTTAATTGAACTTTTTTAATTGATTTTTTAATATAATTTGCAAACTGTTGGGAATGTATTCTTGATGATATTTCAGTTTGCTGTCTTCCGTGAATATTAGAACGATATCCGTCAAATATTTTAAGAGTTATGCTTGACGAAAGCTTTTAATATCTAACCGTAGCTGTATATGTGCCACAAATTGATAGTAAGCTGTGTATTAGTCTTCGTTTCACTCAGACAATGAAAAATTCTTGTGAATCCTATTTTTCGCTTTCTCTTTAAAGGTTCTAAAGCTTGAACTTAACAAATTGTTTAAACGAATTAACTGATTTTTACGAGAGAAACAATTTTGATTGAATTATAAACTAGCGTGTAATTAAAAATAATTGTTACACAGAAATCCTTTTTTATATTTTACTAAGTATATCAAACAAATAGTTATAAATATTGTTTTAAAGATTATTGCTCGTAGTAATGATAGTTTTCGATTAAAAAGCACTCCTAACCTGTCGAAATATATTTTTCGAAAACGGAATACTTGAGAATTCTGATAAATATTTTGAAAATATCAACAATTTTAGTCTAAAAAAAAAATGTAATTAAATTAAAAAGAAAAGGAAAAAGAAAATACAAATACAAATACAAATACTGCCTTCATGATATGATTATACTGATCATATGCAAACTACCAATTTCAAATTTAAACTTAGGATTTTTCTTGTTTCTTAAGCTTATGCATTAAATATTCAATTCATTTCATTTCATTCAAACTTAAATACTTTTTATCTAATAATCTGCATAATAAATATTTTCCTGAAAATAGCAATCCTAAGCACCTAAATTATATCTTAATTCAGATTTCATGATATCAGGAAGAGTCCCGGAGGTAAAAAAGAAAGATTCATTTTAATTAGAATTTGTATCTCTCAGCAAAATTATCCTTGAGAATTTCGCTCGAAATTGCTAATTCAAACAAAGCTTTAAATAGTTTCTCTCCACCACTGAACAACAAATTAAGCATAGAATATATCATTTACCAGACGTATAATTAATCAAAACTAATAAGCTGGAAGAAGATAAAGAATACAATAAATTAACTGAATAAATGCTTCACTGACGATTATTCTAAAAGATTAACCCTCTCTTAAAGTTTCCGTGATTGCCATAAGTAACTATCTATGTAAAGTTTTAATTATGTAATATCTGCTTCTTAAACATATCTGTTTCAAATATCACATAAATTGGTAGTTTTACGCCTTAAATTATAATGTACCTTTAATTAAAATTTACTTTAATAATTGCTTAATTAATTTTAATGATATGTCTGTATTTAAACTCCATGTGATACTTTGCATCGTACAGTTAAAATATTCTGAATAAAGCAGTATTCGCATGTTCATATTTTCATCATATTAAGTTTAAATAAATACATTGAAAAAAAAAAAAAAAAGACAGACGGTAATTAAAGATTATTTTTATTACTCTTGTTTTGATAGACGATATATTAAAATTTGTTAATTGGTGGTTACCCCTTTACAAAAGCGGAGACATTTCAAAAGAATCATCAAGAGGAAGAAATGTTTCAAAAAATGCTCCAAAGTACAATTTCAGACTGCAACTTTTAAGCACTTTGAATATACATCTGATAAACCGAGAACGGTCGCTAAAAGGGAATTTGATTGTATAAACAGCAACACATTAACACTTAAGCTTAAAGATAAAGTTCTGCTCTCAACTGAAAAAGCATATGAAAGGCCATATCCATTAATATTAGAAAGACTGAGTGTTTAAATTGCGTCAGGGCCTATATTCCTGATGAATTAAAAAGATTGAATAGTTTTCCATGTCTCACAACATGTATCAATCAGTGTATCTTAATATGTCTTCAATGTATTTTTTTGTAAGTACTGTGATACATATTCTACCTATTTTAAATCATATATAATTTATTCTGAATTCATTATAGAAAGGGCACTTGTCCAAAATATTATTTTAATTTTATTACATCATTTATAGATCATGAAAAAAATTCAACAATGTCAACTAATGTTAACTCATATTTATTGTAACTTCAAAAAACGTAGCCATGTATGCTAATGGCGCCTGGTACATGTAAAATCCGTCGTGGATGCAAAGTCCTCCAAGTTCCCTGTGAATTATACATCTATGGGTGCCTAGTCGGGGGAAGGTCTCGTCACCTGATCAAGGTCCTAAATTACGAGACCGATTCCTTTCTCTTTTTTTAATTTTTGCTTTTTTTTTTAAATCTGCCAATTCAACAATGTTAAATAGAAACCACGAAGCGGGAAACAAAGAAAACTGTGGCAGAGCACTGCAACGATGCCAATAAGGCTTTTTTAAAGGTGGATCACAGCCAGGCTGTGATCAGTGGAATATCGGCCCGCGTTTAAGTACTAACCGGTCAAGCTAAGCACTCGTGACCGGCAGGTAGGGGCCTGATTAGCGGTATAATAAAAAAACTTCCAAAAACGTAAAATCAACTAAACTTCTTAATAACACCATAAAATAAGGAATGCGCAAGGCCTTTCGAAAGAACTTAGTCTTTCTTCGTCAGGCGCAAAGAAGACGTGCAACCACTTTGAAGTTCAAAGTGGTTGCGCATTCCTTATTTTTTAGCCGTGCGCATTCTTTATTTTATGGTGTTATTAAGATGTTTTTATGCTTTTATAGTAACACATCAGTTTGTTCAAAACTTTAATGTTCAAAAAACCTACCTTTATATCTCTCAAGAAAACGTTTTTGTCTAATGAAATTTTCCTTTTTAGGACAATTGCTCTTTATAGAATAGCTGACTCAAACATAATCAGGTTTTATTTCCCTCAAAACACAACTTGCATTAAATATCGAATTTATTTAATTTCCCTCAGACGTAAATAATTTTTATCTAATAATCCACTCAATAAATTATATTGCAACAAATTGCGGTCATAAGCAAATAAACGGTAAAGCCTTCATTCAGATTTCAAGATACCGCTATATCTCCCCTAGATAAAAGAGAAATATCCCTTTTAATATGAACATGCATCTCCTACTCAAAATTATCCTTGAGAATTGTGCCCGAAATGGCTTAATTCAAACAAAACTTTAATTATCTACTCCTCACCATTGATCAATAAATAAAGTATAAAATATATGAATTACCAGAAGTATAATTCATTAAAATGAAGAAGCTACAAGAAGAGAGGAAGACAATAAATTAACTCCATTAAATGCTCTAATGGCGATTTTTCTAAAAGATAAAGCGTCTCTTAAAATTTTCGTAATTGGCAAAAGTAACTAATTCTGTAGTGTTCTAATTATTTAATGAGTGCTTCTTAATGTTATCGTTCTTAAACATATTTTCTTCACGCATGAAATAAATTGCCAGTTTTAGGCCTTAAATAATCATGAATATTTAATTAAAATTTACTGTAATGATAATTTTATTATTTAAAATGTTAGGATTCCATTTAAACCGAAATACTTTAACTCATGTTGTTAAAATATTTATGAATAAAAGATCATTCGCATGTCTATATTTTTATCATGTGCAGTTTATTTAAATAGAAATAATTTGTACGTGTCATATGTATGGTTTTTTACTGAATTTTTTATTAGTTAACTCAAAAAAGAATGCTTAGTTCTCATACGAATAATTTTTGTAAAATAATTTTGGCTTATTCTTTAGTAGAATTTGAAATCCTAACAAATATCTTTAAAAAATATATTGATGTTACAAAAAATCATTTATGATAGAATTTTAAATTAAAGTGTAAATAAAAAAACTTATAAAGAAATATTTTTCATTTGATTAATTAGTAGATAGCAAATAAATACGAAATCGAAACTTCCAGATAATTTAATTTATCGTTTAAAGGATAATTATTTGATTGGATTGCGATTCAAATTTATCAAGAAATTTTCATAAGATGAAGAATAATTGAGTATATACTTTGATAGATATTTCAAAATATTTAAGAATTTTATTCAACAGTGAAACAATAAAAATCCAACTGTTTTCCTACTGTTAGGATTTTACTGATAATTGCTTGCTTTCAATTTTAAATGCTGCTTTATTTTCTTTCAAACAAATAATTGTTGCTAAATTCGAGCATAATCAACTAAACGTTAAAAATGAATTACGATTTCAAGATACCGTTATGTTTCCCGTAGATAATGAGAAATGTCGTTTTTAATTAAAATTTGCATCTCTTAAGCAAAATTATCCAAGACCCTGGAGTATTACTACTGAAATTGCTTAATCCAAACAAATCTTTAATTATCTTTTCTTCGCCACTGAACATCAAATTAAATATAAAATATATGATTTATCACGCATATGATTATTAAAATTAAACTATGAAGCTGTAAGATGTTGAAGAAGACAATACATTAACTCAATAAATGTTTCAATGACGATTTTTCGAAATGATTAAACTTCTCTTAAAGTTTTCGCGATTGCCAAAAGTAACTAACTGTGTAATATCTTAAATATATAATTTCTGATACTGCATGACATAAACACTGCATGTTCATAAACATATATATTTTCAAATGCGGCATAAATGGATAGTTTTAAGCCTAAATTTTCATGAACATTTAATAAAAATGTACTTTTTAGTTTTATTGGTTTTTATAGTTGGACTTCCCTCAACTAATCCCTTTGAGAGAAGTCCTATGTATAAAAACCAATAAAACTAAAGGGTAAATAAATCGCAAGAACGAATTTGATTACCCTTAGGTGAGATACGTTCAAAATCTGCTGAATTCATCTACATATACTACCACACTGTATATAGCTATTATACAACCACATTTACTTAATTAACATATCACTGTAAAAGTAACCATGGCAAGCAGTTCTAAAGAGACACATACGTACTTTACAAAACTTAAAGAATGACAGAACAGATAGCTCATTCATGCACAGGTGTTAGTGATTCAAGACAATACGATCGCACACAAAATCTCAACACTTACTCTTCCATTAGAGTACCGTTATAACAAAGTAGATGGGCACTCTACTGCACACGCTTTATTTGCTTTCACACACCTTACATACTAAACACTCAATTTATTTAATTTCTCTTAGAGGTAGATAATTCTTATCTAATAATCCACTCAATAAATAGTTTGCTGCAAAACGCGATCATAAGCAACTAAACCTTAAAGCTTGATTCAGATTTCCAAATACCCCAATGTCTCTCATAGAAGAAAGAGCAAAAATCATTTTAATTAGAATTTGCTTTTCCTTAAGCAAAATTATCCTTTAGAATTTCACTCGAAATTGCTTAATTCAAAAAAAGCTTTAATTAGCTTCTCTTTACCGCAGAATAATACATTAAGTATAAAATATATGATTTACCAGAAGTGTAATTAATTAAAACTAAGAAACTGGATGAAGATAAAGAGGATAATAAATTAAATGAATAAATGCTCCGATGGTGAAGATTATTATTTTAAAAGATCAAGCCTATCATAAAGCTTGCGTGATTGCCAAAAGTAACTAACTATATAAGTGTTTTAATTATGTAATGTCTGCTTCTAAATACTATAGTTCGTAAGTATGTATCTATTTCAATTATGGCGCATAAATTGTTAGTTTTAAGCTTTAAATTATCATAGAAGTTTAATCGCAATTTACTTTAGTGATAGCTTCATTATTTAAAATGTTATGACTCTATTTAAACGCCATGAGATGCTTTAACTCTTGTAGTTAAAATATGCTGGTTAAAACAGTATTTGAATGTTCATATTTTTGACATATGCAGTTTATTTAAATAAAAGTAACTTGCTTGTGACAAATTACATTGTTCTTTGTTGCGTCTAACTTTTGTCAGTTACAAAATGAATGATTCACGTTCATATAAATAATTATTCTGAAACAGTTTTGGATTTTTCTTTAAACGATAACATCACTTCGACGCCCTAATATTTAGAAGATTTTAGAACAACAAACATTTTAGAACATATTTAGAACATTTCGATTTTTGGATTTTTTAAGAAATGCGCAGTGTTTATAAAAACCATTTACACTGACTTATTACATATATTTTGTAGTAGAAAACAACAGAATTTTAACAGCATTTTGTTTGCTTAATATATTAAAAAATGGCCGTTTGACAGCTGATGAGCGGAGCCTTTCGAAAAAAAGAGCTAACGGGGTGCACACGGAAACTCATTGTAGACATGACGTAAGATAATGTAACAAAATGATAGTTGTTTCAAAAGCTGGTGAAATACGTAGACGTTTTTAAAAATATGCATTTTTAGTGAAATGGCATCGATTCAAAGCAAAGTGCAAGTTTTCAACCACAAATTTCCATACTTAGTGTTATACAGACCAGCGCGATTCCAAAAATTCGATCGCTAGAGAAATACGTGACGATTAATTTTCAAAACGATCAAATTGATAGATTGAACATTGTCGGAGATAGAGTGTCCACTGATTTTAAAAACGCTGTTCTGAAAAATCTCGCTTATAATTTCCGTTACTGTTTACTCGCTAGTGCGCATTTGACTTCCTATAGCTCCAAAATTAAATTTTCCCTTTCGATATCGATTTCTGACTAATAAAACATGATTTTAGTGTACATAAAGAGTACTTTAAGTACAAAATTAATTTCAAATTTCGGTTCTAGTCAAATTTGTGTTATCCCTTAATAGAAATTTAAATCCTTACAAATAGTTCCAAGGAATACGTTTATTTTATCAGAAGAATAGTTCTGATCCAATTTTAAATTAGAGTGTAATTAAAAACGATTTTTACAAAGAAATATTTTTTAATCTAATTAATTAGACAAACAAACAATTACGAAATCAAACTTTCTAGATAATTCTTTTAATTTATTGCTTTAATAATAGTTTTTCAAGTAGAATGTGCTTTAAATTTACCCCAATATATTTTTAATGTGACGAATAGAAAAATATTCAGCTAAATGTTACGAAATAATTAACGATTATATCCAACAGTACAGATAATAAAACAAATGTTATCTTCATAATATGATTGTATTGATAATCGTAAGTTTCAAATTTTAAATTTTATTAGACTCTTATAATTCTAATTATCCCCATAATAATAAATATTTTTCTACAAATTCCAATCATAGAGAAATAAACATTGAAGCTAGATTCAGATTTTAAACATGTCGTTATGTTTCCCGCAGGTAAAAGATCAATATCCAACGTAATTAGAATACGCATCTCCTAAACAAAAGTATCCTTGACAATTCCGCCCGAAATTGCATAAATCAAACAAAGTTTAATTAGCTTCTTCTCACCACTGTACAATAAGTTAAGTACAAAATATATGATTTTCCAGACATATAATTAATTAAAACTAAGAATCTGGAAAAAGATAAAGATGACAATATGTTGACAAAATAAAAGCTTTAATAATTAGTCTAAAAAAATTACTCCTATCTTAAACTTTTCGGGGTTGTCAAATGCAAAAAAGTTGTCAGTATTCTAATTCTGTAAACCGTTTGTACATATATATCTGTTTCAAATATCACAAAAAGTGGTCGTTTGACACCTTAAATTATCATAAACATTTACTAAAATTAATTTAATAATTGTTTTATTACTTTTAATGTTATGGCTGCATTTAAACTCTGTGTAATGCTTTAGATCTTATAGTTAAAATAATCAAAGTCGCTTTAAGCTTTAAATTATCATGAATATCTAATTAAACTTTAATCGTAGTTATATTACTCTTGTATTATAGCTGTATTTAAATTTCATGTAATATTTTAGATCCTGCAATTAAATTATTACGAACAAAACAGTCAATTTATTCGTTGACTCGTTCATATAATTATCATCAACAGTTTATTTAAATGGAAATACGTTGTTCTTGTCACGTATTTTGTTATTTATAGTGTCTTTCATTAATTAATTAAAAATTAATGATTATTATTCATATAAATGATCATTGTGTAAATATTTTTCTCTTTTTCTTAAATAAGGATTTTAAATTCTAATGAATACTTAAGCGAATAAATATATTTTGAGAAAAACAAAAAAATCTAACTGAAGTTTAAATTAGCATGTAGTTAAAAAATAATTATTGGAAGGAAGTGTTTTTTCATTTGATTAATTAGATAAAATAATAATTACGCAATCAATTCTGCCTGATTATTATCATTCTCCTCTTAATTGATTGGTTTAATGAGTGTTTTTTATATTAGAAATTTGAAAACTCTCCAAATTAATTTTTTTTCTTGATAAATTAGGCATCTCTTACTGTGATGCTTGAACAAAGGTCCAGAAAATTAATATCTATCATCTACACTCTAATTATGAAAGATAGATGTTCATATAAATAATTATTGTGAAACGATATTTCGATTTTTCTGATTTGCAGCTGAAATTTCAAAAAAATAATTTAAAGGAATTAATCGAGTTTACAACAAAAACATTTCAGACGGAAATAATTCATAAAAGTTCTGAATATATATGTATATATAAAAGAAAAAAGTAAGAAAAAAAAGAGAAATGATTTTTTGCCTAAAAACTTGAACAGAATTAAATATTTCTCAAATATTATTGGGTAATAGTTGTTATCAAAATTTTTAGTTGGAGTATTTTACTATACGTCGTATCTTTCTCTATATATATTTTTGGAAACTAGGACTCTGATTTAAAAAAAATTGCTGTTTATTTACATAAAACGTTGTTGTGACCAATTTTCGTTCATGCAAATATTGTTAACTGCCTTCTTTTATTTATTTGTCAGGCGACTGGCAACGTCTTTTGCTATTTACTTTTGATGCACTGAAAGAATATAATTACTGTCTCTTATCCTTTATAATGTCTCCTGTTAACCCTTCGACTACAAGTCGGGACACACATGTCCTAATAGACCTTTCTTTTTTTTTAAATTGTACCACTTTTTAAAAAATAATATCTGCCATACACATATATTAAGATATTTTCCAGCGAAATCTACCGCATTCTTTTTTCTAAATTGTGGTACGATTAAATATAAAAACTAGTCGTTGGAGGGCAGGGGGGCACCGTAATACTTTCCCATCATGAATATGCATAATATAAAATATGAA
This sequence comes from Maratus michaelseni, assembly GCA_963931845.1. NCBI lineage: Eukaryota > Metazoa > Arthropoda > Arachnida > Araneae > Salticidae > Maratus > Maratus michaelseni. Next base: position 146,204,245 of record OZ007588.1, on the reverse strand, counting down.
AATAAATCATGTGTAAGCTATTTATAAAATGCATTGCAATTCGAATAAAATCGTGACTTGATGACGTCATAAACTTTAAATGCTGTATTACTGAAAATCGTAAAAGAAACATCCATATAACTCCAAAAAGGATAATCATATTAACTAACAGTTTACTGCGTCGGATTAAGCGTCTCATTTACAATTAAAATATATCTTTGAATTGAAATTGGAATGAAATACAGTGTCATGAAAAATCGAAGAGCGTGGAAAATATGATTACAAATATCTCGGCAAATAATTATCCGATCGACTTTATTCTTATGTTTTTTATTGTCTTTCACTCCTTAAAATATTGCCTTTAACTCCTTAAAATATTGCCTTTAACTCCTTATATTGTCCTTCTTTAACTCCTTATATTGTCTTTAATTCCTTAAATTCCACTCCTTAAAATAAACAATTTTGAAAAATTTTATATATCTTTTTTCAGAACAAATATTTCGAGAGTCTGAAAAAAATAGTTCCAGATAATCGTAGTTACTGAAATTCAACAGGATTCTTCTCATTATTACATACTAAGTACATACCAAATTTCAAGTCTCGGTCTCAATTTGTTCAGGTGTTAGAGCGTTTACAGACGAATACACAGACAGATGGACGGCATTTTTTTTTTCTAAAAATATGTTTTTCGGAATCTCCGGTGTCTGACACATGAAAATCCGTCAATTTATTTTTTTTTTCGATTTTTAAAATGATTACAAGATTTACCCTATATTACGTATGATGGGTAAGTAATAGTCACCAGTCCTGGCTCGTAATCAAAGTGTTAACGGTTTCATACCAGAACAATATCGTGTTAGTACTGTTGGTATTAGCTATATTTTCCCCTTTATTAGCGAATTATCACGAATTACTTTTAAAAAATTCGTGATTTTCATTTTGCCAATATTGCATAATATTGGCAAGAAATGTTTAGTCAATTGTTTTGCAATATTTTCTAAGTTAAGCTATTTCTGCAACTTTGATATTTAATTGTAATTATTTTCATTATAACCTTTCGCGAGCATAGCAGGTTATTTTGACACGTAGATTTCATACAACGATTTTAGTACCTTTCACTTTTTTTAGCATTACCTTAGCATTTATCATTCACCCATTTTAGCAGTTTTGTAGTACCACAATTGCGTTTTAAAATTCAGTTTATAATTTTTATTTATTAGAAAAAAAAACTTGAATTTTTTCTGAAACTTTTAAGTAAAATTGATATTTTTGAAACCATAGTCCAAATTGCATGATTTTTTCTCTATTCAAATTAATTCCTAGGTTAAAATTAATGAAAAGATTTTAAAGTACCGTTCAAAAAGTTATAAAAAAATAAAATAAAATCTAAGCATTTGGTATAAACTGGTGGAGATATAACTTGATGAAATTCTAATTTTATCAAATTGATCCGGTGTGTAGCAGATGATGGTAAAGTGAAATGTACCACGGAATGGGTAAAGAAAATATTTAACCATTTTTTGTTTTCCACTGAATGCAATACTGGTCCCCGATGTTACTTGCATAACCAATTTTGGTTTGCTACTAACTAGAAATAGTTTAAACTCATCACCCTTCCCCCACCCAAAAAATAAATAAATAAATAAATAAATAAATAAATAAATAAAATAAAATTGAAAACATATATCCGCAGTTTAAATTTTAAAGAATTTCATACTAGAAGGTATCAAACAAAGCCAAAACGACTTTTTTTTTCTTTTTTTTTAATAAATGTATCCGGGAAATTCCAATTTTCTTATTGTAATTAAAGTTTATTCCCATGTTTCTTATTTCTATTGACATTGTATAACAAAAAATGACAGTAAAGCAAAGAAAATTTAATTTAAAAAAAAAATTGCAACAAACCTCGATAACTACCTTTTCAACTTAAAAGCGTGTAAATACGAGTCTTTAAACATAGAACTATTTATAAAAGTCCTTATAGTATACAACCTTTCCCCTCACTCTATCTGAATCCGATATTCTTGGGAGAAGTATCGGTAAGCTGTCAACGTGGGCTATCTCGTAACTGTTGCTTGACATCCAGCTAACGCATGAGTAGAATCTGGGCATCTTATTGTCTAACATCAGTAAAAAGGATCTTCTTAGCTTTCCCACTGGAAATTCCTGATTATCTCCATAACACTGACAATGCTCAGTGATAAATGCTGCCCAGAATTTTTTAATGGATGTGTGCATTTGTGTCCAAAGATATCACAAGTGTTTTATTTTTTTTTTTTCTCTTTTTTTTTTTTCGTTCGCTTTTATTTTGGATTGTTTTTATAATGACATTTTGTAAGATTTATTTGGATTAGACAAGTTTTTCTGCACGTCTCAATGAAGTGTTTATATGTACTTTTAACGAGAGGTATTACATCAGCGTTACTTTAATAAAACTCAATCGTGGCTAGAAGAGTTTTTTTTTTTTTTAAGACACTTTAAAGGGGCTTTATTTGGGGTATGTGTTTTAAATAAAAACCACAATTTTCTAAATACATGATTTACCTTTAATTTATATTTTGAAGTTATTACACCAAAATAAAGCAAAATAAACAGTTCTCCTTTTAATAAAATATTATGTGGCTGATCTATTTCCAGGCGTAGAATCTGGGCATCTTATTGTCTAACATTAGTAAAAAGGATCTTCTTAGCTTTCCCACTGGAAATTCCTGATTATCTCCATAACACTGACAATGCTCAGTGATAAATGCTGCCCAGAATTTTTTAATGGATGTGTGCATTTGTGTCCAAAGATATCACAAGGGTTTTCTTTTTTTGTTTCTCTCTCTCTTTTTATTTTTTTCGTTTGCTTTTATTTTGGATTGTTTTTATAATGACATTTTGTAAGATTTATTTGGATTAGACAAGTTTTTCTGCACGTCTCAATGCAGTGTTTATATGTACTTTTAACGAGAGGTATCACATCAGTGTTATTTCAATAAAACTCAAACGTGGCTAGAAGAGTTTTTTTTTTTTTAAGACATTTTAAAGGGGCTTTATTTGGGATATGTGTTTTAAATAAGGCCACAATTTTCTAAATACATGATTTACCTTTAATTAACATATATTTTGAAGTTATTATACCAAAATAAAGCAAAATAAACAGTTCTCCTTTTAATAAAATATTATGTGTCTGATCTATTTCCAGGCGTAGAATCTGGGCATCTCATTGTCTAACATCAGTAAAAAGGATCTTCTTAGCTTTCCCACTGGAAGTTCCTGATTATCTCCATAACACTGACAATGCTCAGTGATAAATGCTGCCCAGAATTTTTTAATGGATGTGTGCATTTGTGTCCAAAGATATCACAAGGGTTTTTTTTTTTCTCTTTTATTTATTTTTTTTTCGTTAGCTTTTATTTTGAAATGTTTTTATAATGACATTTTGTAAGATTTATTTGGATCAGGCAAGCTTTTCTCAACGTCTCAATAAAGTGTTTATATGTACTTTTAACGAGAGGTATTACATCAGTGTTACTTCAATAAAACTGGCTAGAAGAGTCAAAACAGAAGACGCTTCAAAGGGACTTTATTTGGAGTATGTGTTTTAAATAAGGCATTAATTTTCTAAATATATGATTTACCTTTAATTAACATATATTGTGAAGTTATTACACCAGAATAGTACAAAATAAAGAGTTCTCATTGTAATAAAATATTATATGGCTGATCTATCTACAGGCATGCTGTTTCGGATAGTCAAAACTGCTGATTCCCATTTGCCTTTATCTCTGTTGAGCTTTCTTTATCACCGCTTTCATAGATCATACAAATATTGACACAGAAAATGCTTAAATAGTTTTGATAATGATAAGATACGATGAAAATGAAGTGTCTCTTAATAAGACCAGGACTTATACTGCCTGGCCTTATTAGGGGATTTCTGTTTTTCACATATTTTACTTTCAAATACAAACATAATTAAAAATACAATATTTTTTAATATAATTTGTAGAAGATCGTTAAATTATCTTGAACATCATGCAAAGATTGTAAAATTCCATCAATAATTTAAGCTGATTTTATATGAATGTTTACATACTGTTTTTAACAACGACATTTCCAAAAGTTCAATGGTACGAAAATGACGACGAAGCCAGTATCGGTTGCGGTCTAAATTATTCGCACAGGACACATAAACTGTAAGGTATTTGTTGCCATTTGTGGTCCCGAGACCATTCTCAAGTAGATATAGGCTAATGGCTTTATTAAGAACATGCCCAGCAAACACAGAATTGTCAGAAATGTCACGAATTGGTATAAGTAATATCATTATTGTCAGATACATCGATTTTCATGTAACATTCCGATAAATGTTTCATGGCAAATTAAAGTTTTATCAAATAAGTGGTGTCTGTACTGTAAAAAAATGGCGATAATCTTACGCGCCACAAAATCCGTGTCAATTACTAGGTATCCGATACCTAGATTACAAAGGATAGCGTGGCGTCGCGCCACTAGTTTATCGAAAAGCAAAATCCATTTGACGCCATGGATATGATAATTTTTTAACACCCGCGGATTAATCATCCATATACTGTCATTGTCGTCAAGGCATTTATCTAAACCGCAGTGGCAACACACTTGACCTTCACTTCTTCAATCTTCAATGGCCGCGCGCATTAGTTTGTTTGTGTACATCAACATTCAGTCTGCAGAATATCCCAGTTTAAGTAAGTTTTTTCTCTATAGTTTTAGCTGTTTAACTTTAACATTTTGTATCTTTCCTGTTTTATAATGAATTAAGTATTTAAGTCATCTTACTTAAGTAAATCTTTCGCGAACGTATAAAAACATGTAGTTAGGGTTATGTGTTTAGCTTGAATTACATTTTGAAATAAGTGATGCATGCTTTTTTAATATCGGCTCAAATCACTTTCTAAGTGAATAAATATCAAAGATTATTTTTTGTTTTCATTTTTAGTTTTATTGTAAATTTTATTGTTAAAAGTTATTGATACTTTAGTGATCGAGTTTTTCCAAATTTCTTGAACGTTTCGTTTCGTTTGAGATTCAACTATAATTCACTGCATCCAGTAATTTTTTGTTGTATTCGTGTGCAAAATTCTTTTGCATGCACAAGAGTGGAAGTTTGTTTTTAGTAGTTTAACAGCCAAAGACCTGTTTTTACCAGTCAGCAAGATACAATATAGGGTAGTAAAAGTTGTTTTTTAAAAAAATAACCTGTATTTTTTTTTTTTTTAACTTCCCCTTGCATGTTTTTTTAATCTATGTTACTGTTGACTCTTTTAATCAAACCAATCTTTGGCAGAAAATAATGTTTCACAGTTCATGAGTTTTTTGTTTTTGAGTGAAAATCTGAATTAATTTATTTATATCATTTTAATTTTCTTGCAAAAATTGTATGTTTTTGTTTTGATAGTAGTATGAAAATTTTAATTTTATATGTTAATGGTCATTTAAAACATTGTATTTTAAGTTTCTTTTTACTCAAAAAATTTGTTTAAAAAAATATTTATTATTCCAAAAAACACATTTCCTTGATCAATGTGTACGTTAAAGTTTTTCTATGCATTTCTATGCTGCCTATCTAGTACCTGCCCCCTCCTTTCCAAAAAATAGCCATTTATTTCAGGAACATTTTTCTTTATTAAAACATAATTTATTAAAAAATATCTAAATAATTACTATCTCAAAAAAAAAAAAAAAAAAAAAAAAAAATTCTGGAACACGAATTAGTCGTTTTTCCTCTCTCTATGCTACTTTACAAATTTCAATACAGCATTCCAAGAAAAATAAATGTTCTTTCGTGACAGATATACAAATTTCTTTTAATTTTTTTTGCTGCAATCGATTGACAAATTTAGCTATTTTTCTCATGCTATCAATGGACGAATTTTGCTATTTTTTTCCCATGACTGACGAATTTCCGGATATTTTCCTGCTACCGATTGCTGAATTTTGCAGTTTTTCTTGTGACCGATAAGTAAATTTTCTGGGGGAAGGGGGATTTCTTGCGATCAATAGACAAATTTCTTGATTTTTTTAATGCATCTTAATTAAAGGTAAAAATATGCAGTCGCCACTCGTCGATTAAACTTTAAAAACTGGCGACCCAGTGGCAGAACTATCTTCAAGTGTCTGCAACGCTAATAATGTTTTCAAAAATAGTCTGCAATACGCAATATATCATATGAATCTATTCTTGCTGCTGTTGTAGTTGTAGTGCTAATTAATTGAGGCATCAACATTTATCAGCCTTTCTGAGTAAAAAAAAATTCTGAAATTCACAGCAAACATTCTGAAAAGTTAACAGCAGAGGGGGGAGGGGAGAAAATCCCCTCTCGGCAATAATTATTCTTGTTGCAGGTTGGATTAACTCTGCCTTTGATTCGAGTCGATTTCAGGCTGAGTGTAGATTCTTGCAAATTGGGTTCAAGTTAACCGGATTTTTCAAAAGTTAGTTCAGTATATTGTTTCAGATTAAAAACTATGCCTGTATTAATAGGCATAGAACTTTGTGTGACTGCTGTTTTCTAAAGGAATGCTGCATCTTTTCCGGGACTATTTCACAAAATTCACGTTTTTTCCGTGATCCTTGGATGAAATTAGACAAAATTAACATTTTTTCTGCGGCCGTTTGACGAAATTCGCATTTTTTCCGCTATCCTTCAACAAAACTCATGTTTTTTTTTTTTTTTTTTTTTTTTTACAGTATTTTGACGAAAAACAAGTTTTTCTGCGGCTCTTTGGCAAAATTTGTGTTTTTATTGCAATCTGTCAACAAAATTAGGCATTTTCCCAGATCCGTTGATGAATTTCGCGTTTTTTCTGCGATACTTTGACGAAATTTTCTGTTTTTTTTTTTTTTCGAGATCCTTTGACGAAATTTTCCGGGTTTTTTTTTTTTAGCGATCCTTCGACGAAATTTGCCGTTGTTTGGCGATCTGCTGGCAGAATTTGCCGTTTTTCGCGACCTGACGATGAAATTGACCGTTTTACCCTGATCCTTCGACAAAATTAAATGTTTTTTCCACGTTCCTTTGACGAAGTTGACGTTTTCTCCGTAGCCCTTCGGCAAAATTCACATTTTTCCACGATCCTTCAACAAAACTCTTTTTCTTTTTTCTTTTCTTTTTTTTTTTTGATGAAATTCACGTTTTTTCACGGCCTTTTGACTAAATTTGCGGGTTTTTTTTCCACGATCTGTCAACGATTACCTTTTTACCATGATGCAGCAGTTGGAACCGCCCACTTTGAAATCTACCTGTGTCAAGTAAGCAGAGCTGGCAGAATTTTTTTTTTTTCTGTAAGGGTTGGTCCTATAAAAAAACTTGTCAATATAAAAGTTTTAGATACTATTAAGAGGATTTATAATAAATTTAAGCGGATTTGATATCTTAAGAATTTTCTTCTTATGTAACTCCTATCCCCCCCCCCCCTACCTCTTGAGGCCATTTTTAATTATATCAAAAATCTGTCATACATAAATTTTCGACCCTTTTTTTTTCTAGATAACTTTAAACAGATTCGATACGTTTCATAATTAGAAGTTATGGGGGATTTTTCAGTTTTCACAATACTCCCCCCTCCCCTCACCAGTTGTTTATTGGACATTATATGATGATATATCCTTTTTTTTTCATGCTAAGCGGTTAATGGGGAAGGATCTTATTTTGATTATGTAACATGATAATTATAAATTTTTTGTGTAGGTATATATTTTTTTAATTAAAAGTTTTGGTTTTCTGGACTTGTTTTTAATCAGATTTTTAATGCAATAAAAACATGAAATGCCTCATATATGCTTAAATCAGGGATCGTAAGTTTTTTTAATGTGGTGGCATAAACTCGTTTTAAATATGGTTAAAATTTTCACTTCAAAAACCTAATTTTAATAAAATATCATTAAAGGAATTATTTAGCAGAGTTGTATAGACTTTAATCTATAAATTCTAAATAAAATGCACAAATACATTCTTGAAACCTATTTGTAGAGGATATGGTAAACTGCAGCCTGATAATTTTTTTAATAAAACTTGCCTAATTCGTTTTTGATGAATTATTTTATTGTTGTTTTGTTATTTGTTAATGCATGTTTTTAATGATAATTCATGCTTTTTAAAGATAAAATTTTACATTCTAAATGATTTTAACAGATTTTGGTATTTTATATAAATGTAAGTTTCTATTTTTGTCAGGGTTCAGGGATGTATATCTTGATATATAGCCAATATTTTTGATATTTTCAGTTAAAACAAATGTAAAGTAATTTTTTAACTGTTATTGGCTATGTCGTTCTGTAGATAAAGAATTTTTGCTCTTATACTGTCTTTTCTAGCTCCCCTCTCCCAAACTTTACCAAGCTGAATTTTTAAATGTAGAATCAATAATTATGTCGGACAATACTTACTTATAAAAGCTGCTGAAAGTTAAACTATATAATTTAGATAAACTTGCAGCTTCATTACAAATAATTTTTTCTGGTTTTCGTTCTGTTCAGCTAAGCAGACCATATTTATGTTGAAATTTGACAGTAAAAACAAATTATTTTGTTGTATAAAACATATAATTTTCTTAAACTGATTACTAAATCTTAATAGTTTGTTTTTTGTGAGTGTAAAAAGCAAATTGTGTCTGTTTTCAATTAGTTGATCATAAATTTTGTTAAGAGCTTACACTAGTCACGGGAAGAAACGCTCAAGCTAATGTTAAGTCTATGGGAAGGTTCTAGCGCGATTTCTCGCTCTCATTTTAATATTTTTAAATGATTTTTTTGTTAGGATAGCTGAGATCAATCTCCGACATTTTACTTTTCCGATTTTTGCTGCAGTTTTTTAAGTGAGCATTTTTAATTTTGGAACCGGTTCTGAAAGTAAAAGTAACCTTATATTAAATAATGGGAACTAAAATCGAAAAAGTGAAAACTAACAATGTTGGAGATTGACCTTAGAGATTAGATATTCTTCAACGAGATACTGCTACAATTGTTGATGCATGTCATGTTTGGTCAAGTCTTCTAAAAAAAAGTTCACTTAAGCTGCATATTGAAAATGTGTGTAATATGAATGGATCAAATCATGAAACCATACCATTTTTTGGTTTAATTTTGCATCTTAACCGTAAGGGTGAAGGGTTGACTGATGCACAAATTGATTCAGCTTGCACATAGAATAGATGGATGTTTACCTGTATGCTGGTAACATAAATCACATTTCTTAATAAGGGTGTATAATTTTAAATTCAAAATAAAATTAAATTACAATATTGCAATTTAAACAAACTATTTACACTAGTTTGTATATGAAATAGCAAAACTGTTTCTTCTGATCTTTGATAAAATACATTTGTAACTTTTTTTTTTCAGATTAACTTTTTCTTCAGCCTATGGTAGCAAAGATGCCCATAATGCAACCAGGAAAATGAGGTCCTAATTTCAAATATCTTAGCAACGAAGTACAATGGAATCGTAAGTTTTGTAGTGTGTTCATTCCATGAATATACAAGCACGTCATCAAGCTTGTTGCAGGTTTGTCTACCTACCGAGACTTCATATTCCTGATTTTTGACATATTTTTTCTGATTTTCTTACATTTTTCAATACTCTGTTATTTTGACTATCAAAAGCTGCCTCAGATAAAAATTTAAATCTTCACTTTTGTTTTGTATGGGATTATGTAGAAAAAAAAATTCCTCAGTTCGTAGTTAATCTAAATATAATATGCTTGAATTTTTCTACATTTAAGAAGTAGTATATATTTTGTTCTTGAGTAAAAATGATATTTAATCTTCTAAGACATCCAAGCACAATTTTAAATTAAACTTCTACTAAACATGCTTGCATTTTTAAAAAATGTTTTTTACCAAAAGGCTTTCTGAAATAAAATCTGATTTTTGGGTTTCAGAGCGTGTCAAGTCTACCTACCTAAAACTTCTTGACATAAGTATTAATTTTTAATAAGTTTTGTAGTGGAATGGATGCTTCAAGAGGTGGGCAGGGTGTGCCATTCTGTAAATCTCGTGGCAGTAACTTTCTTGTTTGGTGCAAAATTTGTTCTGTGTGATTTGCAAATCTTAACAACAAACCTCAGCTACAGTGTATTCTATATATGGTCAAAAGTCGTATATTTTTATCCCCATTGACACTTGCTGCTAAAATAAAGTACTAATCCACCAAAGGATTTAATTTAGTTTCTGGTAACATTTGTCTATTTACTCATTATGTCTTCATATTTTAACGCCAGGCTTTTTAGTTGGAATTGCTTTATCTACAGACAGGGTTTGAAATTCAAATTTTACTAGGAGGGTAGTCTCCCTTCCATTATTTATAAATGGAGGGGAGAAAAATAAGCTATCCCACTATTTTATATGCTATTTGAAGAATTGCATTAATACAGACATGACAAAAAGCTTTTAAAAAATTGAAATCGAGAACTCAGAATAATTATGTACATGTTTATTTATTATATACGTGATTATTATATATATATTATATACATGTATATATATGTTTATTTATATTTTTAAAAAAGGAAGAAAGTCGAGCTCTATATATACACAACAATCTATATTTTTCAACGCTCACCAATGTTTTGGACCTTTTAACAATTGGGTTGCTAAATGAATTTCTGATTTTATTCGATTTTGTGCACTGGAGATGAGTCTTTCACAAGGTACATTTGTGACAGGCCAGCACAAGAGCAACTTTTATAACTTTGGAAAATATTGGAAACTTATAGTTATGTTCTCTTTAAAAAAATTTCAGAAACTTTACAAAATCTTATGTGCAGGGGTAGTACTTGTCCTGAAATTTGGTAGTCTGTTCTAATATTCCTGAAATTTTGCGAGTTTTGTGCTATATCGGCATTTGATATCATCAAATAGGGGGTAGGTGTACCTTTTTACTGATGCAAAACGTTCACGAAAGTCACAATTTTCTTCTATCTATCGTTAAAAATAGTGATTTTCATCTATTTGCACAAAAAAATATCGCAATTTTTGGTGATCAGTTACCAAAATTCGCAATTTTTATTGATTAGCCATTTAAAAATTTTGCTATTTTCGTCTCTCAGTCACAAAAATAAAATCCCAATTTTTAACAATCAGTAATAAAAAAGAAAATCTTTTGCAATTTTCGTCGATCAGTGAAGAAAAAATCAAAATTTTCGTCCTTCAGTAATGCAAAAATAGTAATTTTTTAGCAGCTTGGTCAAGGGTTCTGGTAAAATTACTTTTCTTTTAAATGCATACTTTTACAACAAAAAAAATGTGTATGTCGTGTGCTATTTATGATAATAAAATGTATTAAAGAAGCAGTTAAGGGTTTTTTCGGTTACAATGCCAAGCAAATGTGTCCTGAAATATCGGAAAAAGTATGTCCTGAAATATCATCTAGGGTAGTACTACCCCTGTATGTGTCTTTATTTTTAATTACTTGTATGAAAAATACATATTCCGGGTGATGGCAACAATATCAATTTCTGAATAAAATTGTTTTATTATATCCTTAATGAAATATAGGTAAAACCTGAATCCCTGGTATTTTCTTAAGTTCTATATGCATTGAAATTTTAAATAGATCTCCAAAGTTTGAAAGAGAAACAGTCAATTCATTTTTTCTGTTAGATGAGAAATGCTTGTTGACTTTAAAGCTGTTCCAGGGCTTGAAATTCAATTTTTCCAAAGAGGGGAGTCTCCCTCCCAACATTTTTAAATGGTGGGGAGTTGTAATAGTTGGGAGGGAGAAAAAAAAATATCCTTAAACCCCACTATTATTTTACGTGCCGCTTAAAGAATTACATTAATGCAGATTGATTGCAGAAAAAATGTGAATTTCGTCGATCGATTGCGGAAAAAACCCAAAGTTTGTCAATCGATCGCGGGAAAAACCCAAAGTTCGTCAATCGAACGCGGAGAAAACCCAAAGTTCGTCAATCCATTGCGGAAAAAACCCAAAGTTCGTCAATCGATTGCAGAAAAAATGCAAAATTCCTGGATCGATCGCGGAAAAACGCAAAGTTTGTCTATCTGTCGCAAAAAAAAACTCAATGTTCGTCGATCTGTTGCGAAAAAAACACAATGTTCGTCGATCTGTTGCGGAAAAAAAACGCAATGTTCGTCGATCTGTTGTGAAAAAAACGCAATGTTCGTCGATCTGTCATGAAAAAAATGCTAAGTTCGTCAATCAGTCGCTTAAAAAGTGCAAAGTTTGTCGATTAGTCGTTTAAAAAACACAAAGGTCGTCGATTTGTTGCGAAAAAAAAAAAGCAAAGTTTATCGATTTGTCATGGAAAAAATGCAAAGTTCGTCAATCAGTCGCTTAAAAAGTGCAAAGTTTGTCGATTAGTCATTTAAAAAATGCAAAGGTCGTTGATTTGTCGCAAAAAAAAGCAAAGTTTATCGATTTGTCATGGAAAAAATGCAAAGTTTGTCGATTACTCGTTTAAAAAATGCAAAGTTCGTCAATCAGTCGCTTAAAAAATGCAAAGTTTGTCAATTAGTCATTTAAAAAACGCAAAGTTCGTCGAACAGTCGCGAAAGAAAAGCAAAGTTAGTCAATTTGTCGCAGAAGAAAACCCAAAGGTCGTCGATTTGTCGTGAAAAAAAAAGCAAAGTTCATCGATTTGTCGCAGAAAAAATGCAAAGGTCGTTGATCAGTCGCGAAAAAAGCAAAGTTTGTCGATTTGTCGTGGAAAAAACAAAGTTTGTCGATTACTCGTTTAAAAAATGCAAAGGCTGTCGATTTGTCGTGGAAAAAACAAAGTTTGTCGATTACTCGTTTAAAAAAATGCAAAGGTTGTCGATTTGTCGCAAAAAAAAAAAGCATAGTTTATCGATTTGTCGTGGAAAAAACGCAAAGTTTGTCGATTACTCGTTTACAAAATGCCAAGTTCGTCGATCTGTCATGGAAAAAACGCAAAGTTCTTCAAACAGTCGCGAAAGAAAATCAAAGTTCGTCAATTTGTCACGGAAAAAAATGCGAAGGTCATCGATTTGTTGCGAAAAAAAAGCAAAGTTCGTCGACATGTCGTGGAAAAAATGCAAAGGTTGTTGATCAGTCGTGAAAAAACCAGTTTGTTGATTTGCCGTCAAGGGTCGATCCAGACAAAATGTTATTTTTCACAAAAATATAATAAAATTTCACAAAAATAACCTTTACTTTTTACAAAATGGGCCACAAGAAAAAAATCCTACATCAACCCCTGGTCGTAGAAAAAGCGCAAAGTTTGTCGATTTGTCACGGAAAAAAATGCGAAGGTCATCGATTTGTTGCGAAAAAAAAGCAAAGTTCGTCGACATGTCGTGGAAAAAATGCAAAGGTTGTTGATCAGTCGTGAAAAAACCAGTTTGTTGATTTGCCGTCAAGGGTCGATCCAGACAAAATGTTATTTTTCACAAAAATATAATAAAATTTCACAAAAATAACCTTTACTTTTTACAAAATGGGCCCCAAGAAAAAAATCCTACATCAACCCCTGGTCGTAGAAAAAGCGCAAAGTTTGTCGATTTGTCGTGGAAAAAAACGCAAAGTTCGTCAATCAGTCGCTTAAAAAATGCAAAGTTTGTCGATTAGTCGTTTAAAAAACACAAAGTTCGTCGAACAGTCGCGAAAGAAAATCAAAGTTCGTCAATTTGTCGCCGAAAAAACGCAAGGGTCATCGATTTGTCGCAATAAAAAGCAAAGTTTATCGATTTGTCATGGAAAAAAAACAAAGTTTGTCAATTAGTCGTTTAAAAAACGCCAAGTTCGTCGATCTGTCATGGAAAAAACGTAAAGTTCGTCAAACAGTCGCGAAAGAAAATCAAAGTTCGTCAATTTGTCGCGTAAAAAACACGAAGGTCGTCGATTTGTCACGAAAAAAAAGCAAAGTTCGTCGATTTGTCGCGGAAAAAATGCAAAGGTCGTTGATCAGTCGTGAAAAAACCAGTTTGTTGATTTGTCGTCAAGGGTCGATCCAGACAAAATGTTATTTTTTACAAAAATATAATAAAATTTCACAAAAATAACCTTTACTTTTCACAAAATGGGCCCCAAGAAAAAAAACCTGCATCAACCCCTGGTCGTGGAAAAAGCGCAAAGTTTGTCGATTACTCGGTTTAAAAACGCAAAGTTCGCTAATCTGTCATGGGAAAAATACAAAGTTCGTCAATCAGTCGCTTAAAAAATGCAAAGTTGTCGATTAGTCGTTTAAAAAACACAAAGTTCGTCGAACAGTCGCAAAAGAAAATCAAAGTTCGTCAATTTGTCACGGAAAAAATGGCAAAGGTCGTCAATTTATTGCGAAAAAAATGCAAAGGTGGTTGATCAGTCGCGAAAAAAAGCAAAGTTTGTCGATTTGTCATGGAAAAAACGCAAAGTTTGTCGATTACTCGTTTTAAAAATGCAAAGTTTGCCGATCTGTCATGGAAAAAACGCAAAGTTCTTCAATCAGTCGCTTAAAAAGTGCAAAGTTTGTCAATTAGTCGTTTAAAAAAATGCAAAGGTCGTCGATCAGTTGCAGGGGGAAAAAAAGCAAAGTTCGATTTGTTGCGGAAAAGTTCATCGATCGGTTTTGGGAAAAAATCACGAAATTTATCGTGCGGTTGCAGGTAAATTAAATAACGCTAATTTCTCCGGCAAAAGGTGAATATTTTTGGGTGGGATGATCACGCCCACGATATTTTTTTGGGCGAGATTTCAAAATTTTCGGCGCGAATCCCGCAATCCCGCCCTGAAATTCAAGCCCTGTGTTCTCAAATCCAAAAGAACTACTTTCTGACACATTTCTAAATTCATTTTTGTTTTCTAATACATGAAATGGCCAGGTGTTCTTATTCAGAAACTATGTCAGAAACAAAATTGCCAATTTTGTTAATCGATGGCTGATAAAAATCGTGATCTTAGTCTATGAAGTGGTAAAAAAAATAATAATTTCTCCAGTCAATCGCATTAAAAAATTGTTGATTTTGTCAATCAGTCATTGTAATATATCGGGAAATTTGTTGATCAGTTGATAAAAATCGTAAAAATTCTGTAATTTTTTCAGTCTCACCAATCAATCTCTGAAATGAATCTCAAAATTTGTCGATCATTGGTTAATAAAAAATCTCAAATTTCGGCAGTCACTCGCTGTAGAAAAAAAAAAAAAATCAATTTTGTCAGTCAGCCATATCAAAAAATTACCAATTTCGTCAGTCAGTAGTTGATAAAAATTGTAATTTTCAGCAGTCGCTGTAAAAAAAAAAAAAAAAAAAAAAAAAAACCATTCGTCATTCAATCGCAGCAAAAAAAAAAAATGCTGATTTCATTAGTCGGTCATTGAAATGCATCAGAAAATGTGTCGATCGTTCATTATTAAAAATTGCAAATTTTGGCAGTCGTTCACTGTTAAAAAAAAAAAAAAATGCATATTTCGGCAGTCGTGGAAAAAAAAATCTGATTTCATCAGTCGGTCATTGAAATATATTACGAAATTTGGCAGTCACTTGAGATTAAACCAAAGTCTCATATTTCTTTCTGTAGCTTTCCGAAATAAAATCTTATTTAAACCCTATCTTACCAAAACTAATTTATTTGTCTTGTTAATTTATATGGAAATAATGTACTAATATTGTATTCTTAAATATTTTCTAGCTTCAGTGAGACACAACAAACTGTTTGAAGATGCTGCTGTTAGTGACATTCAAAGCTGGATAGCCAAGTGGCTGCAATATGCAACAGATAGAGAGAGAGTTGGGCTGTCGAAAAAAAACAACCTAATGTATCAGAAAATTCTGATTTTAATAAATAAATAACCATGTATTTGTATTGTCTTTTTTTTTTCAAATCTTAATATCAGAAAAGGATTTTTTTAAAGTTTATTATACTTTAGCCAAAAATGTAAAATACTTTATACAATTTATTTCTCATAAATGTTTCTTTTAACCCCTTCGGGACCGGCGGCTTTTACACAAATTTTATTCGGTTGGCACCACTTTTTAAAAAGAAGCTACCTTTACTTAAACTATCGCAAAAGTGCTCTAATTAGAGAAAGCAAATATTACTTTTATTTTTTACTGGTGCCTAAAACAAATTCTGTATGCTGTTTTTGAGGTTGCATATATGATACCATGGTCCTGAATGGGTTAAGTATATCAACAATTTTAAATTATCTGCACAAACTAAAAAAGAAAAAAGTCTGTTTTTATAAATAGCCTTGATAATAATTTTTCCTGTTTAATTAAAAATAAATTGTAAGATAGTTTATCAATGAAGCTAATCTAAAAAATAAAAATGAAAGTTCAACCAATATTATTGCAGTTTGAAGACAAATTTAAACTTTTAAAGTATTGTTAAGTATGTAAACGATGCCATTTTAGAAAAACGAATTTTTTTTTTTTTTTTGTCATAAATATTTGCAAATCTTCAATTGTTACTAATTTGTTCTGTGCATTTTGTTTTGGAGCAGCTTTTAAGTGTTCTTAAGGTCGAATTGTGGAGCAACAGAGATGTTATTGTAGTGATGACTATAGTACATTTTATGATGAATGTGATCAAGTTATTCATGTGAAACATGAATGAAATATAAATAACTACACAGGCAGATGTGGGAGAATTATCAGAAAATTTTATCGACAATGAGTTACTTCACTAGCCAACAAGATGCAAAATACAGCTGAACATTGTTATGACAAGATGTAAGCAACTGAAAAAGAAATAGTTTATTACTTTTACAAATAATTTCATAATATTTCTTTTATAAAATTGAATTGTACATAAGAGGGAAAAGTTTAGTATAGGATATAACTTTAAGTACAATGTTTGCTTTGCAACACTAACTAGTAAAATTTTGGTTTGTAACTTTTTTTTTTAAAAACATGTCTTGTTTTTTTTTTTTAAATTTTCAAAGACTGCCTAAAATTTCACTCGCCCTGTCAGAAAATAATCTTGCCTGTTGTGATTAAAATGTATTTATCCACTCTTATAGGGGTATATGTATAATTTATGTAAAAGCGAAGCAAAATCAAATCTGTAATCCTGATCATAGTCCAAACTGATTTAGTTTATGTAAATACGTGAAGATATTTGATACGAAAATAATACATATTAATGAAGATTATAAAACAGGTGAGTTTTTGCATGCTAAATATATTTCTGACAATTACCGTCTGATTATTTGGAAAACTACAGCCAAAAGAAAAAAAATGCAAGTTTTGTATTAAGTTTTTGACTTTGCCATTACCATTGTTATTGAAACAATTTTACTCTTTCAAAAAGTACACTAAAAGTTTCATACTAAATTTTCTTTTTAACAAAGAGAAAGTTGCATTAACTATCCTGCCAGGAATTTGATCAGATTTTTTCCCCCAATGCTATTCCATTTTGATAAACTTTTATATCTATTTATAGTTTGTAAAAAATTTAATACAAATTTGAATTTTGTTTCTTCTAGATTAATCGATGATTTAAGCTATTTACAATCACTACGTTTGATTACTACTGAGTACTACTTATTACTTGTAAAAAATTTAATAAAAATTCGAATTTTGTTTCTTCAAGTTTCATTGATAATTTAGGCTATTTACAATCACTACGTTTGTTGAATTTGATGGTTCTAGATAGAGAAGATGTTTCAATGGAAATTTCTAGGATGGATTTTTCTAGATATAAATTGGGAAAATTGAGTCTGCATGGGAAAAAATAGAAACACGTGGCGGCGTTTAGAAGAAAATTTAATATCCTGGAAAATTAAGTGTGTAGTGGTTAACATTCACATTTTGCATAATGTTCAAATTTGTGCGAGATAAATGTTTAACTATTTTATTGGATTTTAAACCTGTATCATCCCCCCCCCCCCCAACCTTTAAAAATATTTGCTCATATGTAACTAGGAGGGATGAATGACAATAATCGAAAAACAGCAGATTAGCAACTGTACACTGTTAAAAATTTTCAGTTTTTGCTGCATAGTCACTCCCCTGCTTTTATAGACCATCTTTATTTTGACCAATGAAAATGCTCCGTAATATAGTAACGTAACCGTTTTCTCTAAAAGCGGTGGAGTGTGTCAGCCTGCAGCAAAAGCTGAAGATTTTTAACAGTGTATGCTATACTAATGGTTATCTGTATAAAAGCTTTATTGCTTGAAAACTACTGAAATATAATAGACATATGAATATACATTTAACAAGTGTTTATTATATTGATTTTCACCATGAAGCTGTGTTATGAACTGAAAATGAAGTATGTCGTTTGAGATATTTACATTGAAAAACAATTTTTTTAAAATTAAAATTGTCAGAATTTATCAATATTTGTTTAAAATGAAACCCTTTTCAAAATTTAGTTCTAGTTTATTGCACTGGATATGATGAACATGGCCGATCAAAAATATGAAACTAAATGAAGAGATTTATATAAAATATTTAAAAAAAGATTGCTTTCTCTAAGCATATCTGTATTAAGTTAAAAGAAAATTGAAGTGAAGTACTACACCATAAAATAAGGTAACTGCAAGGTCTTGGGGGGGGGGGGGTCAGTCCTAACATTTCAAAATAAGACAACATAAGCTTAATTCTCTACTATAAAATTAGTTTAGAGAAAATCGTGCAACTATTTAAGATTCTGAAACTTAAATGTACATATGAATACTTATATAGATGTAAAAGATTTTTTCAATTATATAACTCTTTCAAGGGCGGTGGTACATTTATGAAGCCACTTAATTTTAATTACCGAATGGTACCAGAATTTCGATTTGATTAAAAAAGTTCATGAAGCATGTGAAATTTAGCTTTTTTTTGTTTCCAAATTTGTAAATTCTGGTATCATTCATTCGTTTTAACATTGTAGCAATCGAAGTGCTTTGCCCCTGAAAGGGTTAAAACAGTTTCGATACTACAAAATGTGTAATTAAATCGATTAAAAGTATTCGCCGACATACATATAAAATGTCATTAGATTGGCAAAAGATCTGTATTGTCATATGTGCATCAAAAATGCAGTTCAAAATGATTACCATTGGATATCAATAATACCACATTTGTGCCATTATTTTAACATTTTTATGCCTGCAATCTCGGAATTTCTACGTATTTGTATCAATTACGTATCACCTATATCGCCGATTTTCGTTGTTGTGCCATATTTCTGGCGCAATGTCGATAACCCATCAAAGTATCGCCAAAGATATCGAATGAAAGGACAGAATCGATACTTTTTGGTTACGATTCGCTGTTATCGAAATAACACCTCGAGTACTTGACGAAAGATACTATTTTTGTGCCAATCTGGTAGTTCTGTGCTAGCTGGGTGGTCTTATTTGGTAAAAGTACCTTATAAATAAATTTGATTTAAATGAAATAAAACTCCCATACAGTTTGCGGGAAAATATCGAATTTAATTGAATTTTGACAAAGTGCTTCATGTTTTATAGTTTTAGTGGAAGTAATTAAAACTGGGAGTATTTCCAGATAAATTCAACATCTAGGAATTAAAACTCGAAAATATTTCTAAATAAAATTCTAATATTTCCGAATCATTATATACATTTTTTAATTCCATATACATCTTTTCGTTTAAATTCCACTGGTGTTTTTGTCTCATTGAAATATTCTCAATATAGAATCAATAAATATACAATATACTGCCAACATTGATTTGATACACGATAGAATTAATCCAAACCAAACAAAGCAAAAAAAAAAAACTTGTTTAACAAAATTTTATTAGCATACTACAAAAAATTAATATTTTAACACTTCTGAATATAATAATAGCTTAAGACTTTTTTAATGTATTAGTATCGCCGGTTACCTGTAGTCTCCGATACATTAGTATACCTTACACTTTTTTTCTCTCATTGAAGTGTCGATGTTTTCAAAGTATTTATTTTTTTTCTAAAATATTCCCAGTACAAAGTCAAAGAGTGCAATAATTTGCCAAAATTAATTCGCTATGAGAGAGTATTAATCCAAACCAAATAAAACTAAACAACTTTATTCTAATTCAAATTTATTATAGCACTACAAATCGGCTATATTTTAATACACTGTTCAATATTCGAATAGTCTAAGACTTTTTTTAAAATTTTTAATATTGCACGTTAGCTGTCGTCTCCGATACATTGGTACATCTTACACTTTTTTTTCTTTCATTAAAGTGCCAATGTTTTCAAAGTATTTGTGTTTTACTAAAATATTCCCAAACAAAGTCAAAGAATGCAATACTTTGCCAAAATTAATTTGCTGGGAGAGAATATCAATCTAAATCAAATAAAACTAAACAACTTTATTCTAACTAAAATTTATTATAGCACTACAAATATGCTATATTTTAATACACTGTTGAATATTCAAATATTTTAACGAATTTTTATTAATTAGTATCGCAGGTTTCCTGTCACCATATTCTTGGTCATGCATAAACATTAATATTACACCACATCGCAACTATGGTAACGATGTAATAAATTGGTTGCTTCAATAGGCTTATCGCTATCCGTCGTCCACGTTGATTTAGGAGTGCCACTGAAAAATCTTTCAATTAATTATATCCGTTGGTATAAATTTTGTCAACGGGTTCATTTTTTATGAGTGTACTTTAAACAGGTATAATTTATTGAGTCGAAACTTCTCCTATAAGCAATATTTATATTCTGGAAACATGAACTGATAAGGGTTCCAAATATATAATGTATAATAATTATCTGTGTGAATTTTTCTAATGATCTCGGCTTTAGATTCAACAATTACTTTGACCCACTGGCGTGAACATCATATTAAAAGAAATCATATGTTTTATGATGTAGTTTTTCGTGTAACATTGTTTAACTCATATTGGGAATGCTTTGATGATGTATGTGTATCATGTATTGGAGAAAAATTGGATCCTCTAATGAGGACCTCCATAAATTAGAAATCAATTGCTGTGAAGGGAAGAAAGATTCTTTTATCAAATGTAAGTTATGTACCTACCATTTGTAAATATGATTGAATGTTACTGCATTCAGTATTGATTAAGCATTATTAATAAAGGTAATTAGTGAAATTAATTCGTGTTTTAAAAGACTTAAGAATTCTCGAAAATGTGATTGAAATTTTAATATACTGCTTTAATTAGTATCGACCTTACATTTTCTCCTAATTTTCTTATGTAGAAAATATTGAAAATAAACAATATTCGTATATTTTTCTTTAAAGAATTAATCGATCTTTGTCTAAGAAATTAATAAGCATTTTTTTAGAAACATATACTGTTTTTTATCAGTGTAATTAACAATTGAAAGGTTCTAGAGAAAACAGTACTTTCTAAGTTTATCCAGAAGTGTACAAATGTCTCTGGGCAAACGTTGTTAATGTATAATAAACAAAACTTTCTCGCTTTATAAAGAGAATCTGTTTTGTTATTATTATTATTATTATTATTATTATTATTTCAGTCTTCTTAATACAGTTGAGAACAACAATATTGCCTTGTTAGTTCATTTGTGTGTTCTTTAGGAAAATGCTGTTATTATTTTTTTTTTTTTTTTGGTGGGGGGAGGGGGGGGTATGCTTGTTAAACTTTTCGTTTTTAACTGAAAAATTTTCTGCATTTTTATTTTTATTTTTATTTATTTTATTTATTTATTTATTTATTGTTGTTCATGTTGCGACTTAGAAAATTATTAGAGCTATTTTCAGATATTACATTTCTTTATATAAAAAATGAGCTGTGGAGAAAACTCTGTAGCACAATAATTTATCGTTTGAACAATATAATTTAATAATTTAATTTAACTTGAAATGATTAAATGCAATTTCATGTTAATATATCCGTATGTGGCATGTTATTTAGATGTCAAGTTTCAGCGCACTTTTGCAAATTCAAACTATAAATACGCTCCTTTTTTTTCTGCTAATTAGTTTTTCTTTATTTACACCAAAGGCGTATGCAAGCAGTATTTTTACGGATAATGCTTTTTCATTAATTAAGAGATATATGTCCTTGGATTTTCTGTTGAAAATTACTGAATATAAGTTAGACTTCATTACTTTTGCTTTAAAAGAATACCGTATACTCAGGCTCATAACGCGCACGTACGATTTGAGACAGTTTTACATATATATAATATATCCGCCGTATCCCAGACAGCCACTTTTTGTTCTTTAAATAAAACCCGCACGAGATATGTAGCAGGAAAATACAATAAATAACATTAAAAAGTACACTGATATCCAAAAATTAGGGGGCAATGACCGATTTTTTCGATTTTAGACGTTTTGTCTATTATCTACTGAAATTCTTTACGAATTGTCCTTGAACTACAAGAATGTAAAGAACATGTTTTATTTCAAAATTTTCAATGAAGATTTTGTCGCGAGGATATTTAGGGGGGGGAGGGGCAATAATAATTTTAATAATAAAATAATATTTGTGATTACCCAAGTAACAAAAAATGCTCGAAATGGCCTGTCATTGTAGCAAAGGACTATGTAGGTCCTATTCAATATTTGAATGCCATTTGTGTAAGCATAGCACGTATCTTCGCGAAGATGATGTTGACGTTTCTGCGAAAAATTCAAAAGTTTTTTGTTTATAGCATACAGAGTTTTCGACCGAGTTTAACACCTCTTTCCGAAAACTTGACAAAGAATAGTAGAAATAGTATACTGCAATTAAAATATTAATATATCAAATATTTGATGAGAAATGGGGTATTTTTATGAATTTTAACTGCGCATGCGCAAACCACAGCAAAGATTTTTTTGGCATGATTTGGTATTCAATACTATAGAGCAACTCATATAAAAGGAACAGTCAAATATCGTGAAAACTCCAAAGTATAGGCAATACAGTGAGCTAATTGATAAATTGAGGAGGAAATCCCATATAGTCCTATGGGATTTCCTCCACAATTTATCAATTATCTCACTATATAGCTTCTATCTTTTTGAATTTTTGTGATATTTGAATGGACTTTTTATGTAAGTTGCTCTATATAGAATTGATTACCAAATCATGAAAAAAAAAATCTTTTGCATAGTTGGAGCCTGCGCAATTAAAATTTATTTATATAAATACCCATATCTCATCAAATACTCAATATATTCATCTTTTACTTGCATTATACTATTTCTACTGTTCTTTGTCAAAATTTCCGAAAGTGGTGTTAAATTCATTTGAAAACTCTCCATGCTATGAACAAAAAACATTGGAATTTTTCACAGAAACTGTAACATCTTCAAGAATATAGGGGTTATTCTTACACAAATGTACAAAATTGTTACACAGGATCTACATAGTCATTTGCTATAGTGAAGGATCATTTTGAGCATTTTCTGTTTCTTGGCGAAACGCAAATATTATTTTATTATTAAATTTATTATTACTCTCCTAAATGTTCTCGGGACTAAATCTTCACTGAAAAACATGAAGTCAAACATGTTCTTTACATCCTGAAAGTTCAGGGGCATTTCGGGCATTTCCTCAAGAATTTCAGTAGATATTCAACAAAACGTCTGAAATCGAAAATGTCCGTTCACTGACACTTAATTTCTGGACATCAGTGTATAATAACTAGTACAAACATAAAGAAAATAAGCAACTGCAAAGTGGAAAGTCTATCTGCTTGAATCCCTGCAAAGTATTTCGAAACCCCACAAAGTGTCGTGCTCTCATTTATTCAAAAAAAAATCACATCTTCGTCTGTTACTCATTAACATAGAAATTCCAATTCTTATGCTTAATTTATAAGCTTTCTTTTTTGTACCCGGCGTATAACATGCACTTGTAAAATTTGACCAATTTTCTTACTTCAAAAGTGCGCATTATACGCCAGAATATACGTTATGTTTTAAAAATTGAACTTGCAACTCTTAAAAAATAAAATTATCACGCATTTCACATTCAGACAATTTGTGTTGCCAAAACAAATAGTATTAATAAGATTTCTAGAAAAGAATTCGTATTGAATGAAGCAATTATTTGATATTGACGCAAATTAAAATACGTGCCATGAAAAGCAAATAAAAGTGAAAGAGCAAATTGAGGACCTAAATCTCGGAAAGTCTCTCAATTAGAAACAGAAACTAAATTTTTTACGACTTAAAAAGAACAGAAGATTTTTTTGTTACACAGAAAGTTTCTATGTAAGCTTTTTAAAATTCTGTTAGCATTCTGTTAGTAACTCAACAAGGGATTTTTTTTTCGTTCCAGAATGCTTCTAAAATTAAAACAAGAAAGAAAAATCATGCGTCAACCATATAATATGAAACACTTTCAACCACATTCAAAACACTTGAAATAAAACTTCACCGTTTAATAAGTTGAAAGATGATGTGTTAGTAAACAAATGAAAATAAATTAAATCACCAACTTGTGGAGAGCCATAACACAGTTGAAAACCCAATTTCAGCATTTGCTAAATATAGTCGAAAAAAATCCGAATTATTTTGAGCAGCCCTGTATATGACGTATAGATTTGTATATACAGGGTGTTTCTATGATTATGGGACAAACTTGGAGGGGTGGTACAGAACGCTGTAACAAAAATTTTTTGTATATGAAACCAAGGCCAGAAATCAATTTATACAGTCAAAAATTCAGGGCGTCCCCATCCAATCCGAAGTCCCGTTTTCGTACATAACTTTAACAGTAGTGAAGATACTTTAACGAAATTCTTACAGTATGCTTACAATTTATACAAAGATGCGTTGTTGCGAATTTCGTTAAAATATCTTCACTACTGTTAAAGTTATGTACGAAAACGCGACTTCGGATTAGAAGGAGACGCCCTGTATTTTTTGACTGTATAAATGGATTTCTGACCCTGGTTTCCTGTACAAAAATTGTTTGTTACAGCGTCCTGTACCACCCTTCCAAGTTTGTCCCATGATCATAGAAACACCCTGTATACTACATAGCAAGCAAAAATTTAGTTCCGTTAGGAAGCTCATATAACACAGTTGAAAATTCCCCTTCAGCAATTTCCCCAATAAGCATAAATATAGTCGACTTTTTTCTGCAACCTTGTATATAATCTAAAAAATTTATACACAGCAAGTAATACGCAAAAAATGAATAAAATAGAATAAAATAATTAAGTTTAAAAATACATGCCAAAATGAAAAACGCACATCCAGCAATTGTTACTCATAGACAATACCGTAAACCTAATTCTTCTCTGTCACTTTATTGAATGAACTATAAATGTTATGCACGTCTTATTCTACAGTAAACATCGTGTAGTACACCTGTGTGATGTATATCAATTTCAATATGCTTGAAATGACGCAACATTATAAAAATACACGTCAAACGATTGTCCCCATAGACCATAATGTATCGAAATTATTTAGGATGACCCTGTAAACGAACTATAAATTCTATACTCTTTATTTTCAAAACCGAACGTTACATAGCAAATGTCAATAACATATATTAATTAGATAGTAATCCGAGTATATTTACGCGAATTAGAGCTGTACCAGACATACAGAGAAAACCGAATTCATAAATACTTTTAGACTATGTTGAAAAGTGTTAAAAATTATTATAAAATACGTGAGTAGATCTATCACTGTTTCCTTTTAATTTCTCTTTTTATTGGTTTATTTAAAAAATATTAATTTAATTAATTTTTTTTATTATTGGCTTATGTATAATTTTTGATTTGGTGCAGTTATATATTTATTGCACACAGCTTTTTAACAAAGGATGTACTGAGAATTTAAATATGTTGTTCAGGTAGAGTACATTCTTTTCAGTTTTGAAAACAGCCATCTCATTATATATAAAATTTTATAGTGTCATACGAGGGTCACTCTGAAATTTTTGTGACAGGGACAGACAATATGCGCCAAAAGAAAAAAAAAATTCGTCAGATATGTAAATTTGCAATCTTTTATGTTCACAGAAGATAATTTGTGGCAACTATTGCAATTTAGCTATTGTAGAATGAATTTTGAAAGAGGAGAATGTGGAGTTGACGCTAGAGCATTATCAAGCTGCAATTTTCTATTATTTTAAAGTAGGGCTAAATCAAGAAGAATGCTTTCAACGTCTACAATTGGCATATAAAAATAAAGCTCCATCTCGTACCACTGTATTTAGATGGTTTACAGAAGTTAGAAAAGATCGAAATTATTTTTTGGTTGAAGAACACACAGGAAGACCTTTGTACGAAAAATGTTAATCGATGATAATCGTTGTACCTTCCAAAAGATAACAGAAGGAACTCAACATTGGACCGAACATGCCATGGTAAACTTACATGAATTACATACAGGAATTACAGGGCAATCCGAGTATTTCAAACATAATTCATAAACACTTTTCAACTATGTTGGAAACTATTAAAAACATTGTTTATGAAATTTATCAGTCTAAAAAAATAGTCATTCTATTCCTTGCAACATGTTTTAATCTGAATATATATTAAAAAAAAAAAAAAAAAAAAAAAAAAAAAACTTTTTAGAAACTTCACGTAATACCTTGCACCCTTTGATTTTGGCACCGAATAGCTCAAAATTACCTGTTACATATCGCGAGAAAATTCAATATATATATTATATCTTTTTTTTTTTTTTTTTTTTTTTTTTTAACTTCCAATAAAAGTGCACCGAAAGTTTTCAGAGTACAATTACAGAATTACTTGCATTATTCTGTCTTTTTTGCATTCAATATTCTAAAATGGCCGTTAATTTCACGCTTTCTTATTTTTAAATATGATAAAATTATAACGAAAAAATTTATAAATTTACTATATCTGCACATCAATCGAACGTTCAAATATTTAGTTAATTAGAAATGCATCACTATCTGGGATTCAATGTCCGTATGAAATTACTTGAACAGGAGAGAATACATGATTAGAGTAGTGAAGATTTTAGATTAATGGAACCTTATGAAACTGTATTAAGCTTGTCTCAAATTTTCCTTATCTCAGAAATCCTCTTAAGGCCTTCAAATAACATAAAGGTGCTTGTTAAAATCCTATTATTTATTTATGACAGTCTGTTGCATGGATGGCAGCTTATAATATATAGCTTGTTTAAAAATATTATGCCTATACATAAATTTTGAATAACGTTACATAATTTGTTTATTTGTGTAAAGTAAATTTTTTGGAACGAATGATTTTTAATGAATCTTTTCAACAACTAAAGAAATCTTTCTGTTTTCATTCTTTAAACTTTTTTATTTGGTTAATAAAAGAAATTTACATTAATTACATTTGACAGAAGAAACAGTGTTTTTTTTTTCCAATGTGAGAATTTTTCTTCGTGCACATTTTGACAAAAAGTTCAACAGAGTTCTTTTTAGAACACAATCAATTATATATTTATATATATTTAAAAAAAAATCTTAAAACTGCCTTTTATTACGTTATAAAAATCTAAAAAACTAAAGTTTTTATTTATTTATTTATTTTTTTAATATTACAATCTTATCTTCAACCTATCGTAATAAGTTATCAGAAGATTATCATATGACACCTAGTTGCTTCAATAAATTTTATTCAAGTTTAACGATATTAATCATTACTGGTTTTTTTTTTCAAAAACAAAACAAAAAAAAAAAACACTTATTTTATTTTTTCATTATGTAACTAAGTTATGTGTTCGGCTGTGTTAATAAATAGTTTTCTTAGTATTTTTACAAGTAAGACAATAGATTTTGTGTTTCAAATGGGAGACTTTTTCTTTCTGCACATTTTGACAAAAGTTAATGAGGCTTCTCTTACAACACAATCAGTTATATAGATATTTTGACATAAATAAATCGTAAAACTGAATCTTCCAATTTTTTTATGTTACAACTTTATCTTCAGACCGCAGTAATAATGTATCAGAAGATTATCATTATAAAAAATTATCGCAGCGTTCATTTTTAAACTGTCACATCTTAACACAAACCGATATATTTAAAGAAGAAGCAAAGATAAGGCTGACAAAACACCAAAATCGACTTATTTCCAATTTATGCTTTCTAAACAACTGCAGAAAAATACAAAAAGCATCTCATTTCGTTTTCAGTCACGATGTCTTGAGGCGAAATATCCGTACGATAAAACAGGGACATTCAATCACGGATTTTTTTCGCTCTTTTCTTTTCTCCGTGTGTAAATGAACATCAACCACCCTTTTTGAAGATGTGTCCTTGGAAGGTTCTGCACATTCATCAACAAGAATTCTCCACATATGACACCACACATATTCTTCACATGAAAAGGTAGGGCAGTAGCCAATGCACCATCACTTGATGAGAAAAAGAAGTAAATAAAAGCAACAGAAACATGAAAAACGCAATTAGGGATCTTTTGACCCTTACCGGTGCTACTGTATTCAAACTCGGTTCTTCTTCATCTTTCTCGAAAACAAAAGAAAAACAAAACAGCTGCCCCTTGCGGCAAAAAATAAAATGCATCAGGAGGGGGTCTGGAGTAGTAGGTGATAAGAACATGGAAAATTGCCAAAAAATACCCCCCCCCCCCCCCCAATGGAATAAAAAAAATCAAAACAAAACACGGGGCGGTACGTTGTCCCAAGATTGGACAATGGATATACAATCTGCTATCCAATCATGTTAGGGATCAGAACAGTTTAATGTTACATAATTATCGCTGAACTTTTTGGATTGACTCGCCTGATTGGTCTTTCTAGAAACTGGGGGTTAGTAACTCATTGCACCAGGGGGGGGGGAGAGTTTCAAGGAAGATTAAAAAGATGTGGGGGGGATCAGAAAAGATTAAGATGATGTTAGTGGGGGATATCTTTTGAGTGATGTTGGTAAGAGACGTGCCAAATACAGTAGCGGCCTGATCATTACCAACGATGCTCTGCGATGTCAAGGTCATTTCTTGTCTGACCTGAAGCGTGCAGAGCCTTAGGCAAGTTTAGGGGTATGTTAAGGTTTTGAGTAGTCTGTCTCATTATTATTTTTTTACATCAGGAGAAATTGAACAGAGATTTTCTTTTATTGCTGTATTTTTTGAGGTGGGGTGTACGCGCAAGGTTATGTCAGAAATGGTTTTGTTGGGGGTCTTGGGGGGAACTACAGCAATACACGTAGCAGCTACTGTGGACTACCTGTTTAGAGTTACACAACCTGTTGCTCAGCTTCGCCATTCTTTGTGGTGCCAGTAAGTCCCGATATGACTAGTGACGGTATATGAAAAAAAGTGAGAAATGATAAAGAATGGCAGCTATAAATTATTTTTTTGGGATCGGCTTAAATGCCTTAATTTTTTAACGTTGATTTTCAAGCGTGAATGATGCTTACTTTGATTAAAAGTTCGTGGGAAATGATTTGAACATAATGTTTGCGTATATCGAGATTAACGGTCTGTTGATCAGTGTACATAATGCGTTGGTGTTTAATGAGTATCTAACTTACGATGATGATAGGTATTAAATACTTTTTTTTTTGCCTATCACAAAACCGTCTGTCTCAATAACATTTTGGGAAATTTTAGGGTAGCAGTTATAAAAGCTACGTTTTTTTGCTCTTTTTTAGACGAATGTTTATGAATCTTTTATTACAGGCATCGTACATAATTTAATGCTACTGATACCACTTAACTTTATATTTATTTTTTAGTAAAAATACTTTATGTACATATAAAATGGACATTTTAATAGGCAAAAATAAAGACAAATAATATCTCCTTTATAAAATTAAATTGTTTACCTAGAAAAATAAGGCACGTTAATGAGGATCATAGTGTGGGAGAAGCGAGTAACGCATTTGTAACAAAACATTTACGTTGCCTTACGTTCCAAAAGGACATGATGCGTCGACGTGACGTTTAACTTATGCATTATCGGGATAATATTATAAATGATGCTATTTTTCATAATTTAACAGGATGTTATCACTTGCATTTTAATGCAAAAGTATAACGCCACCAAACCAAAATTATTTATGCTAAACTTTGAAACTCAACTCCATAAAATTTTCTAAAATTAGTATTTAATATTATTAGTTATTATTATTTTAGAATTCCGGTGTAAAATATTTTCATACATTTTTCGCTTATTTTTATTTTCTACATTTCAAGTGTTCACAAAATTAATTGTGGATACGATATTTTTTTTATTTTTTTTTTTTAATCTAACATTTCAGCTATAAATTATATTGCTGTCTAGTATGTTAGTCAGTATGATCGCCTTTCCTGAAAATAAAATGAAGTTTCTACTTGTAGAGAAGACACAATAATGAAAATGAATAGGTAAATTATGTTTTTAAATCTTACAATTATTATATATATATATTAGGGCTGGACGATATCAGAAATTTAATATCGCAATATATCAACAAGTTAATATTGATATTCCTGATATATCGCGATACTAATTTAAAGAGGTGGGGAGAGCAAGAGCATTTGCTATTTTAAGATAAATGATATGGTATCAACAATTTAAACACAAAACCTAGTTGAATGCAACGAATTAAAATTTTTATATATATTTGCTCATAGAACATAATTTTTATTTTCTACGTTTTTTAAAACAAAATATTTTAATACTAATTGTTTAATAACTATTTGCATTACCATTACTTTCATAAAGCTTTTCTTTAAAGATAGTATATCTCCTATTCTTCTCATTTTATTCTATTAATATATACTTTTTTTTTAAGTTTCATTTTCATCATTATGATATGATTAATATATGATTAAAAAGCACAATTAATAAAATGAAATTCAAAGTTGTCCACATAAAAATGTATAGAATTTTCGTTTCAAGGAATTTAATTATTTGTTTAATAACACCAAACTTTGTTTTACTTGGTTTTACAGTTTGGGATGGGGGGGGGGGCTGAGTCTGATTTCGTTTATTCTGTACACGTAATGGGTCCGGGCCAAACCACCAACATCACGATCATTTCGTCATATATCCTTCGTTTAATCTTGGCATAAAGAAATCAGTCCATCCTGAAAAACTTCATTTTATCAATTATAATTATCGTTTCTTATTTTTAAATTAGCAAATGATTACCTTGGATGACTAAAAATATGAATTTAAGAAATTAAAAAGATATCGCATATTTTGAGAAACTTACGATTTACTACAAAATTTAATCATGGCAACCATGTAATTTTTGTTTCATTTTTTGCGTTAATTATTATCTAACATTGTTTAAATTATTTAATGTATCTCTCATTGAAAAAAAAAGTATTCTTTGCTGAATAACTGATAGACATCCGTTCAGAAATTTAATTTACTAATAAAATCCACTAGAAAAGCAATAAGTTAAATTTCGATAATCTAGTGAAATTCAGTGTAAAAATTTTCAATGTATTTAAAGTACCTTTTTTATGAACGGGGCAACCAAAAAAGACCGAATTTATCCAATTCGATACACTCATTTTAAGCTCAGATATAAATTACTTCCGAATCCAAGAAACCGCACTCTTTAAATAAAGCATTATCAATACTACGCAATAATCAACGCTCATCTTTTTCGTCATGACATATCGAAAGCTCAGAGTTATCGGAATAAGTCTGGACCAATCACAGCAGCCACATAAGGACCAAGCAATTATTGTTATTCAGTAAGCGAAAGTGTTATTCAGTATTTATCTGTAACGAACAGTAGAATTTGTGGTTTTTAAAGACTGGATGTATTGTGATATATTGGAATATTCCTTACTTTGATATATGATAGATAGATAATCAGCGGAGTAATTTTCCGTTTTTGATGAAGCAGGATAGTGAATAAATAGATGGATCAAATGAAAAAAGGATTGAAGGACATATTGGTACGGGATATTTGTCGCTGTTTTTCGGGGCTCGATTTCGCGGTGATCGTAAAACAAAACATGAATATTATTGTTATTGGGATATATCGGCTGAGTCAGAGTTTAAATATTGTTATTGCGATATTTAAAAAATATCAATATTTGGCCGATATATTGATAAATAATCCAGCCCTAATATATATATATATATATATATATTTCAATTTACACAATTTATTTTGCGTATTATACAGTATGTAACATGTGTAATTAGCATAATAATACGTAGTTCTTTTTTTAACACTTTCCAACATAGTTGAACAGTGCTTAGGACTTCGGTGTGTCTGCCGTCTGACCGTCTGACTGTCTGTTCGTCTGCTCGTGCTCTAACTCTCCTAAATATACTCGGATTTCATTAAAACTTCTATATGCTATTGATGTGTATGTCATGACACATATACATGTTATATATGTTATGACGCATGATCCGTATTGAAAATGAAGTGCACAGCACTTATAGTTTATTTACAGGCCCAGTCAAAAGTATTCCGTTACATTATAGTCAATGGGGAAAACCTTTACAATTTAATTTTATTATGTTACGCCATTTAAAACATGATAAAATTTATTTACAATTATGAAGAGCACTAAAACATGCTTTTTGTAAAATATGGGGTGCAAAATCTTTATTATTCATTTACAGAATCACACAAAAGAATTTTGTTATACAATGTTCTATTGGGAAAAATCGTTTGCAGCTTAATTTTAATTATATTTCACTATTTCAAACATAATGAAATTTATATGCATTACTGAGGTGCACTACAAATTATTCACTGAATAAGTATGGTGTGCATTGCGTTTATAGTTATTTTACAGGGACACACAAAAGAATTTGATTACAGTCTTAGTGCGATAATTACAGTCTATGTGTGATAAGTCCGTTTTCATTTTTTGTTTGCGTTTTTAAGTTTAACTAAATTTCTTCATAGTACCTGTTATCTGCAAATTCTGTTGATCATATACAGGGCTACACTACGGAATTCGTAAGTATTACTGACTATGGGAGTTAATATCTAAAGGGTATTTTTAATTGTGTTACGCATTCTCCTGCTGAACTATATTTTGTATACTTATAGAAGTTTGTGGAATATAAATAAATTCATATACAGGGTTGCGCAAAGAGCAAGATACATTGTCGTTAATGGTTGGTAATTGCTAGAAGTATGTTTTAAGTTACCTTATGTGTTTTTTGCCTGAATTAAATTTTAGCTTAACATGTGGTGTGTACAAAAGACTTTAGATAATGCACAGGGTGTACAAATGATTTCGAATGCCTTTCCATCGATTGGCAAAAATTACTAGATGTGAATTTTCTAACTGGAATAAATTTTATTATGCTATGTAGTACATATTCAAATATATAAACCTTATACAGAGCAGCACAAAATGATTCGACTACATTTTTTTTTTTTTTTTACTATGGAAGGCAATTGCTAAAACTGGCTTTTCGAATGTGTTATGTTTCCTAAATTATTTACTACATATCTTATTTCACCTTATTTAACGATGAAGTTTCGTTACAGTTTTCTGAATGTGTTGAAAAGTGTATCATAATCTATGCTTGGCGAATAATTCTTGTTTTTACTTTTAATCAGTTTAATAATAAAATAAAATTTATATTGTGTTAATTCTGTGACTAAATTATTTTTAATTTTATTTAAAGCTAAGCAATCTTTCTGCTTAGACGTTCATGGATATCTGATTAATATACACATTTTAATACACAGGGGATTTAAAAATCTCTTAAACTGCTATAGTAAAAGAAAATCGCAAATAAAGCAGACGTAGATCAATTTGTGATAATGGTTGCCAATTGATTGCAAATAATTTTTATATTACTTTTTAACATTGATTCGTGAAAATAGTAAAGGAACACAGCTACAAAGAAGTTATACAAGAAATTCTCACTAGCCTCTGATTACACATGTTATTCACCAATATGATTGCAGTAAGTATGACATTTAGTTACTTTTCAATGAAAGATATCGTTTCTCAATATTAGATAAAATTATTTAAGCTGTATTTCTAAAATGAAATCACTTAATATAATTTTAATGAACG
This sequence comes from Maratus michaelseni, assembly GCA_963931845.1. Taxonomy (NCBI): domain Eukaryota; kingdom Metazoa; phylum Arthropoda; class Arachnida; order Araneae; family Salticidae; genus Maratus; species Maratus michaelseni. The sequence continues at coordinate 146,170,457 of OZ007588.1, read as the reverse complement.
TTTTAATACTTCATAAATATTGTTAAATTCCGTATTGGTAAATGCATTGTGAAAGGTCTTATATCAAAATTTATAGCCTATTTTCGAGAATAAATTCTATTTATTACATATCATGAAACTAAAGATAATCATGATTGCATACCTTTGTGCTTTCATTATGACTTCATGCACCCTTTAAATTCCGCATTTCATTTGTTTAAATGGGAGTTTGCATCCGTTATGCGATGGCATTAATAAAATAATTCAGCATCCTTCCAAATAATTGTTTAGATAAAATGGTACTACTATAAACCGGCTAAAGCTTCATTCTATGAAATTTATTAATGTAAAAATGCATAAATTTTGCTACGTTAATGGACATTTTTCCCACTCAAATCAATCTGAAATTTATCACGGATGTTTCTTACAGTATTTCATTGCAGTAATTTTAGGCGTTAATTATTTTATAAATAAAGTAGCACAACTGACATGAATTACAAATTATTTTTATGCATTTTATGAGTACGAAAGCCGTATGGAAATTGCATGATAAAAAATTTATTCGTGATGTGTGATTGTGAGAAAACTGTTTATTAAATGGGTGATAAATAAAGCAGTAAAAAAATTTGGAATGTCCCAAAACTAGAGAGAGGGGAGTACTAGGGAAACTACAAAAAGAAATCTTTTTAAGATGATCAAGTCATTGGAAAGGCATTTGCTTTGTAAAAGGGTGTTTTTTTTTCTTCTTTTTTTGGAAAAATTTTAGATATTAAATATTAAAAATAAATGTTAGTTAAAAAAATTTTAAGTTGTTTGTTTAACAGTGAAGTGATTCTAACTTAGAAGTAGGGTAAAATTTATAGGGTAAAATTTTTAGATGTAAGACAGTCGAAAATTTTAACATCCCATGGAATAAGTATTTTTAAAAACCGATACCATATTATGCATTTAAAATTGATTTAAAATGGATTACTCAGTACAACTAAAGTTGTATTTAAAATATATATATATCTTATATTTATTACAAAATTACAAAACGACTCTGGTATAACGTTTAAAATCATTAAAATAATATTATTAAGTACTATTAAATAATTAAGGCAATTACTTTCTTAAAGTGTATTTTTTGGAAATTTCTGATTACTAAGTATTATAAATAAATTTTAGATACTATTTTTTAAGTCGTTTATTTAAAAGGTCAGAGATTCGAACTTGGGACATTCTACGATAAACTTTTTAGATATTGGACGGGTCTAATATTTGACCCTCTGGAGGATGAAGCAGTTTTAATTGAATGAAAAACATATGATGCACTTAAAATTGATTAAAAATAGCTTATTCAGAACAAATGATGTTGCATTTTTAAAAATCTTACATTTGTTGCAAAATTAGATAACGACCCTTGTTATAGCATTTACAGTCATTAAAATACTATTATTAAGTATCATTAAATAATTAAGACATATATTTTCTTAAAGTGTATTTTTTGGAAAATTCTGATTATTATATAGTTTTCCTCGATGATTTAAATTTTGGGTGCGTTACCCCAGAGTAAAATGTAAAAAAAAAAAAAAAAATCCTGTCGAGTTTTTGTTTAGATTTCTGAGCTAAAATGTTTTGAGAAATTCTTCTCTCTACAGAAAAAAATAATTGTCAAAGACAGATTTTCAAACTGAATAATCAAAATGTAAATGATTCTGCTACCTATTTCAGTATATTTCTCAAACATTATTCAACTTTATATGAAGTATGCAGATTTTCATATTCTAGATATTTTTTTTCTTTTCGCAAAAGTAAAATTCTGCTGTATACGAAAACATTCTGGTCTTATGATCTTTTAACATGTTCACCGCCACAAATTCTCACAAAGTCGCTTTCTTTCGGGCAGACATTTACAAAGCGGTTTTCATTGTTTGTCGAGGCTGTTCCATACTTCCAATCGCGGCAATGTTTGTTAATTGTATACAAAGTGTTAAGTTTATACATTTGAAATTCAAAAATATCAAATTTTAGTTATTTTTGCTCGTTGAACTCCAGACTGAATTCACTAAACACGCCTGAAAGGCTATATAGGGTTCTTTTTTAAAATACATGGTAATAAATTATCGATATATTTCGTAGCAATAAATTGTCTTCGATGAAAATATTGATGGTTGACGCATTCGTGTAGTATAGCGCCTCGGAAAATATTGCTGGCACAGATATTTGTGTGCTATGGAAGTCAATGTGTTAAATAACTATTTAAGTTCTATATAAGAACAACATTTGAGGCGCCAGAAGATCTAAAATTGCAGACCAGTTTTTATAGCATTAATTCTTTGACGATAAGAGCGTCTTTTACTTCTTTTAAATTTTTTGGCACCGGAATCTTCCGTATAGACTTTTTCGCCTTATTTAATCGATTAAAATCTACAATTAAGAAAGTCAAAAATTTCTGTACAGAAAAACTGGTGAACAAATTCAAGGATTTCGTGTACATGCTTCTCGTTAAGAAAAGGTTAAGCAAACAGTAAAATTTTCAGTCAGTCTTGTGATGTGTGGAATTCGCACCCGTATGTTTAAGAAAAACTTCTACTGTATTTCTGCTTTAAAATCAGTTTAAAAAATGTAAAATTTCTGTCTTGTGATTTTTTTTGTAAGTGCACGATTTCTTCATAAAAATAATGTTATGATCATCAGAAGAGTTGAAATTGCAGACCAGATTCGATAGCATGAATATCCATGTCCGTTGAATTATATTGTCGAAATTTTCATTCTTATGTGTGGTTTAGGACTGCAATTTTCGTCCCTATATTTTATCAAAATTTTCACTATTATGTTTTCTTTAAAATCGGTTTCACAAAATTAAAATCCTTTGTCTTGTGAAAATTTTAAAAATGTGCACACGTTATTGGTAAGAATAACGTTTGGAGCACCAGAAAATCTAAAATTTCAGAGCAGCATCGGTAGTACAAAGACCACTGTCTCCCATGGGAAAATAATATCAAAATTTTTGCTCAAATATATATATTGGGAGTGTAATATTCACTCTTTTATGAACGAAATTTCCACTGTTATTTTTCCTTCAAAACCGGTAAATTTAAGGATACCGAAATAGGTCTATAATTTCAGTAGATTTTCCGGTCTCCAAAAGTTGCTGTTACACACTACTGTAGATTCACACACAGCGTCAAAATTCACCTCATTAACTAATACATAGGTTTATTCTGATAGAAATGTTTAAAATTTTCGGAAAATTGCAAGCATTTTTCATGGTTTTATAACGTTTTAAAAATAAATTTTCCTTTCTGAAAAAAAAAAAAAAAATTACCAGTATTGCTTTTGATCTATATAACGCTTATCTGATTTTTTTTTTTTTTTTTTTTTTTTTTTTTTTTAATGTACGATCAAAAAACTTTACTTCACAAACATAATTATGTGAAAACAAAATTTTGCATGTTGATACTCGCGTACATTCTACACGTATATAGAATAAAATAATATATTTTACCAAGAATATAGAGCCAATAAATTTGTCATTTAAAGCGTTTGGATTTCTGCTCTTTACCATTAACTGAACTTTATTTTTATATACTTACTTTTTTACATACATATTGCATTAATTGCAATAGAAGAAGCTAATAGATTAGATGACCGATTACAGAGTATCATCGGACACAATTACACTTTTGCACGTTTTTATCGCTCGCGAAAAGAGAAAAAGAACTTGGTTGAAAAAAGTTAGCAGATTCTTTGGATTCATGTAGCAAAAGTTGTACTTGATTTCGAAGCTAATTATTATAATTTTTAAATCAAACTTTTATAATAATAAGAAATCCCATTTAATATGATCAAATCATCTCCTGTACTTGAAACGCAAATTACGAAAAATTTTGGATTTTCTGAAATATTCTCACGAAAGAGGTCTGAAGAACACTTAAAGCAATGCCGAATATGTGAATACCGCATGATTACTAAAATTAAATTTCTGTTTATTAATAGTTGGTACAGTTTAAATAAATGGCACCTGAAAACTTACAATTTACCAACTTTCGAATTAAAATCAGTTATTTTTCGAGGGATACAGTGCCAATAAATTTGTTATTCCATCCGTTTGGATTTCTGTTCTTTAAAATCAACTGAACCTATGTAACAACATTCTAAGTGGTTCAAGTTTGGAGTAAGCTTACTGAAAGAAGCTCTTAAAGAATATTTTGGCGAAATACAAGCATTTTTTATGTGCTTGAAAATAATTACATTTAAAATAATTAAAAAAATCCTTTTAAATGTATGGTGGAAGAATTTTATAATTGTTCTTTAATTAAATTTAACACTACTCTAACTTTCCTAAAAAAAAAAAAAAAACAGTTTATTTACGATTGAAACACATTACTTCACAAACATTATGAAGTTTAAATAAATTTTACAAGCTCAGATAAATTCTACCTATTTTTTTTTCGAACTAAAATCAAATATTTTTCCAAGGATATAGCGCCAATAAATTTGTCATTCAATGCGTTTGGATTTCTGCTCTTTACCATCAACTGAACCTTGTTATTATATGTAACAACATCCTAAATGGTTCAAGGTTGGAGTAGGCTTACTGAGAGAAGCTTCCTGATCCAACAAATTCAATTACTTTGGATTTAGTTTCGAGCTAGTCTCCCGATGAGGAGAAATTTATCTCAATTTTACACTCGAAAAACAATCGGCTGAAATTCGGCTCCTTTTCGGCATTCACGTATCCTTTCTCGAATTCAAGAGAAAAATCCTCCAGGTAAAAGAATTACTTAATCATTTTCTTTCTTTTTTCTTTTCCTAGTCTCCACTGCCGTCTGACAAAAAGCTGTAACTAAAGAGTCCAAAATTAGTGAAATATTTCGTTTGACACCTAAATTTTAAATGCGTATTTCTCCTGTCATTCTGGAATGCGTTGGAGGATGAAATAAATTTGATTAAATTTCAGAACTTTTTGAATTTTAAGGCATTTGAAAACAAAAATATAAGAATTTAGAAAGAGTATTTTATAGCAATATGTATTGCATATTCTTTAACTACTTAGGTGGATTTAAAATCATCAAGATTATTCACAATAGCTAATTTTAACTCAATAACTCCCAGAAAAGTTTTAAAATATATTTCACATGAATTTAAATTACTTAAAATTACAACTGAGGGGGTTGGGGCAAGAAAGTGCAAAGCCACATTTTTGGTGAAATAAATCTAACACTGTAATCTGTTGCTTAATATTGTAAATTATAATATTCAACATATAATTTGTTTCTAATGTCATTTGGCAGCAGCATATGAGACAGGTTTCGTTTTTACCTCAGATGTTTATTCCCCCATTGAAGATAGCAAATTTGCAAAAAAATGTAATAGTAATATCATTAAAGTAAATGCCATATTGTTACTCAGAATATATCAAATGTTACTAAGACATTGGCGAATAAACTTTATGTTATATACCTTGATTTGAGTATTTAATCAAATTTTCAAATTGAAATATCTCAGAAGTTCAAAATGTGGCTTGGCACTCTCTTGGCTCGACTCCCTCAATTCGACTTCTCTCTTAAAAACTTTTACGGAAGTTAAAGAATTTTATTTTCCTTCATTACAGCTTGAATGGTTAGTTATCATATTTTATGTTAATATATTACATACAGTCGAAATTAATCTTTAAAATTTTTTTTAAAATGAAATGTTTATATTTAAGTCAATTTTACGCTTGAAAACAATCTGCTGAAATTCGGTTCCTTTTCGGCATTCACATATCCTTTCTCGAATTCAAGAGAAATATCCTCCATGTCAAACAATTGCTTAAAATATATATTCCTTTTTTTTCTGTTTTTAGTCTCCACTGCCGTCTGAAAAAAAGAGCTGTAACTAAAGTGTTCAAAATTAGTGAAATATTTCGTTTGACACGTAAATTTTAAATGCGTATTTCTACTATCCTTCTGGAATACGTTGGAGTATAAAATACATTTTATTAAATTTCAGATTTTTTTTTTTTGCACGTTAAAGCATTTGAAAATAAAAATGTAAAAATATAGAAAGAGTATTTTATAGCAATATGTATTACATATTCTTTAGCTGTTTAATCCCGTGAAAGGCAGTGGTATATTATATATAGCGCTTAATTTTAATACCCAAATGCCACAATGGCACCAGAATTTTTTAATATACCGGGTGGTTATAATATAAGTATCTCTATTTGGAGCTGTCTATAGCTTGAAGGAATAACCGGAATGAAACCAAAATCGGTACACTTACTATTCTAGAAGGGAAAAGAAGAATGGAACAATAAAAAATTAATTGCAATAATCACCAACAGATGGCGCTTTTGAGTGCGAAATGTAATGTGTAATATTGTGTACCGTGGAGGTGTTGCAAACTTCAATGACTTTACCGCATATCACAGCATGTACGAAACATCACTCCTGATGCGTTACATTCCGCAGTTGAGCACATGCACCGCCTGCATTGTGTCCTCCAGCACAATGACCATATGGAACCTGAACATCGGCACCGCCATGCGAAAGCGTAACCACATTAACTGTGACATTTCCTAATACATTAGATGTGCCATCCGGTTTGACGCCTTAATTATTTGTTCTTGTATTACACATCACATTTCACACTCAGTAGCTCCATCTGTCGGTGATTATTGCAATTTTTTTTTTTTATTGTTCCATTTTTCTTCCTCTTTATCGAATAGTAATTGCTTTGATTTTGGTTTCATTAGGATTATTCCTTCAAGCTACAGACAGCTCCAAATAGAGATACTTATATTATAACCACCTTGCATATATATATATATATATATATAAATTTGTTCTTAAATCCTTATGTCATTCAATCATTTCGACACTTTAGCAGCAGAAGTACTTTACCCCTTTAAGGTTTAAGTGGATTTCCAACCATCGAGGTTATTCACATAGGCTAATTTTAATTCATAAAAAACCCAGAAAAGTTTAAAGAAGAATATATTTTATATAAAGTTTTTAAAGTTTTTTTTTTTTTTTTTTTTTTAAAGGTTTACGGTAGCCCAAAGTATTTTAATTTCCGTCATTACAGCTTAAATGATTTGGTATCGTATTTTATGTATATAAAGTGAAAATTAATCATAAAACATTTCTTTAAAAAGTATGATTTATATTTAACAGTCAATTTTACATTCGAAAAATTTCTGTGACAGACGGACAGACAGACACGCGAGTGATCTTATAATGGTTACTGTTTTTACTTTTTAAGTACGGAACCCTAATAAAAATAAATAAAATAAAATTCCTCATTCAGCCACAGGAAAATTTCTGATACATTCACGTACTTATTTTTAAGCGCAAAAGCGTGGAATTATCAGAGAATTAGAAGTAATTTGAAATACAAAGTAATTCGAATATATTTCGAATTTAGAATGAATTCTAATAGCATGTTTCATTTTTCAACAAATGCATTACATCTTAGGTTATGTGTAATTAATGTCTTTATTAACGACCTTTCTCTTGCTGTAGCGTTTAAAAATTCTGTTCAAAACACGAACTTTGACACTCTTTTAGAAATATTTTTTATATTCATCAAAATATAGAAAACGCTGTTCAATTTCTTATTTTCTGAATAAGAGCACCTGCCAAGTTTATGCATCTAAGATGAAATTTGACTTCGTGAGTGTGTCAGAAAATAATCAGTTTGGATCACTCGCAAAGACCAATCTAAACGAAACAAAATGCGTGTTGGTTAATTTTACTGAAGCCGTTTCTCAAAAATTAAAGTAAAGTAGATAAATAAATAAAATTCTCCATTCAACAGTGAGAAATTTTACTTTAATTAACTATTTAAATTGTGCGTTACGTAAAAATAATTTCCTCTTTAAAACGGATTATTATTTTTTTTTTCGGTTTCATGCGATTCCATTTTAGCAAGTTTTACTATATCATAGCTTCCCCTCCCTTTGCTAAAATATGCCAACTGGAGCTCAAAAAGTAAAAATAAATATCTACCCAGTCTTTTTTCCACAATTGAAAGCAAGTCCTTTACTAAGCAACAGTCACATGAAGTCGCGCTGATTTTTTTTTTTTTATTATTACTTGCTCTTTTTGTCTCCTCTGCTGTCTAAAAAAAAAACTTAGTGTTAAAAAATTAATGATATATTTCGTTTTTAATTAGTGATATATTTCGTTTCTCAATTTTAAATGTGTATTCCTGCGATATTTCTAGAATGCTTTACAGTATTAATAAAATTTGATTAAATTTCAGATACTTGAAGATCCTAAAGCATATTTCTTTTAAATACTAAAAGGTGTACATTAACGACATAATACAGAGTAAAATAACTTTTATTAGATTGTTGACATGTTTCTGCTCACTCCGAGCCATTTTCAAAAACAATTGAGAATATTCCATAATTGCACGGTATTTGAAGTTATTATTTAAAATGCTATCATTTAATTTTCATGTACTTTTAAAAAATTACGCAAATTTTTATTTTTACTTGGTTGTTTATTTTATATCTGTAACGATGGAGTAACTCGAGCCACATTTTCGGTAAGTTAAAAAATGCTGCATCATTACAGATTGTATTTTTGCGTGTTAGTATCTGTATGGTTTCTCTTATTATGGATGAATAGTATTGACTGGAGGGAAAAAATATTTTACTTTCATTGAAATTTATTTGGATGGTTTCTTCTTGATATAATCTTGCCAGGGCTGTGGTTTTTTTTTTATACTTAATATCAGCTATATGTTCCTTTTTTTCTGTAACTAAATACAGTAGAACTCCAATTATCCGAACTCCAACTATCCGAATCGCTGATTATCCGAATCGCTTTCAGAATTTCAGAAAAAACAAATGAAGACGGAAACGCACTGCGATTCACAAAATAATGATTCTGTCTAGGCGCGCTACTGTCTTTCCCGCCGCGAAGACCCTGGGTTTCAAATTCTAAATGATGATGAACTCATTGAAAGTGTGAGAGAAGAAAGTGTCGAGGAAGAAGATTACCTTAATGTTGAAGTTGAAGCATACATGGGACGATCAGTTAGTGAAGAATCTGCCGGCCTTGAAACTGCGTTGAAGTGGATGTGGCGTCAGCCCGAGTATGCAACTTTTAACTGTCAAGTGGATGCGCGACTTGGCTCCCCGAAAACAGAAGAAGACTGTCAAACAGCTTACTTTGAACGAGATGTTCAGCAAGTAATGGCTTTCATTTACAGTACGGTACGTACATACTGTACTAATATACAGCACTTGTAAATACGCTTAACATGTAATAGTGTTGCCTTTTTCATTTAATTAATTAAAAGCTCTTTTTCTTTAAAAATATTTTTTTTCTTCCATTTTTAACATACATACAGTAGTTAATTAAAATATACCCTTTTTTGGAAAAAATCCAATTATCCGAATTTTTGATTATCCGAATAGGGCCCGGTCCAAATTGATTCGGATAATTGGAGTTCTACTGTATATTATTATATTGATCTTAAAGCATTTTATAGAAAAATATATATAATTTTATAATTTGGATAGATGCTTTTATGACAAATGATCCAATAATCTTTAATTACCATATGTTACATTAATATACACGGTCGAAAGTAATCATAAAAATTTTAATCAAAAGGTATGTTTTACACTTAAAAACAAATTTTACGCTCGAAAAATAACCTTCTAAAATTCGGCATTCACGTATCCTTTCTCGATCACAAAAGAAATATCCTCTCCAGTTAAAAGAATTACTCAATCATTTTCTTACATTTTTCTTTTTGTGGTCTCCGCTTATGTCTGAAAAAACTGTAACTAAAGAGTTCAAAATTAATGAAATATTTCATTTTGACACTTGAATTTGCAATGCGCATTTGTAAGTATATCTTTCAGGAGTGCGTCGTTATTATATGAATCGAATTTTTATTACATTTCAGAATTTTGAAAAACAAAGGTGTGATATAATTTTGATAGAGATCTTCATGATAGATGATTTCATGTTTTTTAGCTATCATTAATTAAATTTCCAATTAAATTTTCAGCAGGACTGAAACTGCGTTTTCACTCATTTTTCACTCTGTTGATTATGCGTTGTTTAGCAAAGTGAAAGTTCGATCCCTAGTCTGGACACGTTTTTCACTCTGTTGGTTATGCGTTGTTTAGCAAAGTGAAAATTAATTCACATTTTTTGTCAGTGTTATTAAATTTACGCGTTCGATCCCCGGTCTGGACACATTTTTCACTCCGTTAGTTATGCGTTGGTTTAGCAAAGTGAAAATTAATTCACATCCTTTGTCAGTGTTATTAAATTTACGCGGAGTTTCAGTCCAGCTGAAAATTTAGATATTATGCGATGCTGAGAATTTATTCGTCTCATGGTACGCCACTGGGTAGTGTGCTCATGTATGACATTCCATCCCGCATTGCGACCTTGTAGCCGTGCCAACGTATAAGTGAAAAATGCCTGACTGGATGTCGTCCAGATGGCTTAAATGGTAAAGCACTTGGTGCGCTGTACCAGGGTATCTGGTTTCGATCCCTGGTAGTGACGCATTTTTCACTCTGTTGGTTATACGTTGTTTAGCAAAGCAAAAATTTTAAAAAAAATAATTCTCATCTTTGTCAGTATCATTATTTATATTAACACACATTGTCGAAAATAATAACGTGAAATATAATCAAAAGAGGCGTTTTATATTAAACAACAATAGAATAGGGATGTCTTAGTTACTGCAAAAAGTGCCACAAGCTATCTTTAAATATGAAAATATGGGTACAAATATAACACAATTGGTGCTTTCTAGAAAATCATGCACTGCGGAAAGCGTCTCCTTTAAATCAGCAATTAATTTTACGAAAGCAAAAAATATTATTTTACTAGCTGTTGCCCGTGACTTCGTTCACGCAACATTAAAAGAAGAATAAATACATTAATTAAGCAAAATATTTCACTCCCAATAATTAAAAACGTTAATATTTAACTAACTATTTATCACATTTAACAGGTGACAATACGGTATTAGGTAGATTTCGTAAGAAATACTACCTATTACATTCTCACCTAAGTTGGAAAATTTGAAAATTTTTGCAGGTCTACGCCCATCATGACTCCCAGAACCCAAAACCACCCCCAGTTCAAAACTTTGTATATCTATCTATCTATCTATGTCACTTTTTTATGACCACGATAACTGGAAAAATTCTACATAAATATCTTCCAAACTGATACATAAAATCAAGGGATATAAAATCTCGGTCAAGTTCGTTAATGGGCAAAATTGAACCTGGGGGGGGGGGGCTTTTTGTGAAGACAGAAAACCCCCCATAATTTCTTAATTGTTGTACGTATCGAATCCGTTTAAAGTTATTATTACTTCTAGGAAAAGGGCCGAAAATTTATGTATGACAGATTTTTGATATAATTAAAAATGGCCTAAGAAGGGGGGGAAGGGGGGTTTTAGAAGAAAAAAAATCATAGCTTCGTCAATTCACAAGATATAAAATCCGCGTGAATTTATTATTAATCCTCTTAATATTATCTAAAACTTTTATATTGACAAGTTTTTTATAGGATCAACCGTTATAGCAAAAAAAAAAATAATAATAATAATTAAAAAAATCCCTGCCGGCTCCGCCTGCAAACAAGTTATTTTTCGAAGTAGGTGGTTCCAACTCCCACATCTTTTCGAAACTGATACATAAAATCAAGGGGCATAAAATCTCGGTCAAGTTCGTTAATGGGCAAAATCAAACCAAGGGGGGGGGATGGGGGGGGGGGGCTTTTTGTGAAAACAGAAAAAACCCATAATTTCTTAATTATGATACGTATCGAATCCGTTTGAAGTTATTATTACTTCTAGGAGAAGGGCCGAAAATTTATGTATGACAGATTTTTGATATAATTAAAAATTGCCTTAAAGGGGGGGGGGGGGTTTAGAAGAAAAAAATTTATAACTTCGTCAATTCCCAAGATTTCAAATCCGCTTAAATTTATTATAAATCCTCTTAATATTATATAAAACTCTAAAACTTTTATACTGTGCAAAAAAGTTAGGTTTCGAAGTAGGCGGTTCCAAATTGCCGCATCATCGCAAAAAGGTCATTTCTTCCGCAATTCCCGACAAACAGGCGCCCCACGGTCTGCGTCTTCGAAATCTACCTGTGCCTGTAGGCCGAGCCGTCAGGGATTTTTTTTTGTGATAGGGACTTTGACATAACTCAGTCTTAAAAAAGTGAAATTTTGTGCCAAATAATCGCGAAAATGAAATTGCAACCAATGCAAAAAGGAGGGCCAAATAAAATCGTGGAAATAGACGAATTGGTTAAAAATAAATGTCAATTTTTCCTGATAAACAATTTTGCTCTTAACGCCTCTGTGAAAAATTTTAACAGTCATTCTTCCAAAAAACACTAATTAGAAATAGTATATGCTTTTTCTTTAAATTCAATTCTGCCTCCTTGGTTTAATGTAAAGCTGAAACAATTATTGTTTTCTAAATGAGAGTATGTTGACAGGCAATTTTTGGTCTCCAGAATAAATTGATTCGTGAAGTTTGAATGTGTGAAAATATGTTTATATTTTTCGGATAATTTACTGAAATCAAGATTTTGTTTTCACCATTTATTCAAATTGAAAATAAATTCTGTTTTTCAGTTTTAATGAGAAAATGGTGTAAAAAATATACTGATCTGTTTTATTTCTCCTTTTTTATACACAAATATGGAGTAATTTACTTTCCGTTTTTAGAGAAATTTCGTTAAAATTTACAAAAAAAAAAAAAAAAAAAAAAAAAAATCATGGCATTTAATTTAATTTTTTTAATTCTGAGATTTCGTGTGACATCCTCGGGTCAATGATAACCGATATTAAGTAAATCGCGTTGCGTTCGATAGTCTAGGAGTAGTTGCGAAATACAAACACACGGTTAGATTTTAATATAATAGATTCGTGTTCATTTTCCTTTTCTTAAAATTATGATGTGATTTTTAGCAGAAAACTCTCATCTGTATATAACGGATACTCATGCTTAATAATCAGTATAGGTAAAAACCATTTAAAATTTTCGTTATAAATATGGCGTGAAACACATCTACTTTCTATACTTACTGGTAATTGTATTATTAATGTAAGGAATTTATTCACACTTATTTTAAAACATATGGAAAAATCCCCGTTTTATTTCAAATATGAGGTCTCTTTTTCCCCAGAGAAATCCCTTTTTATTGACATAATTCTTGTTAATTTTCTTTTCCAGGCAATTAATTTCAATACTTGCATAGGGGAAATTATATTACTTTAACGAAATAATATTAAATCTTTAGGTTTTATCAACAAAAATGGAAATATTAACATTCGTCATTTTTTTTAGGTAATCGAGTTATTTCTTTTAGTTTTAAGAATGAAAATAACTATTTCTCGCTATCGATGACATCATTTTCGACATGGATAATTTTGCGGAGCATATTATTGACATTTGCTAACCATTTTCTTTTCAAACTGCTTTTTACTTTTTTAAAATTTAAATAAAAAATACGGTATAGTTATATTAGCCGTGCGCAGACGGTAAAACGCCAAGTATTGTTACCATACAAAAGAAAAAAAACACACAAAAGAACCACATGAAATCAAATCTGTGAACTTTGCCCCCAGGCATGTTATATTTATACTTTCTAGCTATTGGCCTAATTGAATCATTTCCATACAGATCTACTACATAACGAATCCATGGCAACATTTCTCAAATATTTAAAACGTTGTTAGGACAGGACTAAGGGACATTTTATTTTTCAATAAAATGATAGACACTAAAATAGTTTTCTTAAGAGGCTACTTCACTCATGCGAAAACACCCGCTCGCTAATGTTAATCCTATTGTAGAAATTTTTCAAGATATCTCGTTTGCCTAAATATCCTAATAAACATTTTACATTTTTTAATTTATGTTATATAGAAAAAATATTAATAAATTGGAAAATAACAATAACCAAAGTTTTAATATTGCACGACAAAAATAATCTTGCGAAACTAGTTTTGCCACGATTGTGAAGTCTAGTTTCCGTACTTTTGAATCGTCAGTTCTTCTTTATACTGCTTATTATATTTTTTCTCGGTTATACCTGAAAAAAAAAAATTCTAAAAATTTATAATATTAAAAATTCATAAAAATTCAATATATTTTTTGTTATAACTTGAAAAATAATTTCTTTAGGTATAGTTTGCAAAAAATTTAATTTTCTTTATTAAGAAAAAAAAGGGGGTAAAAATGTAAATCCGTTTGATTGTTTAAAAGTTATAGTTGCAAAACTGCTGAAAAACAGTGTTTCGAGATAATGATGTTCAAAGTATTTCTTTTGCAGGTATCGCCTGCTGATCTGCGCGACTCCAGACTCGTATGGCCATAAATTTATGAAGTTCTGTAAGCATGGATCCAAGGAGGAGATCATGGGGGTCATAACCCCCCCCCCCCCTCTAAATGGAACACATTTCTATCGAACATCACTTTTTAAAAAATATATATAAATAAGTATTAAAGGTGTTTTAATTTCTTCTTCCTTTTTTTACGGCTTAAAATTTCTAATATTTCTGATCATGTAGTTTTTAAAAAAAATAAAAATGCAGGAAAATTGCAGGCATTATTGTTTAAGCACTATAATTAATTAGTTAGCGAATTAAACATTGTTTTAAACTATCGGACAAGCAATAAGGTTGATTGAGATTTCAGGATACGTTCTATTTAAGAATTATGAAACTTTTCATATAAAAAAAGTGGAAATTTTTTACATCTATTTCATAATTTTTGTGTGAAATGTTATAATTTTTCATTTTCTATTAAGCGTTAATTCCGAAAGCAAACGAATACAAAACATCTTATTTAGAAAAAGACGAATAGAATCCATATCTATATAATCCTTTCGAAATTAGACCATAATATTTGTTGACTGTAAAATTTCTGATGTTCTGCCTTTGTTTGTTTTCATATGCAATATTTAAGAAAATGTTTTGATATTACCGCAATTCTCTAAAAAATATTTTCCCCCGTTCTATAATGCGAAATTTTCAGACAATTTTTTTTCACTCATTTTTAAACGTAAAAGCAAGCCAGTTGCAGACATGATTATTGAAATAATTTGCAATCGAACAGGTTTTTTTTTCAGTTTTTGATACATGAGTTACACATTGAGTAATAAGCGATTGTTGTCTCGTGGAGTCGTTTTTTCTTTTTTCCCGTGCTGTCGTGTCCGGAAAATCGGTTAAAAACACCAACTTTTGTTGGTTGGTTGGTTGATTTATGACGGCCGATTATCTACACGAGGGGTATAGGCCCTAGAGGGGAGTGCCCTCCGTTGAGATCTTTCTAAAGGATCCTAGCCTATATTTACGGCAAGGTTCGAAGAAAACCACGGAAAACTCCGAACGGTTAGGTCGACGAGCGCAACAGGGGTTTGAACCCAGCACCTCCCGTCTACCAGCTTTGAGAGCAGAACCTCTCAGTCACTGGTGGGGCTTGCCAACTTTGGCATTATTTTCTGGAAAGTCCTCTGCCTTTATCGAAAAATCGAAATAATTATTTGATTACATAGTTTCTGAAAAAGAGCACCTGCCAATTTCCTACGTTTACGGGAAGAAATAAATTTAAAAAAAAAAAAATGCTAGAAAATAGCGTGTTTGAATTTGAGAACATCTTTAAACTCCAAGATATCTTGTTAAAAAAAAACATAGCAAATTTTTCAAACACACAATGTGCTTAAAGAGGGATATTTTCTTATAAATAAATAATGCAAATTTCAATTTCGTTTTACGGGAAATTAATATCGTAGAGGTATTATCCGGTAATATTTGAAAAACCCATTTGTTTCCTTAACTGCTCTCTTCTCCTTAGCAAACTTTTTCTATTTTCGATTAATTTTTTAAAATTATATATGTTAAATTAAATATTTAATATTTGACTGTAGTATCGGCGAAATAAAAAAGTTCTCATCGAAATCTGAAATTTATGTATATTTTGAGATAAAAACTATTGGAACTAATTGGAACTCAATAAAAATAAATATTAGACGCTGTAAGAGATTTTTATTCGTAAATGTTTTACGTTAAAAAGAAATCAAGAAAGTTGAATTAATTTTTTGCTAAAATTTAAAAAAAATACTGACGCAACGAGGAAACTAGCAGTTTCGTTTTTCAAATTATAAGAAAAAACATACTTAGTTCAACAAATTTTCTTTAATAAAAAGTCTAATATCTTAAAAAAAACTATTTTTTTTTATTAAAAAACAACAAAAAAACATGATTTGCTCAAAAGTTGAAATAAATTACAAATTTTCATTAATTTATTTTAAGTAAGCAACTGAGAATTCAGTAAATGTATATATTTTTTAGTATGTTTATGTGAATATGTGTGAGTGTTAGTTCATTACCATTTATAATTATTTGATTAACCATTTATAAACATTTGGTAGCATGATATATATTCATCTTCTTTAAATGGAAAATTAGTCATTCTCAGCAAAACAATCTTAAAGTACAGGCGGTAGGATGGACTAGAGCAGCGGTTCCCAAACTGGTGTACGAGTTCCCCCGAGGATACGTGGTGAAACAGTTGGGCGTATGTGAATTATTATATTAGTAAAAACGGATAACTCAAAAAATTAAAATTAAAATTAAAACTGAAAAACCTTTCGTTTACAACGAGAGACTTGTTTAAAATTATAATAGTCTATTCGCATAAAAGAAAAGGAAAATCCCTAAATTTAGTAATTGGTTGTCGCCATTATCTTCGCCCATTCTAACAATGCCTTGCGATTTCGCATGTGTTCCTCCTTTTCTTATTTTTTTTTTCTAGTAATTCTAGAAATCACCAGAGAAAACATGAATGATATCGAGGTTTCAGGTTTTTACGATTTCATTTAAAACCCATTAGGCCATCATTTTAGTGTGCGACTGGTCAGCATTAGCATAAACTCATTAACTTGTATTAACAAGTTCATCTTTTTTTTGTGAGTGCCGAATATAAAATCTTTAGCTAATATTTAGTGTTTTTGAGTGACTTTATGTTGATATTATGTTGTGGTTCAAAATGGATAAGCAGTTGAAAGTTGGAATTCTGAAGAGAACTGCATCTAACATTGGTAACTGGCATAAGAACATTACTAATAAACAAAAACAAAAAAAAATATTGGGACTGGGTTTATGTGACAAAGGTGCGCATAAATGAAAAGTCAAAGCAAGGGGTACGTTAGAGAAAAAAGGTTGTAAACCGCTGGATTAGAGGTTTCAAAATTCATTTTACGCTACAGCAGAAATAAAGAACATCTTTTATAGAATATTTTATGTGCGAGTTTATTGAAACTTTTTCATGCTACAATCAGACATTATACACAATATTTTTTTTTAAATATATGTGAAATTTGTATTATTATTATTATTATTATTATTATTATTATTATTATTACATGTGAACGATATTATTATTATTACATACCAGATATTATAAAATCACTATTAAATTATATTTTGAAGAAAGTGAAAAAATAAATATGATTCATATGTCATCAGGAATAGAATAATTATTGTGCTTTAACTCTCTATATAAAAGCCATTATATTTAATTTAAAATGCAAGAAAAAACAGCGCCAGAAAGAAAACTTCAACGCTGTTCTTTCGTATTTATTTGACAATATATATCACATTGTATAATCACTTATAATTATTAACGCAACTTTATTTCGATTCATTTGTATTGCCATGGCTAAAATATAATATTTACGGTATGCGTAGCTATATAAAAACAGAAAAGAATCACCCAAGTCTCTTTCTATATCGTTTTGTGGTAAAATTACACTATTATTATTATTTATTTCTAATGAAGCAAAATATTTAAGCATTTATATACCTCATCACTAGATATGCAATAAAAGTAATGATGAAGAAAACATTTTGTTAACACGTTATTCACAGTTAGTTAAAATGTAATTTAATTTTATATTTCCATTAAATAGCTGCGATTCGATAATTACTTTTATCATCAATATTCTTTAGTGACTATTTCTTTTAATAAATATGTTTCATATATTCTTATTTAAAACACGCACATACAAAGATAATTTCAGAGTAAGAAAAAGCAGCGCGACAAGAATAACTTCAATCTTGTTTTTTCTGTAGTCGTAAAAACATGCTCTCGACAATAAATCTGTGTTATGATAACTGAGTTTATCTTATTCTTGTCTTTACCCTCATTACCATAATTGCAGTATTATACAGTCTGATATGCATGGATATATGGACAAACAATACAAATCTAAATATTTTTTCATCTAATTGTTTTCACATATTTCCGTGTTATTATTATTTATTTTACTGAAAACTATTTAATTCAATCAACGCTAGAATAAGCATGTGAAGAAGATGATCAAATAAAGAAGATGGATCATGACATAAATCAATTATTACATGTTCACTCAAAGTTATTTAAACGTATTTTTATGTTTACAGTTTGCATTATCTTTAAACATCTGTGATTCAATAACAACTTTTACCATCCATATTTTCGTCTACTTTATTTTTTTTGTTTTTATTTATATACATCAATTTCATCGTTTGTAATGTAGAAACATAGACAGGCACAAGGATAATTCCATACCAAGAAGAAACAAAAACATCACCACAAGAACAACTTCAATGCTGTTTTTCTGTAATCGAAGAAACATGCACTAGACAGTAAATCCCAGTTATAATTATTAAGTCAAACTTATTCTATTACATACTGTCTGATGTTTCTTACCTTTCCCTTCAGTTTCTTTCAGCGATACAATGCAATTAGTGTCCCCGCAATGACAGTTGAAAATTGCTTTGGATCGCAAATCTTCGTTATCATAACTAAGTTAATCTTACACTTGCCTTATCCCCCATTACCATAGCTGCAGTATTATACGGTCTGATATGCATAAATATATGGACAAACAATACACATCTCATTCAATTTTCATCTAATTGTTTTCAAAACTTTCCCTGTTATTACCATTTATTTTACAAAAAAAACTATTTAAATAAGACAACGCTAGAATATGCATGTGGAAAATAATGAAGGAAATCAAATATTACATATTCACTCAAAGTTATTTAAACGTATTTCTGTGTTTACATTTTGCATTTCCTTTAAACAGCTGCAGTGATTCAATAACAACTTTTACCATCCATACTTTCGTCTACTTTATTTTTTGTTTTCATTTATATACATCAACTTCATCGTTTGCAACTTAGAAACATAGACAGGCACAAGGATAATTCCATACCAAGAAGAAACAAAAACATCACCACAAAAAACAACTTCAATGCTGTTTTTTCTGTAACCGAAGAAACATGCACTAGACAGTAAATCCCAGTTATAATTACTAAGTCAACCTTATTCCATTACATACTGTCTGATGCCCATTACCTTTCCCTTCAGTTTCTTTCGGCGACACAACGCAATTAGTGTCCCCGCAATGACAGCTGAAAATTGCTTCGGATCGCAACGTAACATTAACCATAGAACACGACAGTGCTTATTCCTCTCCCGTCTCTCTTGTCATCCTCTTATAATCTTTGGCTGCTCCCGAGCCTCCAGGGATGGGCGGTGTCCTCGAAGTAATTACGTTCTGCCGAAGAAACAGAAGGGCCTTTATTAGAATGAAGCATCCTTTCACTTTGTCTGCACATCACCGGAGAGGGAGGGGGGTGGGGTCTGCTAAGATCAGAACGAAAGAAAACGCTTCCCACGGCTGTTAATAGGCTTTGTCAATTTATAAGTTCTAATCATCCGCGCACTGTTAAAAATATATACTCAAAAATAAAAAACCTAACCTGATCCTGCTCGTTTGTCTTAAGCACTGTTTTTTTTTTTTTTTTTTTTTTTTTAACGAGTGCATGTCATGTGCAGATAACCGTAATCATAAACATTTAAACAAAACATTGTTAATAATATCTCGTATTAGTCCGTTTTAAATGTTATAGATTTAAAAAAAATGTAATAAATATGCTTGTCCATTTGTGAAATATTTTATCAGAATAGCATTAAAAAACATGCACTTCAAGCATAACGAATTATATCTTAAGGCGGATGCATCGGATCTGCGTGCAACTATGTGTTTTATTTGCATTTCTTGCGGCATGGTCGTGTTTGTAAAAACGAAGGTATAAAGTAACAAATATATACAGAATGAGTGTAAAATCATGAGACAAAATTTGAGGGGGTGAAGGGGGACCCTGTATAAAAGCAAATTATATACTAGAAAGGCACTTGCGTAATTTCTAATTGAGACTTAAACACTTGGCGTTATTATAAGCCGAAGGAATACTCAAAAATAAGTATATTTTGGGTATTTTTAAGTATCCATTTTTACCATATATTCAGATCGAAAAAAGTGTATACTAACCATGGTAATAGGCATAAGATTAAAAAAAAAAAAAAAAAAAAAAAAAAAAAAAGAGAGAGTTTTTTCCAAATACCAAAAAATAAATAAATAAATAAATAAAATAAAATAAAATAAAATAAAATAGAAAGGCGTTGTAAATTTTTACTGCGTTTAAAAATAAATATAATGTGTATTATATATAGTGAAAAAAAAATATATAAAGCTTTCTAATAGAGATAAGCATTGAATTTTAAAATGTCTAACGATTTTAGTTTGACAAAATAATAATAATAATAGTAATATTGATGATGATGATGATGATGATGATAATGATGATAATAATAATATTGATGATGATGATGATGATGATGATGATGATAATAATAATAATAATTATTATTATTATTATTATTATTATTATTATTATTATTATTATATCAATGATAATAATAGTAATAATAATAACACTTATTATTACTATTATTATTGTTATTATTATTATAATTTTATTATTATGTTAATGATAGTAATAGCAGTAATAAAAATAATAACGTAATAATAATAATAATAATAATAATAATAATAATAATAATAATAATAATAATAATAATAATAATAATAATAATAATAACATAATAATAATAATAATAATAATAATAATAATGGTAGGAATTTCGTACTAAATTATATTTAGAGATAATTTTGCGCATATGCAATGCTTTTATCTATTTATATCAAAAAGTTTTATTGCACTCATGCACAATAAGTTTAAAGCACTCATGCACAAAATATTCTAGAAACAATGCTTTTAATTCTGATGGATATTAAAAGAATTTTTAAAAAGTCTAGGTCATTCTATCGTTAGTACTTCAAGAATATTTCCCAGAAATTAAGTGATTTTTCTTTAAAAGAAAGTCAAGACGTATCGTACTATCAAAAGTTCAGCAATGGTAAATACTGAATGAGCATTCACGGATTTACATACTCAAGTAACTACATTTACTAAATTCTGAGTTTCTTACTTAAGTTAAACTTATGAAGATTTTAAAAATATTTCAAATTGCAGAACACGTCTTTCCCAGATAACTTTTATTAAAAAAATTCGTTGAAATGTGTTTTTTTCTAATCTGTGAAAAAGAATTGCTAGTTCTCTGTGCATTAGATTCCTTTTTTATTTTAGCAGAAAATAAATTAAACTTAGTTTATTTCTCTTTAACGTGGAACGTTTAGCAATGAAAATCCCGCATTGTTGCTATATATATTAATTAGTTCCAGTAGTTTTTATCACAAAAAACACATAAATTTCAGATTTCTCTGAAAACTCGGTATTTTTAATTTGTCGAAATTACAGTCAAATATTAGACGAATAATTTTGCTGCTTGTAGATTTGAAATTGTTTTTTATTCAAAATTGAAAAAGTTTCTGAAATTTAAAGAGAAAAAAAAATAAAGTTTTAATAAATATTGCAAGAGCACTCGACAATATTATTTTCCTTTAAAACGAAATTAAAATTGACTTTCTTTACTTAAAAGAAAAAAATTCTCTTTAAACAGTGCTTGAAAACCTTTTTTTTTTTTTTTTTTTTTTTTTATCTGGCGACCAGTATTAATCCGACAGTTTGTTTCTTTTTTCTTTCTATCTTTTATTTTATTTTTAATTCTGTACAAATATTGACCCAAGAAATGGCCACAAATAGTATTTAGAATAGTTTACCGAAGAGTTTTTACCATTTCAGAAATAAATTATATCCAAAAATCGCCGCTAAACGCGAAAAAAGGCTAAAAATCACATAAAAAAATTCTGAAAAATTAAAAAAAAAGCAGACAGCAAAATTTACTTTATTGAGCTAAACGATAGAAACTGGATTTATTTTACGAATGTCCAAAAACCGCCACAAAACGCGGACAAAATTTACTATACTGGCTTAAAAAAAAATTGGAACTGGGTTTCTTTTACGAACGTCAAAAACTGCCGCGGAATGAAAAAAATAAATAAATAAAATATAAATAAATAAATAAAAATAAAGGCTACAAATAGCATAAGAAATCGCTAAAAATCCAAAAATCGCAGGGGACAAAATTTAAGGTATTAGGCTAAAAACTAAAACCGGATCCTTTTACTAATGTTGAAAAATCGCAGCAAAACGCGAAAGAACGCTAAAAATCTTTGAGGTCAAGATTTACTATATTGAGCTAAAATACTTAAACAAGATTCCTTTAATGAATGTGAAAAAATGCCGCAGGACACAAAAAAAAACGCTAAAAAACGCATAAAAAATTATATTAAACAATTTTTTATTATTCTAAACTATGTAATTAATAATTATAAACTATGTTTCTTATTATTTTTTCTCAATAAATTCTTAGAAAACTTTTGTGCTTTTTAAAAATTAATGCTGGGGGAAAAAAAGGCGAGAGGGTTTTTTAGCGACTAGAATTTTTTTTGGCCACCAGATTTTACCAAATTTGTTTTACCAAATTTTACCAAAATGTTTGGATAATTTGCTCTTAACAAAAAAGATATCTGTGTTTTTAATATAAACTCCCTTTCTAATTATTGGATGTTAAAACAGAGAAGAAATTCAGAAATTTCCGCAATCAATAAATATCATGTAGTTTAAATTCCAGAGGATTATTTAAATATAGGATATCCCAAAATAAACTGATGGTTTTATAAATTCAATAAAAACTAAACAGTGGCAGCTATTGAAGTTATTCTTGCTGAAGAATAATGTATGAAGCCAGGAATTCCTTTACTACGCTTCCTTGATTTACTTCCTAAAGTCATCGATAGATGGCGCTACATTGTCTCAAATTATAATAATAATTATATAACCTTGTAATATCAAAACGAAATCCACTTTTGAAACTTTATGGGGACCTTGGTGCTTTTTAAAAAAGCTTGGCCTAATTCTGGCTTCATAAAGTGAGATTTGTTGCCAAATGATGTAAACGGCCATGAAAACAAACCTGATAAGCTATTATACTTGTTTATATGCATTTTTTAATTGCTTCTAAATACATGTATTAGATAAATTAGCTTTTTGTGTGTATCAATAGACAAATGGCTTCTTTATATTAAATAAATTGTATAAATACTGAAAGAATTGTTTGTGTGTATGAAACAGTAATAGGTTGCCAGAAAATAGGTGTGAAAAATTTCCATCTTTTGCCATGGTCATTTTCTCTATCTTGGTAAGGCCCCCTACAACAAAGAAGTATCCCACTTTTTCTCAGCTTTTCAACAAATAAACAAAATGAAATGTAAAAACTGAGCAAACATTGATCCATTTATCTACTGCATATGTAACAAGTTGGAAATTCTACGTCAAACGTGACAAATGAGGTGTGTTCGTACTATAGCCAGTTTTATAAATATTCAGATCTTGATGATTTTTAATTCTGTGAAATGAATTATATCGTCTGCAGATTAATTTCTGTAATAAAATAAGTATCTCGGTCGCTTGACGATTTAACATCCATCGGAAGCTCCTATAACAAAAAAGCACCGATTTTTAAAAAAAAATCAAATTTCTTAATAAATATTTTTATTAATATCTCCTAAAGTTTTGATTCGATTTTCATAAAATTTGAAATGACTCGACAAAATTCTGCAAAGACAATATATCTTAAATTTCAAACCATTCGGTTGGATAGTTTTTGCGTTGTTATATGCGGACGGACGGACAGACGGACGGACGGACCAGACGACGACAATAGGTGCTACGTATTTAGATAATTACGAACGCACCTAATAAGCTATTAACTTCATTACATTATATTCTGGTATGTCCTTTAACTACTCATTTTCACATCAAACCGTCATCGATATCTGTATAAGATTGGTTAAGATATGTCCTGGATCGAACAGTTCTCGTAGATCAAATCTCAAAATGCATGAATGTATGTGTATATGTATGTGTATATATGTGCGTATGCATTTGTAGGTATGCATATATGTATACATGTGTGTATGGGATGTGGGATGTATGTTTGTAGGTATGTATATATGTTGTTTTGTTTTGTTTTTCTTTTAAGTATATATCGATACAGTCTCTTTTAAAATTGATTTATTTTTGTTTTTCTATTCATCTTAATTTTATGTAACTGTATTGTAAATAGTGACTGTTCCCCGGACTTCCACTAAAGCTATAAAGCTGTAATGCTTAACTTCTCGCGGTAGTTAACCCTCTATCCCTTTATATTATACATTTATGCATTGATTCATTTTTATAGATTAGTTAAAATTTTTAACAAACTACTCCTATTACCGTCCCGATATCTGATTTTCACCCCGCCCCCACTTAAAGGATGGACAAGAGTTGCAAACCTGAACAGACATCATTTAGTTTCAGGAGCATAATATTTTTTTAGATTGTAAGTGAAAGAAAAACATGTGTAATCGTAGATGTAATCTTATGTTTGTGCATGATTACGATTACAGGAGCTTTTCAATACAGATTACGTTACGATTACATTATATTGAGATTGTGATTAGATTATAATTGTAATTTCTTGATTATGATTATTATACCATTACTTCAAAACCAAACATTTTGATTACGATTACTGTGAGATTACATAGTTTTTGTCGATTACATGATTACGTTTACTCGAAATCTGGTTAAAACGCTCTAATTCAACTCCATCTATGGATGATTTGTAGAAATTAAACAAGCTAGCGTATTAAAGAAATTCCCGATTCTACTCATTAATCACCTGCAGAAATTACTCTAATAACTTTCCCCGTTTCTTTATTATTGAATTTTAAAAACCATCATTTCAGTTTTGGACACCCTGTATCTATTCTATTATATTTCTTTTAAATAAAAGGCATTTTTATTCATTTGCTTTGTAAATAGCGTAACACAAAGTGACAGGGACTATAGCAATGAATAAAATCTTAGAGTCTAAATTCCAGAGATTTATTATGCATGCCTCCTACATTAAACTTCTTCTAAATATACGGTGCAATTTCATTCATTTGCTTTCTGAATTTAATCTTAATATAAAATGAAAAGGAAAAATTCTCCACACTGAAATTTTGAAATGCGTGTGAAAAATTGCGACATTTTTATATGAATAGGTTTTGTATTTCTGAAATATAACTTAGCAAGTGCGTTTTTTTTTATTTCATCAATCTTATTGTTTGACTGATATTCTATTTCACAGATGTTTTAAGTGTTGATTTTGAAATATATTGCGTAGTTATAAGGAGTTACAAGATCTTCAAATAGGTGTATTAATAAAATAAAAAATATTTTTTTTTTCATTAATACACTGTAAAAAAAGTCAGTTCAACATAGAGCCACTTGATGGTGCGAAAATATCCTTAGCACGAAAATATGGTTAACTTGATTTTTTTAATCCCCTGATTATCCTAAAATGGCTCATGTTTTCACCATCATGTAACAATATGTAACAGCCAATCAAAACAAATAGTTCCATGCACTCTGGATATGCTTCTTTAGAGCAATGTTCCTTCTTATCTAGATGTTAGAACGCTGGTTCCAGATAAAGAGGTGCTATGTTCGAATCTCAGCTCAATCTCTGATGTCCGTAGTCTATCAGATTTCACTTTAAATAGAGATCCTGGTCTGATTTGCCTTTTTTTTAAATTAATCATTAATTTCTAAAAGATGTTATATAAAAACCATAAAAATAGTAAAGAAGTTTTAATAAACTGTCTAAATGTTTCGGTTTCACCGAAGCCGTTATCTTGACAAATGAGAACATGCTACAGTTGCACGATCTGTAATCCAATGCTGCAAAAACCTAGAATAAAATAGTCTCATATGTTTTGATAAATGCTTCCTTGAAGTCGAAACATGTAAACAGTTTACTGTTTAGGGTCAACTTTTTTACTATTTTTATGGTTTTTATTTAACAACTTTTAGCAATGAATGAAGTCTCTCTGTGTTTGGATTTATTATACATTTCGGATAACTGCAGTCAATTTGTAATTCAATATTTTACTAGGTCATGGTTCCTGCGGAAGTGTATGTTTCAACAGGCATCACCAACTTTTGGAACTAGATTTTACCATCTTACGGTGGTAAGTTTTTAGACACCATGTTTTCGAGAAATGTTAAACTAAATGTTTAAAAATGTAAATTTATATCACTTGAGTAAATATTTCACGTTGGAAGTTCTAAAATGTCTATTGTCAGTGGAATGTTAACTGAAAACAGTCAATTTTGGCTACATTCATAAAGACTGAATGACTTCAGGGAAGTCTTTTAAGTGACCTGAATTCTCATTTTTGTGTAAGGAAAACTTCGGAAATTACGCGCAATCATCCCATTTAAAATTCGATATTCGAATTTCGATATGAAATGATTGATTTATTAAGAGGCAAAGAAATATACGAATTCAGTTTGATTGAGTTTACCAATTCATTTTTTAAAAGGAAATCATTGATGGTATTATTAATGATATTAAATATGTAATGGGTTATTGGAAAATCTTAAAGAATCAGAATCTTCCCAAACCGATGTATCACTGTCAAATATCATTATTAAAATTGTGCAATGCATGCAAAGCTATCAGAAAATAGTATGGCTAAAATTGTTAGAATATATATTTTAGATGATAAAGAGAAATTTTTATTTTTATTAATTGTTCATTGAATAACTGAGAAACTGATCGTTTATTTAATATCTTATAATATAATGTCAAACAAAAAGTGAAAGATTTGTTTCCATCTTTCTCGGAAATTGTATAGGTTTTCATAGGATAATTACCTACGGTCCAATAAATACGTCTTCAATGTTTTGGCATGACATTAAGCAATGCAGCATAACAAAAGTGCTTTTTCATTGTTCCGTGTACCGTAATAACTGTTCAACAATGTAGAAATCATTCTCTTTTTCGTTCCTATTTCATGTTCTTATTTAAGTAGTAATCGCATGTTTCAATAGCGGAGCACTTAGCATCAATATCTCGAGACTTTGTGAATTAAACTACCTAGCTTCCATATATTCAGAAAAAAAAAATTAAATATTCATAAAAACACACACATAGTTCCAATAAAAACGCAAATATAGCGATAACTCAAAAAAAAAAATCTTGATTCTTTAAAAATATGTAAAATATGTCAATTAAGATAATGACAAATACCAAGACACTGATAATATTTTATAAATAATCACATGGATGAAATTAACAAATTAGATGTGCCAGTTTGGTATAGAGACGTATCTTCGATACAGAGTCTGACTTCGAGATCTGCAATGAATTACATATAGTAATACATATTACTCTCAATTAAGCATCGTATGAGGTAAGTAGTAAGTGAGGATGATTGTTATTACAAAAGAAAACGGTAACAATTTGAGGAGTAGGAATGAAAGCAGCAACACGTCTCTCTAGAGCACCCCAAACATGCTCAATATTCAGGCCCAAAGATCTGTCAGGTAAACTCCGTGCGATGAATTGTCAGTTGCTAAAGATTAAAATTAAATAATAATCCTGTATTGTCCTGCATTCTTTATAGAGGGAGATTATCAGCTGTTGCAGCTTCATAAGGAAGTATCTAAGAACCAAGGCTGTCGATTCTATATGCCAGAGCAGTGACGATTCCATTAGGAAAGATATACGTCCACCCAATGTGTTCTCTAAATAGTCCACCACCGTTTAGCCGCCTAAACATATACCTTCCAAACATGGTCACTGACTCCTGCATATGAATATTTTTCGTGGATATTTGATGATGATAACGGTTCTGCGTCAATTCGTCGCGCACAATTCATCGCGGAACAATTCATCGCGCACAATTCATCGCAGCGTCCATTCGTCGCGGCGACAACTCATCGCAGCGTCAATTCGACGTGGTGTCAATTCGTCATGGTGTCAATTCGTCGCAACGAAAATGTTTTTGAAGGCTATGATGATAAAATAAAGACAATTTAGTAAAAATGTTTAATGATAATTAGTTTTTTAGATATAGGGAATCATAACTAACAATTTACATGCGATTATATCTAAAAACAAATTATCATTAAATAATTTTACTAAATTATCTTTATTTTATCATCATAGCCTTCGAAAACATTTTCGTTGCGACGAATTGAAGTCGCGACGAATTGTCACCACGACGAATTGATGCTGCGACGAATTGACATTGCGATGAGTTGCCGCAGCGACGATTTGCCGCTGAGACGAATCGACGGTGTGAAGAATTGTGCGCGATGAATTGTTTCACGATGAATTGTGCGCGACGAATTGACGCGACACCGATGGTAACGGATGTCAGTTTCTCAGAAAAATCAAACAATGTCTATTTTACAAGCTTTACGTTGATTCGTTCGTGGAGAGAACATCTCTCCGTTGTTCTGCACTTCAGTGAACGTGTCGACATGTACAATTAGAATGCCCCACCACACTCCTCTTGGGACACACCTCGACAACAGACCATCTTTATGAAACCTTTTGCAGATTCTTCTGCATGCCGTAGCAGACTTATCTTTTCGAGTTTGAAACAGATGGAAGACTTCAGTTGGTTTGGAGCTAATGTTCATTTTGTACATTTGCACATAACTGTAAATATTGTTAGTAGCGTTCTATGTACTTCGTTGTCATTATTCACCGAACCTTCTGGATAGCAAATAGGTGGCTAAAATTGGTCACTAAAGCTTGTGAACAACTGAATGATTCACATTTAATTATGTGGCAGCCTTTTTTTTATTTGTCCTACCTCTTATTTTCCAAAGGCTCTAATTTGCAATTCTTGCCTCGAAGACATTATACGCCCAATTCATGCGGACGTGTGTGGGCATGTCTGACACTTTTACACCCGAAATAGCTTTGTACTAGAAGGGTTTAAGGTCCAAACTTTTAAATTAAATATTATTATACTTAACCAACATTTATATACCTTAATAAAGTAGAGCCTATTTTCCAAAACTTTAGTTCCATATTTAAATAAATCGTTTTTGAGGGCTTTTAACTCTTGAATTACAAAATAATTTAGTTGGAAAAGTGTCAGAAATGCTCCGATCGATTGAGAATATAACTAATTGCATATTCGTCTTTTTGTATGTCTCTCTCATAAAATAAAAAGTTTCATTCTTAAACATGCATTTCTATTTTACTTACAAGTAACGCAAATTAATTGCGAGTCCATTATGCAGTTTTCCATTATGCATCTTGCAGTTTTTTTTACACTTTTATTTAACAACTTTCAAATCGATTGTTTTACTTCAAAATGAGTTACTGCTATTTGAGTTATTCTTCCTTAAGAAATTTACTTAATCATTGAGAAATTTTGTAATAGCTGAAGCATGTAATAGTACAGAAACGTAAAAAACTAATTTTCGTTTTGGATATTTTTATAGGAATCGTCAAATTAAAAATGCTTCAAAGCTTTTTATGCTTAAAATTTTAATGCAATTCCTGAACCGCATTGGGTCAAATGAGACATAGTTAGAAGAATTTTACACAATTAGCAGAGCTATCGATGCAAATCATTACAATTTAATAAAAGAAACCAAAAATGGTGGCAGTTTTTAATGCTTACTTTGAGTGAATTACTGAGTAGAGTATTGAATTTATTATTCTTCACCAATATTTAGAACGCAGATTTAAAATTTCACTCATAATTATAAATTTCTGACATTAATGTCAATGGAAAAGAGTGCGGATGAGCAGTGTTGCGTCAATTCGCCGTGCACAATTCATCGCGCACAATTCATCGCAGCGGCAACTGGTCGCAGCGTCGATTCGTCATGGTGTCAATTCGTCGCGACGAAAATGTTTTTGAAGGCTATGGTGATAAAATAAAGATAATTTAGTAAAATTAATTAATGATAATTTGTTTTTTAGATATAGAGAATTATAACTAACAATTTACTGGCGATTTTTAGAAGAATATTTTTTATATGTTATTTTTGGGAATTTCCCTACTCTGCAACGAATTGACGTTGCGACAAATTGACACCACGACGAATTGACGCTGCGACGAATTGTTCTGCGATGAATTGTGCGCGACGAATTGACGCAGAACCCTGATGAGCTATGAAGATTGTCTCTTAGTTAGCTTTTATCTATCACTTATATTATGACATTTTGGTATTTGAAGGATTTTTCGATGAATGTTTCATTTGATAAATACTAATTTAACTCAAAATAAGTCATAATCATCTCTAAATTAACAACCAACCGTATTTAGATGCATTGGAGAACGGATATCAAAATTAGTTTCTGGAATTTTCCTTTTTAAAATTTGTTCTTTAGTTTCAGAAATGTAAAATGAGTTAATTTCTCTTTACATTAGATTTTATTTTTAAAACTCAATCTTAAAATCTGAATGGATCTTGAAATTACTTTCTGGACTTTTTATTTTAAAAATTTATTCTTCATGAACAAAGAGAAAAAAATTAGTTTCTCGTCACATTACATTTACGGAATTCGAATTCAGAATGCAACTAATATCATTCAAAGATATTGCGAATTTATTTTTTTAATGAGTTTTATTCAAACGTACGGCTACAATGAAAATTTAAACAATGATAAAACTTTTCAGTAAATGATTCTAAATTTTTTTAAAAGGTATTATTTGTATTTTAATAAAAACTGCGTCAATTGAAGGTGAACATACAGCCACTTTTAATATATTTATTCTTAAAAAAAAAGGGTTTTTTTTTTTTTTTTTTTTTGTTAATTTATATTTTCTCAAAAAACACATTTTAACCAAATAATAATAAAAAAAAATTCCACTTTACGTTTATCTTTCTTCTCAATTTCAGCGTTTTTTGGTATATCTTTCATACTTCTCAGCATTTAGAGAATGCTTGAAATGAAAAAAAGAAGATTTCAATTTTATCAGTGTAAAGCTTTTAGTAGAAATACAATTGGAAAATCCTTCCGGCTGTTTAATGTATTTCATTAAACATATCTTATAATTATTATTTACATGTGGTGATTAAAACAATGAAATCAATCATCATGAGGGATGCTGGTGAATGTATTTTGTATTCAATAAAAGCAATAAGCATCAGATTGTTTATTATTGCAAAGAGATATATATATAATTCTACCCACAGGGAAACGCAATAAAGGTGAGACTGGTATAGTTTTATGTAATTTTCGAAATGTCAGACTCGTCATACTTTCAATTACATTGCTGGCTCGTGTCTCCTATAAACTGTAACTACTGGGATATTGGATGCTTTTTAAGCTACAGTTTCCAAAATCATGACGGCATATCGAGTTGAGGAGAAAAAGTCACAAGTTTGGTGAAAGCGACCACTTTGGATTAAACTAGATTGAGGGATCGAAAAAGAAGACCAAACGCAGTCAAAGACACTGCAAAACTCAACAACAATACGGAAGATCTATTATCCACGATTATAGTTAAAAAAGTAACTGCATAAGATACAAATATATGGTAGAGTAATCATGCCAAATCCATTCATTACTGATGTCGATGCAGAACGTCTGCTTTACTGGCGTCGCAAGCAATCCCGATCGAACGTCGCATGGCATAAAATGATACAATCAGACGAATAATTATCCATATTGTTCCCATTTTAACGCACGTAAGTTTAGAAAACACTAGATTGCTTTTTGCAACCAACAAGCATTGAATCTCTGAGCCATCGTCTCATGGTTTTCGGAAGACCAGGTAGTCACCTTCCAAGGGATTGTATATCAGAATGCGTACGTCAAAAGTTTAGCTAGCCACGGTTATCCGGTAACTCAAACATTGTGTCCTGTCAGGTAAGGTATTTTTTAAGACGATAGCTGTCACCACACACCGACTTATCAAATTTCGGCAAATGATGCATTTCTAAACATTTAGAGACATTTTTAAAGTATTTTAGAAACATTTTTATAGTAAAAGAACAGCAGTTTCAAACATGATTACTGAAGTGATTTTTAGCCGAGTAGTTTTTCATTTTTCTATAAATTAAATACATTTTCAATTGTAAAGAATTGTTGTCGCACGACGGCAATTTTTTCCTTTCCTGTGTTGTTGCGTCTGGAAAGTGGTTTCAAAACGCTAACTTTGATAGCATTTCTCGAAAGATCTTCTGCCTTTACCGGAAAATGGAAAACTGTTCAATTACATAGTTTCTGTATAACAGCATCTGTCCATTTCGTGTGTTTCCAAACAAAAATTAATTCAGAGATGCATCAGAAATTAGCTAGTTCGGATTTAAGGACAGCCTTAAAAACACAAGCTTCTTTACTTCAATATCATTGAGCCACTTGGATTGTTACAAAGTTCAGACAAATTATTGTCTAGCAACAACTCTGCTGGAATTTTAACAATATATCTATAATAAATTATATAATACGATCACTTTTAGTCATCAGCGAGGATTTCTACAATTCAGCCCCTGGACGAATTCAGACCATTTTACATCCTAAACATGATATTCGCCTTATTCATAAAGATTTCCAACTACATTCCATAAAATACAGAGAAAGCCAAATAGGGTAATTTATAGCGCTGGGATAAAAATTTGATTTGTTATAGTAATTTCTTTTTAAGAGGAAAAAATCCCGTTGTTGCGTGGCGCTAGTAGTGGGCGAAGCGCCACCATTGCGTCGGTGTCATCTCTGACTCATTAAGCATCCAACTGTGACAGTGTGAGCCACGTTCTTTCGTCCATTCGCTTGTTATAACCTCAAAACATGAGTGCTGAAACAGAAAATCCCGCCAAATACAAGGTTCGTAATGTAAAAAGATTTCTTTGGGCGTTTCAGCAGCAGATATTCATCATCAATTCAACTCAACGTTGTCATGACAACGCTTGTTTCCACAGTGCTTGAAACACACAAGAACTTTTGAATCAATTCAAATGGGATGTTCTTGATCATCCTCTTTACAGCCCAGACTTGGGGCCGAGCGATTTTCATCTCTTTACTCGCATGAAGAAGTGACTTGCGCAGCACTTTGATGATGATGACGACGAACTTCAAAACGCTGTAAAAAGCTGGGTATGTACACATGCGGCCAAATTTTATATAGAAGAAATTTGTAAATCAGTAAAAGGCTACGACAACAAGTGCTTAAACTTAAATGGCGGCTACGATTAAAAATAGTACAAAACTGTAGTTTTAAGATATATATATACTATTTTTATGCATGTTTTTTATTTATAGCCAAACGCAGGTTACTTAAGGTTACCAAATCGCCCTCGTACTCAAAGAGCGATTTGCCACCAAAATACATTTGTTTCATTGTGTTCTATTACCTGTAAATGTATTTTTCATATTTTTTGACACTATATATATTAAATGAATGGATTAACAATATTCTATTTTTTCTGAAATAATCTTTCTATCTGCAAATGTTATTATTATTATTTAAATTTTTTAAAAGCTGTGCAACCATATTAGGTGATTTATCAAGATCTTTTCTAAGACTCTGGAATTTTGTATCATTACATGAGTATTACATGGAATATTTTATACAGTATTAAGTGTTATAAAGCTTATAAAAATGATTTACACTAGATAAATGACTTAATTTTATAAAGAAAATTATCCTTAAAAGATATTATTATAAATATCCTTTATAGATATTCAAAAGCATATTTAGGAGGACAAAAATTCCTTAATTATAAAACTAGTATGTAATAAAGCTCATAATAAAAAAAAATAAATAACCCTTATTTAAATATATATATATATATACAATCTTATGTAAATTTGTCTATTGAATAAAACGTATTAAAAAAAAAAACTCATATTTCATTTTAGATTATACAGTTTGTTGCTCGCAGAATTTTTTTTAATAAGATATCAAAAAATAAGTCTATTCATTTTGACAGGCGTTAATACTGGAAATTTACTTGCGCTATTTATTTTCATTAAATGCGAATATATATGCTTGGCATTAAAATTAAGAAAGCTGCGAAAAAATTAAATGAAACATATATGCTTTTTATATTTTTCTTACTTAATCTTTCTGTCAGCTCGCATGTAGCTTCTTCCGATTCAGTACTCATGAGTAAATGAAGAGTTAAAGAGCTGGGGCAGCACTTTAATAAAAGAGCTTCTTGGCAAATGTCCAAAATATTTGCACCGTTCGCTGCGGTCGGTTCTCCTATGCGGCTGTACGTACAATGCCTGGGGTTAAATGGGGATTATTCCTGTGCGATGGTAATTTTTTCGTAATGTTTTTACTTTCAATTTTTAAACTTAATGTTTCATAAACTTTAAAGTATGATTTAGTAACATAAACGAAAGGGTATTAAATGTAGTGAAAATGCAACTTTTACGTGTACAGAATGCATAAATTTGTATTAAGAGAGGGAATTATAGATGACATGATTAAATTTGATTTATTACATTATTTTTATATGTCTCTGATAAAATTGTTCTTAGAACATTCTATATAGTGTACGACTATTAGCAAGCTATACTGTTATTACCAAATTATAAAATTGTTTGGGACATCTACATGGTGATCAGTTTAAAAGTGTACCGGTTTGTTTTTTGTCATATCCACATGTATGATATATGTAGAAAGACTTTCAACATCATTACTTATTTAATATGTCTATATTTAATGTGCAGGTATCCTTGTTTGTCACTTTCTAAATGCGAAAACTCGTTTTTTAAACATAAATTCACGTGAACATCTTTAGTAATTTTTAATCCGATTTTGCGCAAATGATTTGAGTAAATCGCCTGCTTCTTTGAACGTTTTTTATTTATTTTATTATTGAAAACATATTTCGCAAGATTATGAATGGCAACAATAAAAATCGTCTGCATGAACTAAACATTTTCATCATTTGCTGTAAGGAATGATAATGTAAAAAAAAAAAAAAGTGAATTAAATTATGTTTTTCAAAAATAAAATTATCACAGGATTAAGTAACATAAAGGAAAGGGTATTAACTGTAGTGAAAATGTAGCCTTTTACGTATACAGAATGCATAAGTTTGTATTAAGAGAGGCAGTTATAGATGGCATAATTAAACTTGATTTATTACATTATTTTTATAAGTCTTTGATAAAATTGTTATTACAATATTGTATGTAGTGTACAACTATTAGCAAGCTATACTGTTATTACCAAATTATAAAATTGTTAGGGACATCTAAGAACAATAAAATTGTTAGGCATATGGATCGATTCAAAAAATCAAAAACTAATTTTCAAATTGAACATAAACGAAACTCATATTGGCTAATAAAGTATAATGCATATGATGATTAACTAATACTGTTGTATAGATCCAATCTTGATGAATTGTTATTTGTGAAACTAAAAAAAAATGGTTTGACTCAATTAAACAAAAAATAATTTTTTAATTAAAGTTTATCCAATACACAACGCCTGGGGCTAAATAAAGATTATTCTTGTGCGATTTTTTTTCAATTTTTTAACTTAATGTTTCATAAACTTTAAAGTATGATTTAGTAACATAAAGGAAAAGGTATTAAATGTAGTGAAAAAGTAACTTTTACGTGTACAGAATGCATAAATTTGTATTAAGAGAGAGAGTTATAGATGGCATGATTAAATTTGATTTATTACATTATTTTTATGAGTCTTTGATAAAATTGTTATTACGACATTCTATATGGAGTGTCACTATAAGCAAGCTATGCTGTTATTACCAAATTATAAAATTGTTAGGGACATCTAAAACAGTAAAATTGTTAGGCATACGATTCAAAAAATTAAAAACTGATTTTCAAATTGATCATAAACGAAAATCATATTAACTAATAAGTAATACATATGGTGATTAACTAATACTGTTGTATAGATCCAATCTTAAAGAATTGTTATTTTTGAAATAAAAAAAATGGTTTGACTCAATTAAACAAAGGTGCATTTTTCAATTAACCCACTCGTTGCCAACCACGAGTATACTCGTGGTTTTTCAATCTAAAATTACGAATTCGTACCAGAAATTTCGAAAAAAGGATTTTTATTTTATGTAATCACGAAATATCTGTAATTAAATAACATAAAAATTGCTATTAGTATTTTCTTGTATGAATTCGAACTTTCTAAATAAAGTAAAATTCCGGTAATTTTAACCCGTCAATGACCGTGTTAAACTTTATCCAATACACAACGCCTGGGCTAAATGAAGATTATCCTTGTGCGACAGTAATTTTATGTGTTTTTCAATTTTTAAACTTAATGTTTGATAAACGTTAAAGAACACTTTAGTAACATGTAGGAGAGGGTTATTAAATGCTGTGAAAATATATTTTTTACCAGAATATAATTAACTAAATAACTTATGAAAATACGAATGTTCGTCTTTGAACTCACAATCATCAGATATGTGATTCTGTTTAAAATGTGAAATGTTGTAAAATTTATAATAATCTTTTAAAATGTCATACAATGTAAATATTGTAATTACTTTTTCAGCTTATGCTGATATTCATGAGTTAGCTAAGATGTATAGAACATATATTTTCTTTTATTTAAATATTATTTTCTCTGGCAGAGTTGGTAGGTATAATCAGGGATCGGAAAAACTATTTTTTCATTATATCGAACTACAACTACAACTACTTTATCTAAAATGTAGTTAAAAAAAACTACAACTAAAAAGTAGAGATTACAATCTACTTTTCAAAAGTAGTCACTACTTCGCTATTTTCAGATTTTATTAAAGGATTCAATTTACACTGGAAATTGAAATCATGGATTAAATAATAATGGATATGCAGTTGGATGAAATTCTGGACAGTAGTTTTTGAGAGTTATATCTCAAAACTAACTCAAAACTCTATCGTAGAAATCGTGAAAAACAAAGCATAGCATAGCCACCTGTTGGGTAATGTACATTCAAACCTAATAAGCATCTATTTCTGTCATGGTCTAATAGAAAATGAAGTTTGTTTAAATTCCGTGCATTAGTTTTTAAGATAAAACAGACACAAAATTTATGTCACACACAGTGTAATAGATCGACAGACAGACATTTTCTAAAAACAGCCAATTCGTGTTCAGGGCATCTGGAAAACATGTAAATCTATCAAAAAACTGAAGTCGAAAAATTTTACGATTAAAATACTTTTTTCTTATACATACATAGAACAAAATAAAAATCATTAATTTTAAGATAGTTACATAATTGAAATATACTTTAAAGGAGTAAGGACTTTGAACTGTATCAACAACTTATCCCTGAATCAAAAAATCGCCGATGACGTTCAGTCGTCTGAAGAATCAGAGTTGTACTATTAATAACCTAGGTAGAGTTTTACATGTTTATAAATTGAATTAAAAAAACTTTAGCTATTGCTAATATTTATTTATCTCCCAAGATTTACCAGTATGAATGCTTTCAAAAATTTAGTTCTCGATTAAAGATAACCGAGGCGTTCAAAGTCATGGTGATATAAATCACATTTACTCACATTCTCCAAAACAAGAGTTTTCTGGACATGTTACATTGAATTTCAATTCCAGAAAATATTTTCGAGAGCGGTACGTGCAGTTGATCTTCCTATTAAATAATTTGATTTATCTAACAACTCTCTATGCAGTAAACACTAATTTTCTAAATTCGTGATTTACACAAAAGATTACTTTATACGCCTCAATTAAAACTTTTCAATGAAACAATGTATTTGAATTGTGACATTGTTGTGTTTAGAAAACAATATGCTAATTAATTAATACTACAGAAATTAAGTTTCCAATCATATTTATCTGTTTTGATTGAACCAAATAAACAATTTAGTTCCAAACACAATTTCATCTTTTATTTAATGTTTTAAAAGAAGGCCTTGCTGACAATAAATTTAAAATATGTATAATTAAAAAAAAAAAAAAAAAACCTTAATTATTATTTATTTAGTTGTTTCTAATTAATTGTTGTTGAAAAAAAAAAGAATAAATGGTTTGATTCACGCAGCCAAAATTAACTTTTCAATTATTTTTTTAATTAAATTTATATTGATCTGATAAAAATTTATAACGATTTAAAAAAGCTGATTTATTACATCTTTTGTTGGTCTTTGATGTGATTAATCATCACGAATCAAAATAATAAACGATTTGTCTCAAGAAGACAAAGTTTAAGTTTGTATTAAATTAAAAAAACAATACATTGATTTTAAGTTTTGAAAGTTTATAAAGACTGAAAAAAAAAATATTTCCTTTCTTAGTCATTGATGAATTGTTGTTGTGAATAAAACAAATAAAATGGTTTAATTTCCGATTTAAAAAATTTATTTTTCAGTTTAAAAAAGATTTTAAAAAAAAGTTTGCATCAATTATTAAAAAAAAAAAAAAAAAAAAAAAGTTTGCATGAATTTCATAAATAAACGATTTTAAGTCTTTAAAAATGCTGATTTATTCTTTTTTGCATTCAGTCTTAAGAATTATTTCTAATTTTAGGATTCAAGGAAATACGTAATCTGATATATGAAATCATTTTTTCAGTTAAATGTAAAATAAGATTATACCGGTATTGGAAATTTATTAAAAAGCTGATTTAATTATTTTAGTATCTCTGATTAATTACTATTAGAAATGAAACAGACAAAAAGTTTTATAGAAGAAACAAAACTTTTTCAGGTAAACTTAAAACAATCTCCTTTATTTCATAATTTTTAAATATTTATAAGGTATTTAAAACCTCTTTATTTATGAATCTATATATTTAAAACTAAAAGCGCATTCTGTCAAATTTTCCACACGAATACCGTCTCTTTGTGCATGTACCAACGTTTTTTGAAGGCTTCTCCCCTCAAAAAAGAGAAACCTGATGGATTAGTCCTCACCTGTTTAGCCTAGGGGGTTTGAAAAGGGTTGATTGAAAACGGATGGAGTCACTATTGCATTAAAAGCATAGACCTTCTAATATATTTTTGCTCTGAGATTTAAAGCTAAAGCTTTTTTTTTTTTAAGAACTCATGTTTCCACTACTAATTATGCATATTTTTTTGCAAAATTCTAAAGAGAGCTTGGATACAGTTATGTATTTGTAACGGATTGAAATGTCAGTTCGGAAGATGAGAACAATTTTTTTATTGAAATGTTAAAGGAGCCGACGCGAAAACAAACAAACAAACAAAAAAGCGAGAAGAAAACATTTCTTTTACAACTAGATAACAATATTTTTTCACGAAATTTTTACACGGGCTGTAAAACCGTTTTATTTATCACCAATAAATATTTCAAAGAGTTCGGACAAAAAGAGCTTTTTATTTTAAAACCATGAAACGACCTTACGTAAAAAAAAACAAGAAAATGAGCGCTTTTATCACTAAATATCAATATTTTTTTCGAGAATTTTTCATTTAAAAATATACTTTCATACAAAACCCTGTCAAAGATATAAAATAAAAAAACATTATTTTTGTTTTTTATTTTATTATCACGGGACCGGGCAACGCCGGGCGGTGGTCAGCTAGTAAATATATAATATCAGATTCATGTTTGAAAGTGTTCTCAGAAAAAATATTCTTAACTGAACCTCAAGTATTTTTTTAATCCAACAATTTATTTTATATGTATATTTATTGATGATGTAACCTGTCTTCTTTTCCTGTCAGTATTAGGGCAAATTTTTTCATTGGCTTGTCTAATTCTTCACTATCCTTTATATTGTTGGTAAATAATATTGGTTATCATATTATTTCATCAAGTGCTTTCAGATTTTATTAAAAAATATATTTTCTTTGCCTTAATAATATTTTATTTTTTCTTATTTAGACTGGTAGCATATTCTATGTCATATAAAAAAAATGCTTTTGAAATTTTAAGTATTTGCTTGTAAAGATATTCAGGCATACTTCAAAATATTGTATTACAAATTTCTTCAAGGGTTTGTGTAATATTGGGATTTAAGGCAGAAATATTTATATGTTATTAGGCGATGAGATCAGTTTTACACATATTGTGATGGTGTAATATGAATAAAATAAGAAATTGTTTAACTGTAATGCTTTCAGAAAGCATTTTGGAAGAGAAAAGGTTTTGGGGATTTTGTTTTGTACAGAGTTATTTCAGTTGACGTCAAGTAATTCAAACCAGTTGCGTTTAACATGAAACTGAACTGGACTTTAGAACTAACTCCTTTAATAAAAAAGTACTCGATAATACACACCATGATTCAGAACATAAAAGTAAACTAGTTTGTATACTTACCTCATTAAAGCAATATCTGTAATGACGTAACGCTTGGGATTTGTGTATATTGTTATTGGGAGCTGTAATTTTTAAGAGAGAAAAGTTGTTAAGGAACTATCAAAGTTTAGCAAAAGATCCATGAAGTTATTGTACTTAAGTCTATGAAAAGTCGAATTAGAGTTTAATATCGTAATTTGAATTTGATAACAGCATTATACCTATAAAAATTTGGCGCGATGCTTTTTATATTTAGGATTGATTACATTGCTTTGGCGATTACTTTTATTAAATCAGATTCGTCTGTAACTTTATTGAACTTTATTTTCAGTCTAAAATGATTAGCTGTCTATTTTGTGCTTGATTCGTGTTTATTACTAAGCGTACAAAATGAGAAAAAAAAATCCTTCAAACTAGAAAATGTGTATGTAATGTAAATTACTAATAAACAAGTGATTTTTTTTATTGCTAAACTGAGCGTAAAGCCGACAGAGTGAAAAATGTCCCAAGCCGGGAATCAAACCCGGGCCCTCAGAATAGCGCTCTGAGGCCCTACCACTGAGTTAAAAGGAAATATATCCCAACTCGTCATCTCTCACTCTTATGTATATATATGTCGGACAGGCGTTAACTGCAGCACAAGATGCATTTTTCACTCTGCCGGCTTTACGCTCAGTTTAGCAGTGAAAAAAAATCTACGGTTGCAGACTGTCCGACATATATATAAAAGTGAAAGAATCCGAGTTGGGATATCGTTCCTTGTAGCTCAGTGGTAGAGGTCCCGGGTTCGATTCCCGGCTTGGGACATTTTTCACTCTGTCGTCTCTACGCTCAGTTTAGCAATGAAAACATCATCTTGTTTGTTACTCGTTGGTTTCGGGCGAATTTCCCTCCTGAAAAATTAATTGAAATTTACTTGTGTGCATGTAAATTTAAAATGTTAGAAAATAGCAAACTCAATGTATTTAATCCTTTCTTTGCATGTCTAATGATGATATTTTTTGTAAACTGAATTAATACATTTGTTAAACCTTACTGTTTCTATTTATACGTCCGTTTATTAAGTATATCATTTATTAAGTGCATGATTGTATATTTAAGTAATAGACCATAAACATTTTAAATTGTTAAATAAATGAAGTTTAATGGATTATTTTTCTTTAATGCTTTACATCTTTAAATAACTTCCATTGCTTGAAAAATAAAAAAAAGCCTTTCCTTGTAAAATGTATTATGCGTATTCTGAAAAA
Source organism: Maratus michaelseni (assembly GCA_963931845.1). NCBI lineage: Eukaryota > Metazoa > Arthropoda > Arachnida > Araneae > Salticidae > Maratus > Maratus michaelseni. Next base: position 146,128,808 of record OZ007588.1, on the reverse strand, counting down.
CTGTCAAAAAAATTCGTTACCTTTTTTATTTACTTTATCACTTGTTAGGTAATTCATTTATAAATGCCGCATCTTTATCTTAGACATAGAATTTTAAATATACACTTCAAAAATATCATTACTTATCACAGGCAGAATTTAAAAATCGTGCGAAAAACCACTTTATAGACCATTAACAGCCTAACCTCATAAATACTCACAAAATAAGCATTCAGATATGTCTTCCAGAAATGTTTACTGCACCTATTACACTTTAAACAACCTGTAGAACAAGGAATTTATATCTCTCATTACTTCTCCCCAAAATGCAGACTAAATAGTCAGCAATAAAATTAAGTAGGTAGGTAGTAGAGAAATTCAGTGAAGAAACTATTATTTTATTTTTCATCCTTAATATTTCATTCAAGTGGCATGGTACATTTTTCTCATCATAAATAAAGCGAGAGTTACAAAAGTGTGGGCAGAAAAGTTATCAGGAAACATCTTGGCGAACACCCAATATATTAAGACTGTTCGCAGAGGCACTGCGCCCGGGGCAAATGAGGCCCATTCCAATGCCACACCATCTGAATCCACATTCTCGTATTTCTCCAATTTCTTCGCTTAGCCCTTTGATGGAAGTTTAAGTATGATTTAGAAAAAGGATGGAAATGAACCATGAGAGATCAGGGAGAAAATATATTTTTTTACGAGACTAGAATACATGAAATGTTATATATCAGGAACAGTGTAAATTTAAAAATGATTTATTTCCGTTTTGGAGTTTGGGGATGAAATGTTGAAAATTAAATACAAATTAAGAAGGAAAGAAATAAGTGAAGCAGAAAGGTTTTCCGTTTTATTTAAGATTTCTTTAATACGTGTTCCAGATTTAAAAAATAAAAAGCAAATTTTGATTTTTTTTTTTTTTTTTTTTTTTTTTTTTTTTTTTTTTTTTCAAATCTTGACATAGAAAATATTTAAACTTCTGATTAAAATTTCAAGTTGAGACATTTTATTATAGAACGCTAAAAATAACAGCTTCGTTAGTGATCGATTTGATTTTAAATTAATTAAATATTAGTAATTGGGCAAAGAGACCCATTCCAGTGACATACACAATCTGAATTCCCACACTCATATTTCTCGATTTTTACGCTTAGTCCTTTGATGGAAGTTTAAGTATGATTTAGAAAAAGGATGGAAATGAACCATGAAAGATCAGGGAGAAAATATATTTTTTTACGAGACTAGAGTACATGAAATGTTATATATCAGGAACAGTGTAAATTTAAAAATGATTTATTTCCGTTTTGGAGTTTGGGGATGAAATGTTGAAAACTAAATACAAATTAAGAAGGAAAGAAATAAGTGAAGCAGAAAGGTTTTCCGTTTTATTTAAGATTTCTTTAATACGTGTTCCAGATTTAAAAAATAAAAAGCAAATTTTGATTTTTTTTTTTTTTTTTTTTTTTTTTCAAATCTTGACACAGAAAATATTTAAACTTCTGATTAAAATTTCAAGTTGAGACATTTTATTATAGAACGCTAAAAATAACAGCTTCGTTAGTGATCGATTTGATTTTAAATTAATTAAATATTAGTAATTGGGCAAAGAGACGCATTCCAGTGACATACACAATCTGAATTCACACACTCATATTTCTCGATTTTTACGCTTAGTCCTTTGATGGAAGTTTAAGTATGATTTAGAAAAAGGACGGAAATGAACCATGAAAGATCAGGGAGAAAATATATTTTTTACGAGACTGTAATACATGAAATTTAATATATATATATTATGTATATTATTATATATAATTAATATAACACTGAAAATTTAAAAATGATTTCTTTCCGTTTTGTAGTTTGGGGATGAAATGTTGAAAATTAAATACAAATTAAGAATAAAAGAAATAAGTGAAGCAGAAATGTTTCGCTGTTTTATTTAAGATTTCTCTAATGCGTGTTCTCAAATTGATAATAATAAGAAGAAGCAAATTTTGATTTATTTATTTATTTATTTATTTATTTATTTATTTTTTCAAATCTTGATATAGAAAATATTTAAACTTTTGATTAAAATTTCAATTTGAAACATTTTATTATAGAACGCTAAAAATAACAGCTTCGTTAGTGATCGATTTGATTTTAAATTAATTAAATATTAGTAATTGGGCAAAGAGGATTCCAGTGCCATACACAATCTGAATTCCCACACTCATATTTCTCGATTTTTACGCTTAGTCCTTTGATGGAAGTTTAAGTATGATTTAGAAAAAGTATGGAAATGAACCATGAAAGATCAGGGAGTAAATATATTTTTTACGAGACTGGAACACATGAAATTTAATATATCAGGAACACTGTAAATTTAAAAAATATTTCTTTCCGTTTTGTAGTTTGGAATGAAATGTTGAAAATTAAATACAAATTCAGAATGAAAGAACTAAGTGAAGCAGAAATGTTTCTCTGTTTTATTTAAGATTTCTCTAATGCGTGTTCTCAAATTGATAATAATAAGAAGAAGCAAATTTTGATTTTTGTATTTATTTATTTATTTTATTTATTTATTTATTTTTCAAATCTTGATATAGAAAATATTTAAACTTCTGATTAAAATTTCAATTTGAAACTTTTTATGATAGAACGCTAAAAATAACAGCTTGATTGGGGTTCGATTTGACTTTAAATTAATTAAATAATAGTAATTAATAGGCAAAGAGGCCCATTCAAATGCCGCACAATCTGAATTCACACTACTATATTTCTCGAATTTTACGCTTAGTCCTTTGATGGAAGTTTAAGTATGATTTAGAAAATGGATGGAAATGAACCATGAAAATTAGGGAGAAAATATATTTTTTACGAAACAAGAATACATGAAATTCTATATATCAGGAACACTGTAAATTTAAAAATGATTTCTTACCGTTTCAGAGTTTGGGGATGAAATGTTGAAAATTAAATGCAAATTAAGAATGAAATTAATAAGTGAAGCAGAAATGTTTTTTTTTTCTTTTTTATTTGAGATTTCTCTAATGCGCAAATTTATTAAATGTTCTCAAACTGAAAAAAAATTTTTTTTTCAATTCTTGATATAGAAAATATTTAAACTTCTTATTAAAATTTCAATTTGAAACATTTTATGATAGAACGATCGGATTTTATGCTTAGTCCTTTGATGGAAGTTTAACTATGATTTAGAAAATGAATTGAAATTAAACATGAAGATAAGGGAGAAAATTAATTTTTTTACGAGATTAGAATACATGAAATTATATTGTAGTAATATTGTAATTTTTTTTTTAATTATTATTATTGACAGAAAGAACGGAATATTATACATTTTGAATAGGAAATTAAATACAAATTAGGAATGAAAGAGATAAGGGTGAAGCAGAAATATTTTCTGCGTTACTTCAAATTTCTCTAATGTATATATTTATTAAACTCTGCGACCCAACCAGGGCTTCCCGTGTCACAGAAAATAGCCAAAAATTTAATACATTTATTTTATTTTATTTTTTTTTTTTTTACATTTAATATATATTTTTTAGATTGCCTACTAGCAACACCAAAAAAACATTTTTATATGAAAAATATTAATTAAGTATAAAGTTTTTTAATTTATTAAAAGCAATACTTTGGTATAAGCCGCATGCCAGGAGTTAATAGCCGAAGAAATGGCAAAAGGTTTGCCTACCTGCAGCAAACTTTTTGAGTCTGATAATTTCTGTGACTTAAGCCACCGAAGAAATGTAATCGATCTACGCGCTTAAGCGCGTAGTTTGATAACATTTCTTTTAAATTTGTGTTCTATTTAGTTATTGATGAAGTATTAATTTTGCTATGGAATATTACTCGATAACAAATGCTGAACTATTATAGTGTTTTAAGTGCAAAAAGGTTAACCTTTCGTAATCGAACTGCACGCAGTAGAGATAGATTTTTTTTTTTTTTAATCATGCGTGAAAAATATTTTAAAAATCCTAACAAATCATTAAATTGCGACACAATTTTTAAACATATAGAATTTGAAAGTGAATTTTTTCCCTATTTTATAATGTAAAATTTGAAATTGTCCCATATTTAGAAGTTAAAAAAATTTTAGTAAAAACGATTTTAGCAGTTTCATGTTACGGTCAACATGTTAGTGTTACGGACATGTTTTCGCTTTGTAATATAGATAGATTTTTTTCAAATTGAAAAAAAGATTTTTTTTTAATCTTGATATAGAAAATATTTAAATTTCAGATTAAAATTTCGGTTTGAAAGAATGCAACATAGCACACTAACAATAACAGCTCCATTGATGGTCGATTTGGTTTAAATTCATTAAATAATTATGATTTACAGACAAGTGTGGCCTATTCGAATGTCGCACCATCTGAATTCCTATTCTCCTATTTCTTCTATTTCTCCGTTTATTCCTTTGATGGAAGTTTGAGAATGATTTATATTAAAGGTGGAAATGAACCATGAAGATCAGGAACAAAATATATGTTTTTCGAGACTGGAATACATGAAATTTTCTACCGCAGAAACACTATAAATTAAAAAATGATTTCTTTCAGTTTCTGAGTTGAAATTTTTCTGCAATGAATTGATACAAATTAGGAAAAAAAAAAGAAATTAGTGAAGCAGAAATGTTTTATGTTTTATTTCGATTTAAATTTCGCTAATGCGTGTATTTATTATATATTCCCAAATCAAGAAGGGGAAAGAGATAGATTTGATTCAATTTCTTTTTTTTTAAAAGTTAATAAAAAAAATTTCTGTTTCACACAAATTTCTGTTTTAAAAATTGATCATAGCACACTAACAATAACAGCTTCGTTGGTGGTCAATTTACTTTTAAATTCGATAATTATTATTTTAATGAGTAAATGAGGATCATTCCAGTTCCCCAAAAGGTGAATTCCCATTCCGGTATCTCTTAGAATAATCCGCTTAGCCTTGTGATGAAAGTTTAAGTATGATTAAAAGAAAAAAAAAACAAAAAAACAAAATTGTAAATCAACCACGAAGATCAGGAAGAAAATATATATTTATGAAACATATATTTATATATGAAATATATATGAAATATATATTTATAAATAACATTCCATATTGTAGAAACACTTTAAATTTGAAAATAATTTCATTCCATTTCTGAGATTGAGGATAAATATTAAAAAAATAAATACCAATTAGGAATAAAAGAAGTAAATGAGACAGAACTGTTTCTGTGATTTGTTTTGAATTTTATTAAATGAGCTCAAATCGAAAAAAATACAGATGGGAATTTTGTTTTTTCTTCAAACTTTGTTAGGTATTTTGACTTTAAATTCTGTTAGAAAACGTTAGTCACAATAGGTTACGAACAACTGCTTCGTTCACTATGGATAAATTTTAATTTTAGGAAATGACGACTGAAACACATACTAATAAAAAGAAAAGTGCCCAGTTAAACTGATGCCATTGAGCTCACTGGCTATTCACACTAATTGTATATTATACTCTTATTTCAAAGAATAATGCATCGCTTAAAATAAAGAAATCGACAATAAATTAAGGGGGAATTACCCCCCCCCCGTTCCTAGCTTTATACTTAACCAATGAACCACCAAAACTAATCAGGTAAGCGCTTAATCACAATGAACCTATATACAAAATTCGAAGCAAATCGGATAATTCTGCAAGAATAAATTAAGGGGGGGGGGAATTACCCCCCGTTCCCTCTTTATACTTATCCAATGAACCCCCAGAACTAATCAGGGAAGCGCCTTATCTTAATGAACTTTTATACAATATTTGAAGAAAATCGACTAATTCTGCATGGTAAACCCATTTATCTAAATTAAGGGGGGATTAGCCCCCTGTTCCCCCTTTATACTTAACCAAGGAACCCTCAAAACTAATCAGGGAAACGCCTTATCAGAATGAACCTATATACAAAATTTGAAGCAAATCGGATATTTTTATCAAGAGTTATCGCGTTACGTACATACATACATACATACTTACATACATATATACGTACATACAGAACCTGTGGGCACATTAGCTCTGAGGCTTTGATAGCCTGTGAACTAAAAAAGCAATATAAAAATGCAATGTAATAAAACATGGATTTGAAAGTCAAGAATGTAGTAAAAATTACATACGGAACAAATAATAGATGCTGAAATGTTTCATTACTATACCACTTCTTAAATGTGCAGATTTATTAAATATTCGTGAAAAATAGAAACAAGACGATTTGAAATTAATTATTTTCTTACATTTATTTAAAAGCAAATGAAACTTCGGTTTGTAAAATATGATCATAGCACACAAACAACAGCAGTATCGTTGACAGTAAATTTCATTTTAGATTCGGTAAAAGTTAATCAAAATTTTCAAATTAAAAATGGTATTCTAAAATATTATGTCAATATAAAACATGAACTCAATATTTGCAATTCAAGGAAGTTTTAATATTTTTTTCTAATTTAAAAATTTAAGAGTAAAAATAAATGAAGTTATTTAAGAGAAGATGTATTAAGACAGTATTGTATTTAAAACTGACTTATTAAAAATACATCTTGGAGTACTTTAGCAGCATATAAATATTCCCAAGTATGGATAAGCTTAAATGTATGGAAATATTTCATAAATAGTCTAAAATAGAGAAAAGAAACAAAAAGCTCATATCAGATATCTTACAAATAAATTAAGCCATAGATGTGCAAAATATAGTTAAGTGTATACTATTAATATCCACGAGTGTATATTAAAATCAATTTCTTTTTTCTTAGAAAAATAAAAGGAATGATGTAAAAATAAATAGAAATACAGTGTGACTTCTTATAAATACGAATACTGGATAAAAAGTAGAGTACTTGAAACATTAAGAAATAGGTGAAAAATTTCACATTGAAAACACATTCTTCGTCATTCTAAAACTGTAATAAGGGGAACTAAAAGCAGCAACCATTAATATTTTAAACAGGAATTTCATTTCCAATTAAATTTCCAGCAGGACTGAAACTGCGCGTAAATTTAATAACACTGACAGAGCATGTGAATTAATATTCACTTTGCTAAACAACGCATAACCAACATAGTGAAAAACGTGTCCAGAATGGAGATCGAACCCAGATACCCTGGTATAGCTCACCAAGTGCTTTACCATTTAAGCTAACTGGACGACATCCAGTCTGGCATTTTTACTTATACGTTGGCAAGGCTGCAACTTCGCAGTGCATGATGGAATGTCATATACATGAGCACACTACCCTGTGGCGTACATGAGACGAATAAATTCCCAGCATCGGATAACATTATCCGGTGCAAGGAATTTATTCGATGCTGGGATATATTATCCGATGCTGGGAATGTATTCGTCTCATGTACGCCACTGGGTAGTGTGCTCATGTATGACATTCCATCTTGCGCTGCGAAGTTACAGCCTTTCCAACGTATAAGTGAAAAATACCTGACTGGATGTCGTCCAGAGGGCTTAAATGGTAAAGCACTTGGTGCGCTATACCAGGGTATCTGGGTTCGATCCTTGGTCTGGACACATTTTTCACTCTGTTGGTTATGCGTTGTTTAGAAAAGTTAAAATTAATTCACATCCTTTGTCAGGAATTTCATATTTCTAATCATTATTCAAATACAATTCATTAAGTGATTAATGAAATAACTCGTATACCTATAACAAATGCTTTTAAAATATGTTATTAAAACATTTAAATTAATATTTCAAACATCACTTTTAAATTTCTATCATTAAATAATTAATAATCTTTAAAAATCCAATAAAGCATTATAAATATTTTTAAATATTTATTCAGGTGTTATTTTTATACAAAGAATTGCCTAGTACAATATATAATTTGGACCAGAAATAATGCATTAGCATAAAACATGGACAAACATCTATAAAAGTAAGTTCCATTTGTCAGGTTTTTACGTTTACGATGTAAAGTTGTTTTCCTTTGAACAAAAAAGAACAATACCAGTAAGACAATGCCATTCAAGCGAATACGAAGCACCCTGTATCTAAGATATGAAGCACCTTGACACATAACTTTTGCAGTAAAATTAATCCCATGTAAGTAATGGGGAGAAGCTGGTATAAAAATTCTCTTTTATGATTTTATTCTTGAACACATTTATGAAGCTTGTATGGAATTATTACTTTGGTTTAATTCAATAGAATTATTACTTTAGTTGAGTTTAATTCCATCCAATTATTACTTTAGTTGAGTTTAATTCCATCCAATTATTACTTTAGTTTAGTTTAATTACATTCCATAACTTACTTTTTTGTTTAATACATCGTTACAGATTAAATTCTTTGTGCAGTAAAAGCTTTATTACATCCCAAAGCTAAAATTTTAGTTAAATCAATAACGTAGTATTTTAAGTTGTATTACCTCTAAAAATAAACATTTTAGAAAATATTTTAGAAAATTTATTAAATATTAAATAAAAATTATTAAATATTTTAGAAAAAACAGTGCATTGTCATTAAATAAAAATCTGATATAATTGTAATTTACTAATTATGCAGTTGATAAAATCATATTTTGCTAAAGGAGGAGTTCCATTTATATTGCTTCATTTATAGGATTAAATTTAAACTAAATTTTAGTTAAAATAATTCTGCATTTTATCTTTCCCTTATTATCATTTGCATGTAAAATATTAATAATAGTGTGTGCAATACTGAAATTTATTATTTTTTCTTAGGGAACAGATAAAAGAATGATGAATAAAGAAACGATGAATGAAGTCTTATACATCCAAAGATGGGATTTCATACCAGAAATAAATTATTTTGTGTAGTCCTGTATATGATCCACAGATTTGTATATATACAACACAATACGCTGAAATTTACACCCAAAGATTGGAAAAACTTAGAAATGTACGAGAAATTATTAATTAAACAAATTGCACAAGTCTACAATTAAAAAACTTTTTTTTTAAATATAATTTGAGCTTATGTTTATGTAATTGTTGGTGCTGCATTTAAAAATCATAATAAAAATGGTGTATCGCATACCATTTTTGCACAAACTTAACTTTTATCATATGTAATCAATATTACAATCTGCTTATTTCATTTACAACGCCTAAATTAAATGGAAAATCATTCTTTTAACAAAACAAAATTGTTATTACATAAAATGAAATATGTGCAGTGTTATACATCTCATTACAAAAATGTATTCCACTTATATTGGAGTGAAACTGGATTATAGAACCTTTCAACACAAAGTTTCTTATATTCGTGTGTAGGATTTAATAATGTTGTTAAAAGGGAAAAGTTAGCATTTAGATTTGGTATCCCATTGGCATGAAGGAGTCTAAATACCACACTGATGATTATATTTTTGCTCAAGTGATGTTAGTGGTTATAAGTCTAAAAAAAAAAAAGAAAATTTATATATGTAACTTTTCAACTATGTTGGAAAGGGTTAAAAATGAGGTCATATTTGGAATAAGCAACCTAAACATATATAGAATCAATATAAAATTTTAAAAAAAGTATTACGACGTAAATTTTGTCGACCTGTGTTGTTTCATCATTCTAAAATAGTGGAAATAGTATTCTAAATTTTATGGAAACTCCAACAGTTCATACTTTTAAACAACATTTTCATATTGCCAATCTTTATTTAAATAAAGTTCTATAAAAAAGGAATAAAATAAATGACAAAACAATAACAACTCTTAAAACAACAATTAAAACCTATAAAGTAATAAGTTTGAGTGAAAGTCTTATATCTTCTATTAATAATTAAGACTGTTATTTTAAATACTGAATGAATTTAAATACTGACTGAATTTTAAAGACTGTTAATATTTCAATTAACAGTCTTTACAAAAGTAATGAAGTAATAATCTTTTCAGACATTTTTTCATACAACATTTTTAGACCAATATTTTTATCTTTCATAAAACAACGATGTGTGTAATTTAGAAAAGAATCCACGCATTAACATCAAACACGTACAAACACCTACAAAAAGAAAGTTCCAGCTTGTCAAGATCTTCCTTTTACAACATAAGGTTGTTTTCTTTTCAGCAGGGAAAAAAATTAAATATACCGATGCGGCAATTACGGTCCATGGGACAGGAAGCAAGTATCCAAATCTCCGAGCCTCTAATGTCTCCACGATAGTAAGCATCTTGACACATAACACTTCTAGTAAAATTAATCCAGCATAAAGAAAGGCGAGAAACTTGTACTAAAAGTCTCTTTTATGTTTTATATCTGCAATAAATTTATAAATCTGGTTTGGAATTACTCTAGATTAAAATGCATAACTGAGGACGAAATTACTTGAGATAGTTACTTACAAATAATAGTTGAAAATTTTCATATTCGGTGAATATTCTTCTTCATTCAAAAAATATAAATAAACTGTAGGCAAAGCATTAGCATTTAACATTTCCATGTTGCTGATCATTACCTAAAGTAATAACTAAAATAACTTCTTAAAACACCATCAATTTTTTTTTTTAAGTTTTGCTGCTGCTTTCATAGTAGAAGCACGTCTTTTTGTGCCTGACGAAGAAAGACTCGGATCTTTCGAAAGGCCTAGCGCATTTTAAAATTTTTGATGGTGTTTTAAGAAGTTATTTTAGTTATTATTGTTTCACACCAGTTTCAACTTATTTTATTTCATTACCTAAAGAACTGTTGAAATAAATAACAATATCTTCAAAAAACAACAAATAAAATATTTAAAGTAATATTTTAAAAGCATTCCATTATATTTTCTAATATTATTTAATTAATAATCAAAAAATATTATTGTATTAATAATATTTTCAATCATATTTTTCATTCAATATTTCAGACTAAAAACTTTCCCTTGGAAAAGAGAGAACGAGATATGTAATTTCATTCCGAAATCATGCATTACCATAAATCACGGACGAACACCTATAAAAGAAGATTCCAGATTGTCAGGTTCTTCCCTTTACGACATAAAGCTGTTTTCCGTTGAAAATAAAATAACAATGCCGATGAGGTAATTATGTTCAAGCGAACACGAAGATCTCTACTTCCAATATATCAAGCTCCTTGACACATAACTCATGCAGTAAAATTAATTCCGTGTAAATAATGGCGAGAAACTTGTACTAAAAGTCTCTTTTATGTTTTATATCTGCAGTAAATTTATAAATCTGTATTGGGATTACTCTAGTTTAAAATGTATAACTGAAGACGAAATTACTTGAGATAGTTACTTAGAAATACTAGTTGAAAATTTTTATATTCATTGAATATTCTTCTTCATTCAAAAAAGATAAATAAACTGTACGCAAAGCATTAACATTTAACATTTCCACGTGTTGTTGATTATTATTTAATTAAAATTACCTAAAAAATGTTGAAATAAATAACAATTATTTAAATAAATTAATAATAATAACATAAAACATTTAAAATAATAATTTAAAAGTATTCTGTTACATTTTTTTAAAGTTATTTAATTGACAATCGTAAAAAGATTATTGCATTAATGATATTTTCAATCATATGTTTTACACCATATTTTAAAATAAGAATTTTCTCTTGGAAAAGAGAACAATATATGTAATTTCGTTCACAAATCATGCATTACCATAAAATACGGACGAACACCTATAAAAGAAGGCTCCAGCTTGTCAGGTTCTTCTCTTTACGATGTGAACTTGTTTTACGTTGAAAAGAAAATAACAATACCGATGAGATAATTATGTTCAAGGGAACACGAAGCTCTCTACCTCTGCGATATCTAGCTCTTTGACACATAACTCGTGCAGTAAAATTAATTCCGTGTAAATAATGGCGAGAAACTTGTACTAAAAGTGTCTTTTATGTTTTTCCTCTCAGAAATCTCGATTAGAATTGCTCTAGTTTAAAATACGTCGCAAAAGATTAAATTCTTCATATAGTAAAAACATTACTAAGGCACAGAATTCTTTTGTTAGTTAAATTAAATGCGCATATAAATGCATTGTGTATATAATAATAATTGTGTGCATAATATTAAAAAAGAACATTTTTGTAATCTTAGAAAAAAATATGATAAAAATAAAATACGAAGATTGAACTCTTTATGTAATAAAAATATGAATAGATTTTAGTTTTAGCAATGCATTTAATTAAAAAGTTAGAAATAGCTAAAACATTTCAAATTAATCTTTTATCATATAAAATAGCAATAACAGTACGAAAATAACCAACAATTGATACTTTTAACAGTCTTATTTATATATCTATTCATTGTTTAATTAAAATTCTATTACAAAAATAATGAAATAAGTGAACAAAATACAAACAAGTACTAAGACAAATATTTAAAGTAATATTTTTAAAGAAAAATGACACATTGGATATTATTATTATATATATATCCTTAATATAGCATGCACAATTAATCTTTTAAATACTTATTCATGCAATTTTTACACCAAAAATCTTTCTGTTAGTAAATAAGGCGGATGTATGGTTTAAATCCGAAACCATGTACTACCATAAAACACGGACGAACACCTATAAAAGAAGGTTCCAGCTTGCCAGGATTTTCCTTTTACTACGTAAGGTTGTTTTCCTTTGAACAAAAAAGAACAATACCGGCGAGGTAATTACGTTCAAATGAACACGAAGCAGTCCGTCTCCAAGAATTCAAGCACTTTGACATATAACTCTTGTAGTAAAATTAATTCCGTGTAAAAAATGTCGCGAAACTTGTACTAAAAGTCTTTTTTATGTTTTCCTTCTTCAGTACAATTATGAAGATCGATTGGAATTACTTTTATTTTAAAATACGTCACTAAAAGATTAAAATCTTTACAAAGTAAAAGCCTTATTACTTTCTCAAAATTAAATTTTTGGCTAAATAAATTAAAAAGAGTTTTATCGAGTATTTTTAAAAATATATATTAAATTAAATATTTTATAAGTAATAATACTCTAAAGACATTTCTAATTTATTAACTAAACAGTTGATGAATTATGTTATATATTATCAAGGAAAATTATACATTGCATATTATTATTATATATATCTTTAAATTCAAATGCGCAATTAACCTTTAATATATCTATTCATGCAAGATTTTACACCAAAATGTGTTTCTGTTACAAAACAAGACGAGATGTGTAATTTAAATCAGAAATCATGTGCGACCTTAAAACACTGACGAACACCTATAAAAAATGTTTCCAACTTGTCAGGATTTTCCTTTTACGATATTACACTGTTTTTCTTTGAAAAGAAAAGAACAATACCGATGAGACAATTACGTTCAAGTGAACACGGAGCACCCTGTCTCCAAAATATCATGCACCTTGACACATAACTCTTGTAGGAAAATTAATCCCTTGTAAATAATGCCAAGAAACTCGTACTAAAAGTCTCTATTGTGTTTTTCATTTTGAATACAATTATGAAGCTTGATTGGAATTGCTATATGTTTAAAATACGTCACTAAAGGTTAAGATCTTTACAAAGTAAAAGTTTTATTACTGTTTTCTCGAAATTCAATTTTTATCTAAGTCAGTTGCAAAGTGTTTTGTCACGTGTCTCTAAAGAGATATATTAAATTAAATATTTTTTAAATAATAACATTTTACAGGTATTTGTAATTTAATAACTAAACAGTTGATAAATTAATGTTATATATTAAGAAAATGTTACATTGCATATTACTTTTATAATGTATTTTTTTAAATTAGAATGCGCAATTAATCTTTTAAATATTTATGTATGCATTCCTTTACAGCAAGAATGTTTCTGTTACAAAATAAGATGAGATGTGTAATTTGAGTCAGGAACTATGTACCACCATAAAACATCGACGAATGCCTTTAAAAGAAGGTTTCAGCTTGCCAGAATTTCCTTTTTACGACGTAAGGCTGTTTTCCGTTGAACAGAAACGAACAATACCCTTGAGGGAGTTACATTTAAAGTGAACACGAAGCACCCCGTCTCTAAGATATCAAGCACCATGACACATAACTCTTGTAGTAAAATTAATCCCGAGTAAATAATGCCGAAAAGCTTGTACTAAGTGCATCTTTAATGTTTTTATTCTGGAGTACAATTATTAAGCTTGACTGAATTTGTTTTAGTTTAAAATGCGTCAATAAAGATTAAAATATTTACAATGCAAAAGTTTGTTAATTTTTCGAAATTCAATTCTTGGCTAAATGAATTGCGAAGTGTTTTATCTCGTGTCTCTTGAAAAATAAATTATACTAAATTTCTTAAAAGTAATATTATTCTGATAGCATTTGTAATTTAATAATTGAACAGCAGGTGAATTAATGTTATACTAGTCGATCTCGAACGCAAAGCATCTGTTACTTCTACACTGCATCTGCTCTAGTGTCTACTCTTTTAAATATGTGCATATTAGAATAGGAATTTCAGCATTATATGTATAAATACTATGCGTAAAAACTACTACACTTAGGACTGAATATTTTGAACTAAAATTTATATACACATCATAAGATATGGACATAATTTAGAAATATGAAAAAAGAGCTATTTTTTCAGCATCATGCATATAAAAACTTCGCATGCACATAATAGCTGCTGGATACTCTTTAAAATAAAAAAAAGTGTTTATATATTAAAAGTATCTACACCATTCACAATCATTAAAAATTTGTTATAATTTTTTTTTAATTTTTCAGCATCGAAAACTTCTTTATATACACAATTGTAAATTTCAGAGATCGGGGATTGTACAATAACTAAATCAAAACATCTTACTCACAAAAGACCCACATAAAACTGGCAATAGCTAAATACTAGATTTGGCAAATCTAATCAGATTTTTTCAAAAATTTGACCCTGGAGTTTATTTATAATCATTGAAAAAGCTAATCGGATAGGAAACTGTATACGTTTAAATGTAACAGGCATATTATTGTCTGTTGCAATAAGTGGTATTCGAAGGATGAGAAAAGTTTTATTAATATTGGAACATATATATATATATATATATATATATATATATATATATATATATGCTTCAATAACATTATTTTGCAAGTTACTAACTGCAGGAGTTGCACAGACCTTTAGAAGATACCAAATTTCTTAGTAACAGTAATTTTCAGGCTTTAATTTCAGTTTATGAGGTGGAATTCCAGTTGTTGTCAAACTGTTTAAAAATTCTCCAGTATATGCAAGTTGATCTTGTGGATCCTCACTTATGATAGTGTCAATGCTTTGATAAACCCTTTCAGTACCTGTCATACATTGTAAAACACGATTCTTAATTTCAATTGGCAAACTGTTAGTCGCTGTTAGTATGGCTCGTCCTTTAATCTTTTCAGGTGTCACTAATAGTCAGGTGTCTTAAAATCGATGTCACTGAAAAGTTTCTGCACTGGATCTTATATATCGGATAGCAAATTAAGGGCAACTTAATAGTTTCCCCTCTTTGACATTCGCCAACATACGAGGGAAAGTCATTAAGTAAGTCACAAAAGATATGTAAATAATAACTTACAATGATATTCACTTCAAAATTATTTTTTTTCTCAACATATTTTCCATCAATATTTATGCACTTATAGCACCGTTTTATCAGTGCCCCAACACCAGCTGCATAGAATTATTTGGGTTGCTGTCTCAGCAACATTAGGACTTCAAGTTGAACCTTTTCATCATCTGTGAACATCATCTTTCTTCCAATATGGTGTTTTAGTGGACTAAACAGATGAAAATATCTTGGGGCTAAGTCGAATCTGTATGGTGGATATTTCAGAAGTTGCCAACCAAACTTTTGAATTATCTCCTGTGTTCAACTTGAAGTCCTAATGTGGCTTAGACACCATCCCAAAGGATGCTATGCAGCTGGTTTTGGGGCACTGATAAAACGGTGATATAAATGCATAAACATTGGTGGAGAATATGTTGAGATATAAAAATAGTTTTGAAGTGAATATCGTTGTAAGGTATTATTCAATTATCTTTTGTGACTTACTTAATGACTTACTCCAGTAAGGTAAAGTTAGGAGAATCTGCGCGCAATTCAAAAGAATAACAATAAAACATCTAAATATTATTTTTTTGCTAAACTATCCATGAATAATTTTTACTTCATTTGTTTTTTATGCATTTCCATCGCTATTTTGTTGTTATATAGTAATTTAATAGAGCAGGTGTAATAAAACCAAGAAAGTTATTTTGCGCAATCTGTCCTTACAGGGTTGGTGTGATTGCGCATATGGGTAGGGGAAATTGTTAGTAATAATATCTACAATTAAATTGTTAACAATAATAATTTCACTTAAATGACGTTGTTGTAAGGTTTTTGTGAACAATTATTATTGTATTAGGAGTGAATATTTCAACCTAATGATTAAAGAATCAGAAAAAGGAAATAATTTTAAAAACGATTAAAAAATTTTAATTAAAGGGAAAAAAATTAAAGAATCAGAAAAAGCAAGTCCAGATAAGATTACAAAATAACATTAAGTTACTTGATAACACGTTTAACTTAAAATTAGCCCATTTTCATTTTAAAATTTTTTTATGCAAATTTACCAATAAGCTGCTTAATCTCTCCTAGCATCGAAACTAATGGGAACAATGCGCCATCTCTCCTAAGTAGCAGATGCGTAAACTCTCCAATTTCGGTAGGAGATATTGCGCGGCCTTTTATATAAACATGGCCGCTACTAAAACGAACCGTTGATGTTCACATTGTTAGTCTAGTATAGTAGCTTATGAGAAAACGTTTAAGTTTAAAATATTTTGTACTACTGACATTGTACAGAAATTCTGATGAATAGATATAAAAATTCAAGCACTTACCTTGGGAAAATAAAATAAATAGCAATGATTTATCCTAGACGCTTGAAACAATCAACGTACACATTCAAGTAGACACTCCAGTACTGCTGTTGTACAACTACCTTGAGTCGCTGCGCGCGCACTCTACCCCTTCCCCCTTAACCTCTTTGTGCGCAATCTCTCCGACCACGCCATCTCTCCTGGCTTTTCCTTATAACAGCCATCTTGCTAACTCTCTCTCTGTTTGATAGGTACACATATGTTCTGTAAGTTTCATAATGTAAAAAAGTCGATGCTTCTTTATGCAACTGGAAAATGTTAGGAATCTTGAACCTTTAAAAATGACAGGTAGGACTTGACGGAAATCTCCATACAATAAGATTATTTTATCCACTTGTTATTTATTATTATTCAATCTATATTATAAATCATAAATTTGTGCATCAGTAACATTGATGTCATAACGATGCGACAACAACAAGGTTAAACTGCATAAGGTACAGCAATGGAGCTAATGTTTTAATTAATAACAAAATGGCACAATTTTTGGTTTGACTTCGGACTTTTTTTTCCTTTTTAGAAAGTAGCTAGTTTCTTGCAAAAAATAAGAAAAAAATACTGTTTATTTTTACAAAAATTGCATTTTCGTATGCAGACATTTTTTTTTTACATATGTGTGGTGAGTTTTAACTCGATACCTCAAATACTTATCTTAATATTCACAAATTAGTAAAAAGAAACTAATCGTTGCCATCGGCAAAGGAGAAATAATCGCTTTTTCTCCGCTACGTACCTTAATGTTTTATACGTATAGATTATCAAGAAAAATTATAGATTGCGTATTATTATTATATATATCTTTAAAATAAATTGAATGCGCAATTAATCCTTTAAATATTTATTCATGCAATTTTTTACACCAAAAATCTTCCTGTTACAAAATAAGACGAGATGTGTAATTTAAATTAGAAACCATGTACTACCATAAAATACAGACGAACACCTATAAAAAAAGGTTCAAGCTTGTCAGGATTTTCCTTTTACGAGGTAAGGCTGTTAGTCTTTTTTAAAAAAAAAGAACAATACCGATGAGGCAATTACGTTCAAGTGGACAGGAAGCACTCTATCTCTAAGATATCAAGCAACTTGACACATAACTCTTGTACTAAAATTAATCCTGTGTAAATAATACCGAGAAACTTGTACTAAAAGTCTCTTCATTTATGTTTTCTTCTCTAGTACAATTATGAAACTTGATTGGAATTGCTTTTAGTTTAAATTACGTCAAAAATATTAAAATAGTTTCAAAGTAAGTGGTTTATTGCGTTCTCGAAATTCAATTTTTGGCTAAATCAGTTGCAAAGTGTTTTTTTTTTTTTTTTTTTTTTTTTTTTTACTGTAAACTACTTTTTGTAGTCTCTAAAAAGATAAATGAAATATTTTAGAAGTAATAACATTCTAAAGACATTTCTAATTTAATAAGTAAACAGTTGATGAATTATGTTATATATTATCAAGGAAAATTATACATTGTATATTATTATTATATATATTTTAAAAGAGAATGCGCAATTAACCTTATAAATATTTATACTTGCATTTCTTTACACCAAGAAATTTTCTGTTACAAAATAAGATGAGATGTTTAAATTAAATCAGGAAACATCTACTTCCATAAAACACTGACGAATACCTATAAAAGAAGATTACAGAATTTCCTTTTTTACGACATAAGGTAGCTTTTCTTTGAAATGAAAAGAACAATACTCATGATGCAGTTACATTTCAAGTGAACAGAAAGCACCCCGTCTCTTGGATATCAAGCACCGTGACACACAACTCTTGTAGTAATATTAATACCGAGTACATAATGCCGAGAAGCTTGTACTAAGAGTATCTTTAAAGTTATTATTCTGCAGTACAATTATGAAGCTCTATTAAATTTGCTTTGGTTTAAAATGCATTAATAAATATTAAAATATTAACAAAGTAAAAGTTTGTTACTTTCTCGAAATTCAATTTTTATCTAATTCAGTTGCGAATTGGTTTATTGCGCGTCTCAAAAAATATATATTAAGCTAAATATTTTGAAAGTAATAATATTCTAAAAGCATTTGTAATTTATAATTGAAAAGTGAATGAATTAATGTTATATTATCAAGGAAAATTATGCATTGCATATTATTATTATATATATCTTTAAAATAAAATGCGCAATTAACCTTTACAATATTTATTCATGCAATTTTTTACATCTGAAATCTTTTCGTTACAAAATAAGACGAGATGTGTAATTTAAATCAGAAACCATGTACTACCATAAAACACTGACAAACACCTATAAAAGAAGGTTCCTGCTGGTCAGCATTTTCCATTTATGAGGAAAGGCTGTTTTCCTTTGAACAGAAAAGAACAATACCGATGAGGCAATTACGTTCAAGTGAACACGAAGCACTCCATTTCTAAGATATCAAGCACCGTAACACATAACTCTTGTGGTAAATTTAATCCCGTGTACATAATGCCTTGAACATAATGCCTTGAACATAATGCCTTGAACATAATGCCTTGAACATAATGCCTTGAACATTGTACTAAAAGTCTCTGTTAATATATTTGTTTAGAATACAATAAGAAAATCAATTGGAATTGGTGTTTGTTTAAAGTACGTCGCTAAAGATTAAAATCTTTGAAAAGAAAAAGCTTTATTGCATTCTCGAAATTATTTTTTTAGCGAAATCAGCTGCAAAGTGTTTTATAGCGTGTCGCTATAAATATATAGTAAATTAAACACTGTAAAAGAAAAATATTTTAAAGGCATTTGTAATTTATTAAGTAAACAGTTGATAAATTAATGTTTTAATATCAAGCAAAACTCTGCATTACATAATACTATTACATATATATTTTTTTAATAGAATGCGCAATTAATCTTTTAAATATGTATTCATGCATTTTTTTTATCAAGGACCTTTCTGTTACAAAATAAGATGAGACGTTTAATTTAAACCAGGAAGCATGCATCATCATAGAACACTGATAAATACCTATAAAAAAAGGTTCCAGCTTGCCAGGATTTTCATTTTACGACGTAAGGCTGTGTTTCTTTGAACAGAAAAGGAGCATGAGGCAATTATATTGCAAGTGAGCACAAAGCACCCCGTATCTAAGATATCAAGCACCTTGACAATTAACTCTTGTAGTAAAATTAGTCCCGAGTAAATAATGCCGAGAAGCTTGTACTAAAAGTATTTTTAATGTTTTTCTTCTGGAGTATAATTATGAAACTTGATTGAATTTGCTTTAGTTTAAAATGTGACACTAAATTTTAAACTATTTACAAAGTAAAAGTTTGCTACGTTCACGAAATTCAATTTTTAGCTAAATGAATTGCGAAGTGTTTTATTGAGTGTTTCTAAAAAGATAAATTAAACTAAATATTTTTAAAATAATAACATTCTAAAAGTATTTTTGATTTTTTAGCGAAATGGATTAGTCAGGTTTTGCCACCGGCAATATGACGTCAACGCTACTCACGGACAGGCTTTTGCTTTACGATATCGATAACTGTATTGTAATACAAATTTAATCACTTTAGTTGAAATGATAGTAGTTTGATGAATATATATACTTTTATGTTTATCAATTTCATATTTTGTTATCTTCTAAATTAGCGCGTTGTGAACAAATATAAAATAATATGATTTTTAAGATATTCTTTTCATTTAATCTGTAGTAAATTCGAAAAAAAAAGCATTTAAGAAGCAACTTTCAGAATTGCACTCACTTCTAATCAATTACATTTTACTTCATAATGAATATAAAATATTAAGTAGAATAATGTAAACTATCATAATGCATTGAACTATGTTGCAGTTGACTATTAACCGGTCTATTATATTTTGTTTAATTTAACTAACGTTGTGAAAATATAGTACTTTTGAATATACAACTTATTTTACATTTAATCGCGTAAATTTTTCAAAGTCTCTAAACAACGGCAATTTACTCTAAAATAAAAACTCGCGTGCGAAGTAAATTTAAAGATTTGCTTGTAAAAATTACGGTAGGTCTATATTACGCTTATTATTTAGAAATTTTTAAAACAAAAATTGCAACATCAGTTTTCCCTAGTTCCTCAAGTGCAATTTTTCTATGTCAAATTAGTTATTAAACTGAAATTTTTACTCTACAATTTTATTTCGATCTTCTCAAAGAAAGCTCCATTAAATGCACTGCAATGAAAAAATAAAAAAACACCACCATTAAAATGAAGTTTGAAGGAACATTCTTGTAGTAGTAAGTCATGTATAAGACAAATCACGTGATATAGAACGGGATTTTTCTAACAACAGAAGTAGGAGTAAGTTTACTAGAATATTGTTACAGCATTGTTCGGTAAAATCCCCGGTGGCAGAAGAGTAACATAAAATTGTGAAAGTAAGTGGCGTGCTAGAAATGTTATTTCTTCAAAGTTTTGTTGCATTTTTATCTAGACAGCTCATTTATAAGCTTTTAAGGCTGTAATTTTACATTCTTGTTAAACTCAGAAATGTTTCATGAAAAATGTTAGACATTTCACGCTTATACTAAGAAGATGTATTTTTAAAAGATTTCGATAGGAGGCTGAAGCTGAAGAATGTGTTTATGTTTATATTATCCTGATTGAAACGAGAATGTCTAAAAAAAGTACATTACTCTGAGAAAAAAATAAATTAGTCAAAACAAAAGAAACAATTAGATTTTATGCATATAAATTTGAAGTTCTTTTCATCACAAGATTACAGTACTTGTTATTATTTTTTTTGCAGCCAATATAGAGACAATGGGTATGCTAATACACGAATATAGATAAAATCTGAGCTTTCATATTTTATACAAAAAAACTATTTTCAGTAACAGAAAGAAAAAAAAAGAAAGTGAAGTCTTCATGTTTTGTGGGTACTTACAGCCGAATTATCAGAATCAAAAAACTGCTGTAAGTAGCAAAACCTTTTTCGGCTATTTACTCCTGGCATGCGACTAATACGAAGGTATCTCTTTTAATACATTTTAAAACTTTGTTTAAATACATTATTCATATTTTTCATATAAAAATGTTTTTTGGTGCTGTTTGTAAGCAATCTAAAAAAATATAGTAAATGCGAAAAATCTATTAGAGTAGTCAATTAATAAAAAATTGTTTTCACCGATATTCTGTAACTGAGAAGCACGGGTTGGCTTCCCAGTACTTTTAAAACACATAGTAGGTACAGGATGTTTCACGAAGGACCATTAGCTTTGAAAATAACTAACTCGGAAACGGTGATAGATAGAAACATGAAAGCAGTTGTATGTTTATTATAAAACCATAAAAAATCTGATACAGAAACCACAAAATTTTAGTAACAGATTGTGCCGATAGATGGCGCTGCAGGTGGCATAACCATAAGTAGGTTGCATCACATCAAAAGCGATTCAAAATGTGCACTTTTCACACAACACACATGTCACAAAAGAAGAATGAAATTGTCAGCGACTCTCTGTAATATGTCACCGGAAATCAACACACAAGGTTGGCAAATAGCCTCCTCCAGCTCGTCGAGTATTAAAGGATTGTTGCGTTAAACAATGTCCTTCAGTGTCACTTCCAGAATTTCTTTCACTATATGGAATAGCGATCACGTTTCAATGGCGAAATCTTGGCGTCTCAGCTATCTTTATATGGATACGAAATGTTGCTTGCAGCGCCTTCTATCGGGTGTTATTTTAAGCTGAAATTTTGAGGTTTTTGTATCAGATTCTTACAGTTTATTTAGTAAACATACAACTGGTTTCATGCTTCTATCTATCACCGTTTCTGAGTTATTTATTTTCAAAGTTAGGTGTCCTTCGTGAAACATCCTGTATTTCTAGAGTCATATAAACTAATATAACTATCCGAGAGTTTTGGAAACATATATACTAAAAATATTTAAATTAAACATACTTTGTTGAAATTTTCCAACTGGACGAAAAATGTCCGGGCCAGGATTCGAACCTGGGATCTTTTGGCTGAAGCCGCCACGCTCTACCAACTGAGCCATCCCGATCGAATCTGGAGGGCATAATTCATCCAGTTAACCTTATTGATCATAGCGTCTGGTCTGATATTTTAATCAGTGATATTTTAATCAGCCCTCCTTGAATTATGCCCTCCAGATTCGACCGGGATGGCTCAGTTGGTAGAGCGTGGCGGCTTCAGCCAAAAGATCCCAGGTTCGAATCCTGGCCCGGACATTTTTCGTCCAGTTGGAAAATTACAACTTGTATGATTGCTTTACCTATTTGAAATAATTCTGTTAAAAATAATCTAGTGTAAACATACTTTGCTCGACTAAACACAAACTGCACTCGGTCTTGTAACATAATTTAACACTCTGCTATTATTTTTTCTTGTGTGATTTTTTCTTAATTAAATTTTAATTAAATAGTATTCTTTGTGCTTCAACGATTTCGTAAAGTTTCTATTTTTGTGTTCAGAAAAAATTTAGACTGATACTTTTAGAGTCTATTGCTTCAATTTGGTTCATTTAATCTTATACGGTCTATAATTCTTACTAACTGCTCCATGTCTCGTAAAATAGTCAGTTCAAACACGATGCAATTTGGCGGAATTGAAGAGTATAAAAAAAAACTATCGGGTTATTCAATTTCTCCTTGGAACTTTTAATTAGTAAAATCGATTTTAGTAAAATCTTCATAATTTTCGTTTGAGTTATTCAATTTCTCCTTAAAACTTTTAATTATTAAAATTGCCTTTAGTAAAATCTTCATAATTTTCGTAAATCCACTTACAATTTCATAATAATTTTTTAACACAAGTACTTACCAAGGTAAACACTTGAGCAATAATAAGAAAATTGATATAAATAGTTGAGTAAACCCTCATAAACAATTTCGTCAAGAAACGTTAAATGTACAGGCAGCAAGTTGCAGGAACACCACTGGGATTGGAAAATATTTTTTCTGTAATTTGAAGGAATTTTCGTCTCTTAACTAGAGAGTTTCAGAAATCGAATATTTCGTGTTTTGAGGGTAAAAAACAATTAAATTCTGTTTCTAATACTAAAATCTGACACTCAGTACAATTACCGGAAATTTCCTGTTATTTCATGAAAATGCAGCTTAATAGGGTGTATTTTACGTAATTTTTACTTTAGATTGGTGAATTTTCTGCATTTTCGGGGGGAAAACGGCAAATCAAAACGAAAATTTTCGTGTGTTAATGAATAAAACGGCAACGAAAAAACCCTTTATCTCACGGATTTTTATGAGAGTGTCTGTTCTACAATATTCTTCACTATTAGTTAATTGAACAATTTCATTACATCTTACAGTATTTAATTGGTCTTCACTGAACTTTACTGAGTTTAATAGTTTAAAATTTCGTGAATTTCTATTTTTGTGAACATTAAACTTGCAATTTAAAAAAATTAAAACTTTATCTATTTTTCTAACCATGCTCTAACCTTTATCAAAATATTCAAATTCACTCAAATTTTCTGTATTTTTTTTTTTAATAAAACAAAATATTTTACTGTGTGAAATTGAATGGTGAATTTACTTTACAGAGTTCTTTTACAGAATTTCATCAAAATATTCAATATTTCTTTAGAACAATGTAATATGATAGTCACTTAAATATTACATGCAATAATAACAGCCAGAGCGAATCTTCCATTGCTGATGCAACATTGTGGATTCTGGGTAATTAGTAATTTAGATATTAACTGAGCTGAGAAAAGGAGGCAACTGTATCTGTGAGGAGAAAGTTATTACTGTTGTAATATTAAGAGAGTTACATTTAGTTATTCTGAGCAGCTTCTTAAGGCAGTCCGGGTAATTAGTAATCTAGATAGTACGTGAGCTGAGAAAAGAAGACAACTGTATCTGAGTTAAGTGTGTTACTTGTAATATTAAGAAAGATGTATTTAAGATGGTCTAAGCAACTTCTTAATAGAGTCCGGGTAATTAGTAATCTAGATAGTAAGCAAGCTGAGAAAAGAAGACAACAGTATCTGAGTTGAGAGTGTTATTACTTGTAACATTAAGAAAGTTACATTTAAGATGTTCTGAGCAACTTCTTACAGGAATCCGGGTAATTAGTAATCTAGATAGTAAGCAAGCTGAGAAAAGAAGACAACAGTATCTGAGTTGAGAGTGTTATTACTTGTAACTTTAAGAAAGTTACATTTAAGATGTTCTGAACAACTTCTTAAGGAAGTCCGGGTAATTAGTAATCTAGATAGTAAGTGAGCTGGGAAAAAGAAGGCAACTGCATCTGAGTGAAGAGTGCTATTACTTGTAATATTCAGAAAGTTTACATTTAAGTACTGAACAACTGAGCAACTTCTTAAGGGGGTTAAGTTGATCGTCGATCAAAAACGCTAATGAATGAACATTTCTCAAAAGTCTTCTGAAATGTATTGTGTTGCACAAGTTCAAAATTAAAATGAAATATTGTCAAAAATATTTATTTTCTTTGTCAGAACTTTTCGAACGACCCTCGTACAGGGCTTTACTAAAGAATCCACAGTCAAGAGTGTGTCGTAAATGTATTAAGTTGCAAGAGGACTACATTGAAAAATAATATAAGTCCTTAACATCTTGTCAAAAATCTTTCACTTTCAGGCCGAGAACTCATCAAACCACCCTCGTACGTCTATACTTATTGTTGACTAATTATTTCTCAGCGTTTTAATTTGTGCAGGATATATAGTTTCCACTTATATACATCATGTGAAAAGAAATTGGAAAGCGCTATTTGAAATACAATTTGATTAATAAATACGGAAACATTTTATGAATTTTTCGTTTTGTAATCATAACTACTTTAATCTTAATAAGCCGCATTTTTAGAAATAAAGAAACGAAATGTTCGATAATTTTAATGTAAATCTTTTGATATTTCAAGATAATGACAGATTATTTTATTCCATATTGTTTTAATGTGATTATTTTCGAATGCAATTTTTATAAATATAAATTTTTGGTAGAAATGCGTGTTCCTGAAAAGCAAAACAATCAAATTGTTACTTTTTCTACTCATCAAACTCATTCACAGTGGGTAATTTGAATCATCCGGAAAATCATTGGAAAAATTATAAATATGATTTTTTTATTATTATTAGTTAGAATAATTTTTGCGGTACAGATTTTTCTATATTTATCCATCTATTATTTTGTGTTTCAGAATTTTTATATAATGATAGAGATAGTGTGTATATTCATCGTAATCACATGGTGTGGTTAAAAGAAGTTATTCTACTTAAAATTATTTAAATTTTAGCATAATATTAATAGATCTATTGCTGTCAACCTTTCGTTTTTTTTTTTCGAAGTCAAATAAGCATAATTTGAATCAGATATGTTTCATAAGAAATTGCATCAAATATATACCACAGAGACATAATCCATATTATTAAATAATTTTGATATATAAATTTTATGGCAACATGTCTATGTTTCTTGCTGTAAGGTTGGAAATTATGTCGATTTATTTTTCAAAATTTTTTATTTAAATCTATTGACAGTCAAAAACAGTATATTATTTAAAAACTTATTTTTTTAAACAAAATATCATATTTAATACCAAATTATAATCATAATGTTTTACAAATTATATGTAAATAAACGACATATATGTTTTTTATACTAAATTTTCATCTTATTTTGATGATTACTTAATAAAATAATGTAAAATAAAAATTATCAAAATAAGAAAATATTTTGTTTACAATTTTATCAAACTTTTAAAAATTAAAAAAATTGACTGAAAAGTACAAATAATACAGTATACGTCATCTAAATAATGTTATTTATTTACATTAGTAAATTATAAGAAAAAGATGTACTATTTCGTCAATATTGACTCGAACTTGTAATATTTGTACGCGTGATATACGAAATAACTTTAGCTATACAAAATAATAACAACAGCAGTTTTATTACTTCTGCTCCGGAAACTAGAAATCTGATTTTTTTTTTTTTTTTTTTTTTTTTTTTTGCATTGAACTACAGCAAAAAAAGTATAAGAAAAAAAACTATTGCAGTAATAATATTATACAGATTTCAAGCGACAGATTTAAAGCTCGCGAAATCTGAAAATATAATCTTCGTACCTAAAAAGCATGGCGCAATTTCCGTAGGAGATTTAACAAAATTATTTTATAGATAAAAGCTACCTGTGACACCTGTTACATTTCGTAGAAAGGAAATACGACAAACCTCAGCAGCGTGTTTTACCGCTGTAAACCCGCTGACACAAACAGCTTGTGTGTAGGAAAAGTCTTCCAACGATCACTCGGCTGATTCAGGTGATAAAAAGCACAAACAATATGCGTGAAAAGACAGTGTTTCGCTTTAAAACTGTTAAGGAAATAATAGAGATCGTCCAGTTGTGTAACTGTATAGCACGCACTTCCGGTAATAGTAAGATCATCTGTTTGATTCCTTGCTGGCTGTGTTTTGGTTTCGGGTGATAATCGTGCCATTATGTCTTCTTCTATAGTTACACCTGAACAGATGCTTTGAAACCGTACGAGTCTAACTACAGTACAGGTGAATGAATGGGCGTTAAATGAAGTAGCTCACAAGGAATGCAATCATTCTTTATAAAGATCTGGCCATTTAACATATGGGTATCGTTGCTTCCTCTCTCTCATGACGTAATACATTAACTGATGGGCTTTGATAATTTTACCGGTTACTCAGATTTGCACACACATGTTCTCAGATGTTTCGAAACCATACGAATCAAACTGCAGATAAAGACTATGTGAGTTACGCGAAGTTGTTCATTAGAAATGTGATCATTCATTTTTTTTTTTTAATCCAAGTATGTCTATTTAACATATGGGTCACCTGGTCACGTCGCTTTTCCAACTCATGATGTTACACAATAACTGATGGGCTTTCCTAATTTACTTGTTACAGAGATTTGCACGCAATTTGTCTCGCATTTCCGCATTTCTTTATTTGTGACATTACTCATCTAAATTTTCAATGACACAAAAATTTCAAAGACTTCTTTCAGCTGTGGTTATTGATTTAACACACTGTCCCCAGTATCAGAACAATATTATCTGGTTCAAATATTTTTGTATTGGATATATCTTGCCCAATATGGGCAATACGTGGATGAAATACTATTTCTTCAATATTGTGCATTATCGGCACGAAATATTTCATCATTTCATTGTCAAAATGTTCAATATTAAACCAATATTTATGCATTGTTGGTGCTTCGTTTCAAACATTTTCAATGTAAAGCCGATATTCAACAATATTGTTATTTCGCTCCAAGTATTTTCCAAGAATGTAATACTGGAGCAATATTCGAACCCCGTATAACCGATATTGGTTTGCTACAAAGCGTAATTATAAAATGATTTTATCTTTAATAATTTAATAGTAAACCATGAGTTGATAGTAGAAATTAAAATAAATTACGTTGAAATCAATATCTCGCTACAATATCTATTTATGACTATTCTGTTCAGCTTTCTTAAAAATATACGCCTTCTCAAAAAAAAAAAATCATAAAACATAAATTACACTACAGACATATATACTAAACCATAACACTTTTACATATAATTTATGGATACATTTGTTTTTTATTCTCTTCACTCCATAATAACAAACATGGAAAAAACTTTTGTTATATGTACGCATACACATTTCTAATAAGTCTTCATTAAAAAAATACATGATATCGTTACAAAAGCAAAAGTATAACATATACAAAAATAATCATTTTCAGCTAGGATAATCCTACAATTCTTCTATTCAACTTTATTAAATTTTTACCTTATCTAAGTATTTTTATAAAATCTCCAGTACAAAAATAGATGATTTAAGCACTTTCAATGCACAATTCTATTGTTCCGTTACCAAATGCAGTTGAATTGTAGATTTTAAATCCTTACATAAGATTATAATCGTAAAAACGTATATAAAACGTTTTTTCTATTATATTTGCCAATTAATTTACCCAAAAGACTTCATTTAAGTTAAATCTTTTTAACTATCAAATAAATTTGAAGAACATTTCTTTTTCGGTGAATTGCTTTTATGTACCTCCAGAGAAATAGAATTGTACATAATTTGTTACACACATAGTTACATTTAGTTATTTCTCAAGAGAGTAATAAAAAACATTGAAAGATTTCTTCCCAGAGGGACACCTTGAAATGGATAGTGGGTGTGAAATTTATAAAGTTATTAAATTTCTTTTCCTGAGATTTTTTTTCAGACTTTTGTTAAAAGGATAAAGAGAAAGGGGTATTTTATTTTTAAATTACATGGCCTCACAGCATTTATAGACTAATGCATTTTTTTTATTGGTAGAAATTTATTTAGGGTCAAATTACAAGATAGAATATAGGGTAAATATGCCAGTAACGGACACCCTCCAAAATTTTTGGTTTAAAAAAAATTTAGTTTTTATTATTTTATCACAACACTAAACTGTAATTTCAGTAATGATCATAGTTAGTGTTGCCAAGTCCAATGTTACAAGAAGCGGGACAGGGACACAAAGAAAGTGGGAAAACGGCTTCTATATAGAGACATAAAATATAGTAAATTTTATAAAAACGAAAATTGTCTATTACGGAATACAGTATTAAACTTAAAAATGTAATGGTACCTACAGTAAGTATGCCATACAATTATACCTGCTAAGATGAAATCAAAACCTGTTCAAAATAGATTTTCTCTCCTGTCTTTAAGATTCCGTCTTAGCATTTTTTACAATACTAAATAAATACAAAAATCTTATACAGTAAAACCTGTGAGAGCGGAATCGCTAAGGATTGAAACAAAATTCCAATTTAGCAGGTATAATTATATAGTATCTCTATCGTAGGGACAATGATACTTTAAAAATTGAATTCCGTTATAAACCGGCCCCGCTTTCGCAGGATTTACTGAACAAAATACAGTAAAACCTGTAAAAATAAAACCACTAGGAACCGAAAAAAACTATTTTTGATAGGTTTCCGTCTAGGTAGGTAGGTAGATCTGTAAGGTATTCCTTTCAAAGGGACTATAAAAAAAATGTCCGTTATAGATAGGTTCTGTCTTCATAGGTTTTACTGTATTACGTTCCATTCGATGTAGGCTAAGAAATAGCCTGGTATTAAAAGAAAATTAAAAGAATTTGTGCATCATGAAAAACGGGATTTTTGGAGTCCCGCATTGCTTACGCGGACAGGTCTTGGAGCTCCTGAAAATCGGGATATTCGACAACACTAGTCATAGTGCACAAAATCTTTTCACTTAACTGAAAATCTAAATGATCAACTTTAATTTTTAAATTACACTTACCAGAATGCAAAAGGAGCAATTTTTTTTTATAAATAGCTGCTTTTAAGTAATTCCATGCGCTTAGTAAATTTTTGGTACATCTCTATTATACCGTCGACCACTTTCCACACAAAAAAAAAAACTTATTGCGAAACTATAGGACTTACCTCCAAAAGTGCATGATCGTGATGTCACATTCAATTGACGTCAGCTGCGTTACATGTGTTTGTTTTGTCATCAAATGTTTTTTAATTCGACGTTTATCTGTATTTTTAATGATGTTTTAGTGTTTTATTAATTTCGTTAATTAAATTAATAATTATGTCATTAAACAGCGACTTCATGATATTAAAAGAGAAAAAACATTGAAAAAAATATTGCGATTCACAGTTACGTACAATAAATCAGTTTCAACTGACCTCACAAACATTTATCCAACATCCGAGAGGTATAATTAAGAAAAATGATGTAAATAAATAAATATCTTAGATTATTTTTTTTCCGTTTTCATTAATATATTGTAAATTTTATGGCTTAAAATTACTGATAGTTGATCATTTAGTGAATGGGATTTTTCCTAATTTTATGTTTTACTTTTTTTTTTTAGATTCCAATGGCAGCGTTCTTCCATTTGTTTATTGGGCAATACAGTTTGGCGAATACTTTGGCAATAGTTTTTTTCTCATGGAAAGTGGTCGAAATGATAATGGAGAAGTAGCAATTTTTTTAAATTAAAGCCGATTATTATTTCTGCATAACGCTCGTTTGCAAGTTTTATAATCTGGATTATTGTTAACAATTTCAATCAAATCAATCATGAAACAGACTATAATGTTTCACAATTTGTCTTCCAGTGCAGATTTTACTAAACAAGCTAACAGCTGTTTTTATTTAATTAATTTATATCATCTTTATTTTACTGCAAAAATTGCATATTTTTGTTTCGATAGTAATAGGAAACTTTGAATTGTATATACTAATAGTCATTTACAAAATTCCATTTTTGAGATTTTAGTACCTGTGTCCATTTCTAGAATCTGTAACTTCTGAATTTACAGTAATGCACACCCTATGTACCTAAAAGTCTAAATTCAGTAATGGGCATACTGCATAAAAAATTTTATTTCACTGTAAAGCCAAATAATCAAATTTAATTTTTAAATTGCACTTACAAGAATTCAAAAAGAACCATTTCTTTTTTTAAATAGCTGTTTTGAATTAATTTCATGCGGTTAACAAACTTTTAAAATTAAACCAGAATATTATTTTTTCATGATGGTGCCTTGTATATTTTATAATCTTTCAATCAATCAAACCAATCATGTTTGATTATTCCTCTCTGACAAAACAACTCTGTGCATAAAAAGTATTCGAATATTACTTACATTTATAACCAGTAAATCTGCAGATCAGGGGCCTCAAATGTCAGTTCTGTATAGTGTTATTAAATTCTGATTTTATGCAGCATTTATATAATTCAATCTACAGTTTCATTTATTCCATGCGAATAGTTTCAGAAAATTTTTCTCTTAAGAATTGTAACAGGAAATAAGATTCAAAGCACTGATACTCCAATAAATTTTCCAATGGGTTTTTTTATTACGTTACCCCTTCCCCCTCGTCAGAATCTTTCACAATAATTCGATAAATGTAACTCTCTGGGATTAAGTATTTTAAATCTCCTATCTAAAATAGTTTTAATATTGCTCTTGTGATAATGACATTAATAATTAACTTAAACACTTAATTATTCTCATAAATGTTTTATTAATTCTTGATATTCTAATTGCTAAATTTATTTGAAAGTGTCTATTTTTTTCTTTTTTTAGTATGCTATCATTAAGTTTTTGTTCTAAATCCAAATATAAAAACTATCTATTACTTTGTGTAAGATACGCATTGCTAGCATATGCGGTGTTCATTAATAGAGGTTTGATTGTCCATTACTGGAAGTTTTGATTTATATCTGTTATTGAAACTAAATTTTGATTCACAATGAGAAATATGACTAAGAAGATTATATATTGTTGATAGATTAATATAATATTAAAAAAAAACTGGAATATAGTATTTGTAACTATTATAACTTAAACACTTAATTATTCTCATAAATATTTTATTAATTCTTGATATTCTAATTGCTAAATTTATTTGAAAATGTCAATTATTTCTTTTTTTTAGAATGCTATCATTAAGTTTTTGCTCTAAATCCAAACATAAAAACAAATTATCTATTACTTTGTGAAGGATACACATTGCTAGCATATGCGGTGTTCATTAATAGAGGTTTTGATTGTCCATTACTGGATGTTTTGATTTATATCTGTTATTGAAACTGAATTTTGATTCACAATGAGAAATATGACTAAGAAGATTATATATTGTTGATAGATTAATATAATATTAAAAAACTGGAATATAGTATTTGTAACTATTATAACTTAAACACTTAATTATTCTCATAAATATTTTATTAATTCTTGATATTCTAATTGCTAAATTTATTTTTAAATGTTTATTTTTTCTTTTTTTAGCATGCTATCATTAAGTTTTTGTTCTAAATCCAAACATAAAAACAAATTATCTATTACTTTGTGAAGGATACGCATCGCTAGCATATGCGGTGTTCATTAATAGAGGTTTGATTGTCCATTACTGGATGTTTTGATTTATTTCTGTTATTGAAACTGAAACTAAATTTTGAATCACAATGAGAAATATGACTAAGAAGATTGTATATTGTTGATAGATTAATATAAAATTTAAAAAAACTGGAATATAGTATTTGTAACTATTAAATTCAAAATAATTAAAAAAATTCCTTAATGGTGTCCATTACTGGCATATTTAGCCTATGTTACGAAACACATTCTTGAAATGATCTTCTAGGCATATAGTACATATTTTAAAATGCAATATAAATAACAGTTCTATTATTTTAAAATTTCATTTTGAATTGTTTTGATTTCGACTTTTTTGGTATATTAGTTAATTAAATCTAAAATTTACAATAGTTCAGTATTTCACTTTTGAAAAAGACTAGAAACCATTTCTGATTTAAATACTGGTAATCTCCTGAACTCTTCGTTTAAAATTTGTGATAGTTTACAAAGGCTAAACAAAATGATTGAGCCTTAAAAAATATACCTATATATAATAATATTTACTTTAAAAATACAGACGACAAATAACAACGAAATAAAACTTATGTGTGTGTGTGTGCGTGTGAAGGGTAAGTAAATCTGGCAATGCCTTTGGCCTAAACAAAACACTAGGTTTTAAGCAATACTACTTAGCGGAAAGAGTTATTATAATCTTGGACCTCGCATATTTAAAGCTTTTATACAATTTCCATATATATGAACGACCCCTGAGTATCTTATCAATAAGAGTAACGTTATTAGTAATCGATTGCTATACCAGTCATATTTTATACGATGATTTGTGGCACAGTTAAATGGGTGTATATTTTTTTTTCACTACTTTTCTCTTCTTAGTATATCTGTAGATCTCTAATATGTAAGACCGAATGTTTAAGCGCTCATAATGTATCAAATATTATGTAGTAACATAATATTGTATTTTTTAATTTAATAAAAATAAATTAAATATCATTCACGGATTAAATAATATGTGTAATCTCTTGGATATTTTGTCATGGATTAATTCAATAATTATTAAATCCTAGTCCAAATCATCTATAGTGAGCGGTGATGCAATGAAGAAATGAAAGATAAATTTTGTTTTTATTTACGATTCCACAAATTCATACAATCACTATAAAAAAAAAAAAAAAAAAAAAAAAAAAAAAAAAAAAAAAAAACCTTTGGTAAAGGTATTTTGATAATTTCAAGAAAGAACGTGTTTTGTTTTCAAAGTTGTTCTGTTGGTTAGTGTAAGACGTCATGATTTTTACTCAGCTGCTATCATTGTTCTAGAAGACTGTCGAGTCAGAAAGTGTGTACTATAAATATGTAGCATAATGTTACATATTTTGCACTGGAAAACGGTAGCGCATTTTCCATTCTGCATGATTGTCTGTACATAAAGCTCATCTGTGCAAGATGCATGCAGAGATTATTAACTCCTGAAAAGAAGCAAGTGCGTGAAGATGTGTGCGGGAAGCTTTCAGAATCAGATAGTTGAGCATGGTAATGCATGCTTCAAATCCATCATTACTACTGATGATAGTTGTTTTCATCATTATGTTCCAGAAAACAAACAGTCAATCACTGCCTAGAAATCACAATGTTCTCCGATTTCAAAGAAAGCAAGTTGTAATGTCTAAAACAAAAGTAAAGTTTGTTTGATTCAGTGCCAGGGCATGCATCTGTACGGGACAGTATTATCCCATATAGCACCAAAGCTCCTGAAAACCTCCCCAGGCGCTCCCATTCATCCCAAATTCCTCCTGAAACTGCAATGACGCTATCAGGCGTTCCTGGGGAAGATACTTTAATCACTTCCCCAGGACTGACCTCCCAGATTCTTCCCAGGGAGCAATCTCCCTGGGATGATATTCCTGAGGAAGTACCTAGGAAGAGACAGTACTGGTGCCATCTCATGGGTGATTTTGATACTAAAATAACTTATTATAACTTTTTATTTCAAAAAAAAAAAATATTTGATTTGATGTGGTTCGATTTTTTAATTAATAAAGTTTATATCATTATTTGATTTATTTTATTTCCTAAGCACATCTGGTTATTGTTTAACTTTTAAAACTTTTAATTATTGTTGTAATATTTAATTATCCTTATTAAGATATATTTTTAATTTATAAAACGCAATCAAAATGTAGTTAAATAAATTGAATATAGAAAATTAAATTTAATATTCCACATCATGTATTAATAATTAAAATAAATTAATCTTTAAATATAAATTGAAAATTTATTATTTATTTTATTTCTGATCTTTTAAAAATTAACTTATATATTAATTCATTTTATTATTACATTCATTAATTATTTTTTCTGAACTTTCAATAATTACTTATATATTTATATATTTTTACTATTACTTTTTCATCTAACTAATAATTTTACATTGATTTCACTTATATACGTTATTAGTTTCTATAGAAATAATTTAATTTTAAATATAAAATTGATTTACTTTCTCTTAATAAATTATTTTTATTTTCAATGATAAGAAATCAGAATTATTTTTTTCGAAACACGAAATTTATCAAAAGTTTAATATATATTTATATATTTGTATATAACCATATTTTATAAATTAAAGATTAGAAATACCTAGTAAAAATTATTTCTTCTGATCCTTTAAATATAGTCTTATATATTAAATAATAATTATTATTTTTATTAAATAATTAATCATTTCATATTAATTTGAATTATATATATAAATAATTTTTGGATCAATATTTAATTTTAAAATATAAATTCGATTTATTATTTTTTTTTTTCGCTGCCCATTTTAAATTATCATATATATTTCTTTTATTATTCCTAATTAATGAGTTTTTTTTTTCCCGTAACTGTAAGAAATCAAAAGGAATCAAAAATTTGTTACAAATAAGGATTTTATCAACAGTTTAACATATATTTACATATTTGTATATATTCAGAATTTGCTAGTTAATTGATTAGAGATAAGCATTTTTAAATTAAACAACCTATTAAAAAAAATCTTATTTCGATTGTAAAAGTTAATTTTCATGTAAGTTTCAAAATTGAACCATATTTAAGTCATATCGAGCATATTTACTTTTATTATTATTCTTCTATTAATTATTTTTTTCTGATCTTTCTAAAAATTACATATATATTTATGTATTTTATTATTACATTTCAACTAATTAATAATTTTATATTTATCGTCATTATCAAATCAATAATTTACTTTTAAGTCTAAATTATAACACCAACTTAAAGAGATTACATGCTCTATTGAAATGGCACATTTGGTTTAAAAAAATACAAACATACCCCCCCCCCCCCCTGAATAAGAGTTTTGCTTGAAAGATTTTTATTTAAAAATATACATTCTTACAAAATCGGGTTAAAGATATAAATTCGTGCAGATTATTATCACGGACATGATAAAACACCCCTTCCCTTTTCCCTTTTATTGTGATGCCGCGTGGGGAATTCGGTTCAAAACGACGACTTTCACAGTATTTTCTGAAAGATCTGCGTTTACAAAAAAAAAAAAAAAGAAAGAAAGAAAGAAAGGAAAACGTTTTTCTAGCATTACATAGTTTCTAAATAAGACCACATGCCAATTTAATGCATTTCCGAACAAAACAGAGTTAAAAAATGTGTCAGAAAGCATCTCTGTTGGGTCTGAGAACAGCCTTAAATAATTGATACGCTTGTTTTCTAGTTATCAATTTAAAATTGTATTGAATATATATCAAAGGGTATGCATCTTTATTTGCAATAAAAGTTACAGAATTCCTGCTATACGAAGAGTAAAAATATGCATGTTTTCTATTTACTCACTTTCATAAGAGGAGAAAGAAATACATGAATACCTTATAAACGGTTCAGGTACAACGGCCGTGTAGCGTAATCACCAGAGCGTGTTTCTCGTATGCGTAAGTACCCAGGTTCAAATCCAGTCGGCGGTAAGAAAATTTATATTCCCTAAAATCTGTACCATAACTTCCATGTGATTAATAAAAGTAATGTCTGTTATATTGGTTAGGTAAATTTTTAAAATATAATGTCCGTATTTATAAAAAAAAAAAAAAAATACTTTTTACATTACGTCGAATAATAATAACTTCGGATGTTTTTTATGCACATTAAGTGACCCTGAAGTCTCCCAAATTCCTCCGGTATTACTTCCTGAAATCTTCCCTAGAACAACCCGAGGAGGAACCTGAAGGAGGTCCTGGGGAGCTCCCCGGGATGCTATGAGGCGGACATTTTCGGTTCCTGAGGACCTCCTGGTGACAAATTTTTGCATCCTCAGGGATGCCTGGAGGATGAATGTCAATCTTCCTGGGGATGTCCTAGGGAAGCACGTGTGCTATATGGGATGTGGCATATTGTTAGAACCTGATGTAGCATATCGAGCGAAAACGGCCTGACTTACTTACATTTGGTTGATTAAAAGACACTCATCCATGCCTTTAAAAGATTGGTTTAAATATTCTCTGTATAGGCCAGCTCTTCTGGATTGATCACTTGGATTGGCCAGATCTCCTGGCTGGAATCTCAAATTGCATGAATTTTACTCAGTTTAATGGACATATCTTTCAAAGCGCTTTTCTTCCTTCTTTTTAACTTTGTATTATTTCCTGATGTTTTCCCATACTGTGTTTCTCTTTACTTTGAATTGTTATAACTTTTACATATATATAATACACTGGTTTCCAAAAATTAAGGAACTATTACAAAAATACCATTAACTCAAAATATTACATGTAGATTTTAATGAAACCCACCCGCAATATACAACGCATAGTAAGGCATAAAATAACATGAACAGAAATTACCAGACAATTATGGTGTTTCAAAAAATAGCATAATTATAAAATTAGCAAAATCAATTTGTCAGTTTGATATAGGAAAAGTACCTTTAATATGCCGTATGGTCAACTCTAGTAGCAATACTGCACTTTCAGCGATGTGTCATACTGTCAATTATGCTGTCGATGAGGTCGCTAGCGAAGTGCGAGCCATTGCTCTAGCAAAGCAGTTGTAAGCGTGGCAAGGGTCTGAGGAAGGGGATTGAGAGCAGCAACACGTCTTCCTAAAGCACCCCAAACATTCTCGATGAGATTCAAGTCCGGTTATCAAGTTGGTCATTCCATGCGCTGAATTGTCTGGTGCTGAAGATAATCTTCCACGATACGAACCCTGGGCTGTCTAGTGTTGTCTTCCTGTAAAAGGAAATCATTACCTATTGCACTGGCATAAGAGCACACATAAGCATCAAGGATGTCATCTCTGCAGATGTAAGCATTCACGGTTCCACGTGGAAAGCCATGGAGGTCTGTGTGTCCACCCAAAGAGATACCACCCCAAACGCTGACATTGCCTCCTCCGCATGAATCTCTTTCACGAATGTTTGATGGATAATAACGTGTTCCCTGTTCTCTCCAAATCAAAAAACGCCTACTATCGCTTTGGAGGTTAAACAGGGACTCCTCCTTGAAGAGAACACGCCTGCATTAATCACCCGTCCAGTAGACATGTTGACGTGCCCATATCAAACGTTCCATCTGGTGACGTAAGGTGAACGGTACACAAATTGCTGGTCACTTCGCGTAAAGTTCATCTTCGTGAAGACTTCTACGTACAGTAGACATTGACACCAACCATCCAGTGGCTGTAGCAAGGGAGGATTTGAGATGAGATGGGGTTGCGATTCTATTCCTTCGTACACATAACCGCAAATATCGTTCATCGGCGCTTGTCGAAACCCTTGGCTATCCTTGGCTGAACATTCTTGAGCCCAAACCAGTGGTTTGAGATTATTGCCAAAGCCTATGAACCACAGAAGGACTCACATTTAGCCATTTAACCACCTCTGTCTGACTTTGTCCTGCCTCCCATCTCCCAATAGCTCTAAATCGCAGTTCTGCGGTCAATTAATGCCTCGAGGTAATTGTAATGAATTGGCTATCCCAGATTTATAAAATCACTATCACAGCGAAAACTACAGCCTTACTCTCTAATGTGCATTTTTATGTTCCTCACAGATGACGCAATGCGATTGCAGCGTCATTAATTTGAATTTGGTATTTTTATTCAGCATCTTTTATTTAACAATATATTTAAATTTCATACGAATTGCTTTCTTTTTGAACGAGTTATATCTATTTTTGTGATTTTTCCTTAATTTTTGGAAACCAGTGTATATTGGCATTATGTTTTTTTTATGCTTATTAATTGTTGTTTTTCTTATCTTCTTAGTTTTGTATATTACATTAACTGCATAGTTGTATAGGAAATTTATAGCAATTAATGTGGTGTAAATACATTGTAATTGTAATTGTGCATCGCAATTTATTTAAATTATAATGTTGTAAATTATAACTGTCACACACTAAAAAG
This sequence comes from Maratus michaelseni, assembly GCA_963931845.1. Classification (NCBI taxonomy): domain Eukaryota; kingdom Metazoa; phylum Arthropoda; class Arachnida; order Araneae; family Salticidae; genus Maratus; species Maratus michaelseni. The sequence continues at coordinate 146,089,666 of OZ007588.1, read as the reverse complement.
GAATACGTAAAATGAAATGTATAGTTGCTAAAATGCTATAAATTGTATCAACGAATGTGTAATCAAATGTAAAACAGTATGTACAGATTAAGGAGATTTAATTGTAATATGCGTGTCCCTCCCCCACCTCTCGACTTGAACTAAATCTATAATGCTGTAAAGCTTACCTTACCCAGGAGTGGTTATATATTTATCATAAACATAAATACTCTCACATTTCAATCTTTGTTACTCATTATTTAGTTCATTTAGGATCTTGGCTACATTTTTCATACTGCCCGTGCCTGGCTCTGTGCTGTCATTTTTAGCTCACTGGCTATCAAAGCCTGAGAGCTAATGTACCCGCCGGTTATGTCTGTATGTACGTATGAATGTACGTATGTAAGTAACGCGATAACTCTTGATAGAAATATCCGTTTTGCTTCAAACTTTGTGTATAGTTTCATTTTGATAAGGCGCTTCCCTGATTAGTTTTGGGGGTTCATTGGTTAAGTTTAAAATAAGGGAACGTGAGGTTAACACCCCCTTAATTTAGATAAATGGGTTTTCCATGCAGATTTATTCAATTTGCTTCAAATGGGTTCAAATGGTATATGGGTTCATTGTGATAAGGCGCTTTCCTGATTAGTTTTGGGGTTCATTGGTTAAGTATAAAGGGGGAACAGCGGCTAATTTCCCCTTATTCTTTGAAATAAGAATATAAGATACAATTAGTGTGAGTAGTCTGTGAGCTCAATGCCATCAGTTTAACTGGGCACTTTTCTTTTTTATTTATATTCTTGCCTGAAATCAGAGTTCCTATGCCACCGTTTTGATTCTCTTACACTTCATTTTGATGAAAACGATGCCGTTTAAAGTTCGAAGCCGAAAAATGATTTCAAGCACTTGTTCTATGCGTGTCAGATACGTTGAACCAAGTTGCATAGCAGTTAATGGTGACTACTTCGATAGAGAACATATCAAGATAGACTCTCTTCGATGTATTTCGTGAGATATAAAAATATTCTCATTCTTTTATAGACTCAGCCTGTATATAATTATTTATTTTGGAGGGTCTAAATTTGATTTCTGATGTGAAATAAGATTATGCAATTGAAAATATTAAACCTTGTTTCTATTTCAACATTATTACCTTATACATTATAACCTTTAAAATTAATATATTTCAACATATTTAAAAGAAGATATAATTCCAACAGAAGGACACTTATTTTTCCCTGCAATAATATGATCATCAAAAAATATGGATGCTCTCTCTCGCTCTCTCTTTCTTTTTAACACTTCCCAACCTAGTTGAAAAGTGTTTACGACTTTGGTTTGTCTGGCCGTATGGCCGTCTGTAGTCTGCCATCTGTCCGTGTTCTAACTCCCGTAAATATGCTCAGATTGCCTTGCAATTTTTATATGTTATTTTCGTTATCTATAGCACGTTCCCTATTTCAACTGAAGTGTGTAGCACTTATAGTTTTTTTACAGGGACACTCAAAAGAATTCCGTTACATTACGGTCTATGGGGAAAACTCATTTGCGGTTTATTTTAATGATGTTACACAATTGCAAACACATTGTAATTGATATATATCACTAAGGTGTATTACAAGAAGCTTAATATGGTATAGGGTCTGCATAGCACTTATAGTTAATTTACAGGGACAGTCAAAAGAATTCCGTTACATTACGTCTATGGAGAAAAATCGTCTGCGGTTTATTTAAATAATGTTTCACTATTTTAAACGCATTGAAATTTATATATATCACTAAGGTGCATTACAAGAGGCTTCCTACAGAATATTGTGTGTATAGTAGTCATCGTCCATTTACAGGGACACACAAAAGAATTCTCTACTGTCTGTTAACAATAATTTATGGAAGTGCGTTTTAAGTTACTGAACGCGATTTTAAAATTAACTCACTTTTTGTTTATTACGTGGTGTGTATAAATTCTGTAGATCATATACAGGGAAGCACAAAAGTTCGCGAACACATTTCCGTTTATTGTCAGAAACTCCAGAAGGAGAATTTTAAACTGGGCTACGCGTTTCTTAACTGAACTAAAATTTAGCATCCTATGTAGTATATATACAAATCTATAGATCATATACAGGGCTGAAGAAAAATATTCGGATAATTTTCCGATTATTGTATACGTTGGAAATTCCTGAAATTATGTTTTTAAATATGTTATGCGTTTTCCAAATTGTTTACTTAGATGTTATCTTTCAGCTTATTAAACGGTGATGATTTGTAAAATTATTTTGGATAGCGTTGGAAAGTGTTATATAATCTATGCTTGACGCATGATTTTTCGTTCTTGTTTTTATTTTATTTTTATTTATTTTTTTATTTCTCTCTACCTTACTGTCTATTTTCGAGAAATCCTACAATAGAAGATTTCTGAAAAAGTTTTTATCCGAAAAAGGAGAATCGGAAAACAAACAAGCAAACAAAATTTAAGATTAAAAAGGAAAAAAAAGGACAACAGAAGAAATCAGTAAATAGTACATTTTCATAACGAACTAAAAATAAAAATAAATGAAAATGTACAGACTACTGAAACTTTTTCAAACATTGCATAACAAAGTACATTATAATATAGCTTACTTTTCGTGTTTCTTCACTAGACTTATTCAAACCGATTATACTATCTTAAAAACATTATATTAATATAAAAATACACTGAATACTCCATCATTACGAACTTAAGTAGTAATACATTATTTTCTTAAATTTCAAGTAAAAGATAAGAAGCTTAACTTATTTTTCTATATATTTATGCGTATATATATATTAAAAATTTAGTTAAAATCTTCATTTTTAGAAAATTATTCTAAGATGTGTAGAGTATTTTAATGAACTTTTGTCTGTTAAGCATCATAAAACATCAGAATGAAATACTAATATTTTTTATAAAATATAAAATAGCGTGTTTAATCGCATTAAATATTTCTTTTCTTTTGCATCAAGTGAACTCCTTTTTCATATGTCTAAAAAATTCTCATGATCTTAGTTTATGTGCATAGAGATTAAATTTAAAACTATTCTTACAAAACGCAACAATGTATTTTGGGCTCTAGCAGCAAAATTAAGAAATGAGTAAGGTAAAAGAAAAGAAATATTAAATTGTTGTTATTGCTATCTTCTGAAGTTCAAAAATTAGATAAAAATGAATGTGGAAATATGTGCCTTTTAAAAGTCTAACTTATTAAGAATGATAAATACAACAGAGTGAGTCAAAAGTTCTTGACAAATTTTAAAAGTCAATAAAAAAGCAGTAATTTGAATAGATGTGCGGTTTGGAACGAAAATTCTTATCATAATCGACTGTTTGGTCAAGCAGTTAAAAAAATAGCTCCAAAATTCGCACATAGGTGGCGCTATGCATTCGACGTTGAAAAAAAACAAAAAATTCAAGGAAAGATGCTACAAAACATTTATTTTGTAATCTACTAGCATATTTTGACATGTGGAAAGAAATTGAGTGCCGTTTGGATGTGATTCAAGCTAAAAACGACTCACACGTTTAATTATTACTGTAGACTGTAGGTAATAAATTGTCTATAACCGCTCTATCTTGAGATTGTGATCCTGTTTTGCAGCTTTGAAGGCAGAGTGCCATCTATGAGTAATTTTGTGATTTTATTTTATTTATTTATTTACTTTTTTTTTTTTTTTTGTTTAAAAATACTTTCGACTATGAGAAGCATTTTCGTTCAGACCGCATTCTTGTACGTCAATTTCTTGGGGTTTATTTATTGAATTTTAAAATGTGTCAAAAACTTCTGACCTATCCTGTATTATCCGAAATTTATATTCTTGATTAGTTTTATTCTTATCGAAATGCTCAGTCATGAAGTAACTTACGTAATGACATAATAATTGATAAAGATTACGACTTTCTTTCTGAAATCGATACTTATGTTAAATTAATTGAATTTCGATAAATTAGAGTTTATTTTCGTTACTGCAACTTCATCAGAACCTAAGAAAATGAAGTGAGTGTACAGATAAACAAAGTTATAAAACTGTGGTAGAAGAAAACTAATTGTTTTTCGATATTTCAGATTTCGAAGAGATAAAAGTTTCATCATTTTTTTTTGTCTATTATTCGTCATTTTCTTCACATATAAGTGGTCATAATGCTTTATATGCAACAATTTCACTCTTGGGTAATGTTCACAAACTAATTCGTGTTTCTTTTCGGCTATCTATCAATAGATATTTTATTCCATTTTCTAAACAAAAAGTAGTCGTTGGGGGCCACCGTAATACTTACCCATCATGGATATGCATAATATAAAATATGAAAATAAAACACGTATACACTATTTATAAAATGCATTGCTATTCGAATAAAATTTTGGCTTGATGACGTCATAAGCTTTAAATGCTCTATTACTGAATTGCGTAAAAGAAACATCCTTACAACTCCAAAATTGATAATCATATTAACGGTTTACTGTGTCGGATTAAGCGTCTCATTTCCAATTAAAATACATCTTTAAATTGAAATTTGAACGAAATATATTGTCATGAAAAATCGAAGAGTTACAAATTTCTCGGCAGCTAATTATCCGATTGACTTCATTCTTTATGCAAAATTATGTTTTTTTTATTGTATTTTCGAAAGATTTTATATACCTTTTATCAGAACGAATATTTCGAGAGTCCGGAAAATATAGTTCCGTTTAATCGAGGTTACTGAAATTCAATAAGTTTCTTCCCATTATTACATACTAAGTACACAACAAATTTCAAGTCTCTATCTCAATTTGTTCGGAAGATAGAGCGTTTACAAACGCACACACACACACAAATACACAGACAGACGGGCTGCAATTTTTTTTTCTCTAAAAATATGTTTTTCGGAATCTCCAGTGTCTGAAACGTGAAAATCCGTCAAAAAAAATTTCGATTTTCAAAGCGATTACAAAACTTACACTATACTACGTATGATGGGTAAGTAAAATTAATGTCATATCCAGAAATTAATCTATAAAATAGATTAACTTTTTTTACAGGATTAATATCGTTAGGGGCAACTTTATATGTGATACATCGGACAGAGGAATCTTGAGTGAAAGAAAATTTTCGGAATATTTCTCGCATTTATGTTGTCACAAAAACTTTTGCAGAAAGCCTTTGAAATTTTATAAAGCATATGAATGCACATAGAATCGCATGGGCGACCACCGAACAAATTCTAAGGAGGAGAAAGATTTTGGAACCACATGTGCCTGTAGTCCGGGGACAAAAGACTACTTTTTCTTATATAATGGAGAATACAAACATGAAAAAGCTAAAATAGGAATTTTTTGTCAGAACACCCCGTTAAAGACAATTTTTAACATATCGACGTACAAAAAATGCGGAAATGTAAAAAATAAGAAAAAGTGTTCTTAAGTGAAATTTTGAAAATAAAGAATTGGAACAATTTATTATTCTTTTTATCAGTAGGGTCGAGCCCTGCATGGTCCTGGCGAAAAATCCTTAGTTACTTTTTGTCTTGGTGCTTAATAATTTTAAATTGCTTGAGAATATTACACTTCTATTATATATTTTTTAAATCATTAGGAAAAAGAATATTTAGTGAATAAAATTATAAAATCCAGGAAAGGGCAATTGCACTCCCCCCCCCCCCTTGCGGCCGCGAAATTGAATGAGGGACGAACATTTTCGTTTCAATTGCCTTAATGCTCTCTCCCTGGTCGAAACTTTATTGTGTAATTGAATTACTTCAAGCCATTCATAAGATAGGAATATTCATCACAAAATTAAAAATCAACGCATAAATCAGTAGACGCTGACAGAAAGAGAATAGTGGAAATTGGAAAAGACAGCAGAATCATGATTTCTACGGCATAATTAATATTTTTGTCTTTTAAGTCGTAAGTTCCTAATCTTTAAGATTAAAAAAGCTGCAAAAACATATATACAATGTTAAAAAAATATTTATTGATTATGTATATTCATCGAACCTCACTTTTTGATCCGATGTGCTTAGATGTTTCTTTTCTCAGGAATGGCACTGACATAAGACGTAACTCTATTAACTCTAGTGACTCGCACGTGTCTCTGCATCATGCGAGCTGTCTCCGTAAACGAACTAATGGTCAGAATTCAGAATTATTTACTAAATATCTATGAGTCTGTATTTTATTCAACGTAGGGCCCACGGGAATTAGACTAATGAGTAAGCTCTTAGTATAGGATTGCAGAGCCGAAATTTCTAAGCAGGGGCCGAACCGTCCCGACTCAATTTCTTCAAAAAATCCGATTTTTCTTAATATACAATTAAGATTATTTTCAAGAATTCTACACATATATTTATGCGAAAATTTTACAGCGTATTTCAGACTATATCTTCGCATGTTATAGATTACAGAATAGCAACAGTAATGATCACTTATTATCTTAGACTATTAGATTCAAATAAAGAGAAGTGGGGAAAAAATAATGTAGTTTAGAATAAAAGAAAAAAAGTGGTTGAAAATATTATAACTTTTAAAGATGCATAATGAAACAAAAGTGGATTTTTGAACATTTTCTCTGTAATTTATTAAAGTATATTTCCAAATTCAAAAGTTCATTATCACGATTATTTTTACAAAAAAAATAAATAAATAAATTCATGCCCGACATGTCTGGGAACAATTCAGTCCAGGTCCGGCCCGTCCGGAGTAGCCTGAGCATGGCCCGGTCCGAGTCTGCTGAAATAATTAAGCCGGGCTCAGACACGATGTAAGTTTCCTATGCAAATCTCTACCATAGACATATTAAATTTCTGTACTGATGTTGTCAAACTAGCATCGGCTCGTGCAGTACATTTATAAATTTTTCTCGGCTTAGTCAAGTTTATTGAAAATAGTTCATATTTTTTCGGCTTTGTCCGACCCTTTTAAATTTGTTATATTGGACCGTTTTAGTTTTTTTATTGGCTCAGCTTGACCCGTTTATTTTTTATAAGCTCTGCCCGGCCGGTTTATTTTTTTTTACCGGCCCGGCCCTTTCAAACAATTGTCTTTATTCTGCCAGCCTGGTCGGGCACGTATGAAAGCTTGTCTTCATTTTGTCTGTCCAGGTCCGTGCAGATCTCTAACTCTAAGCCAGTGCCATCGTCGATGTATTAAAAGACACAGCCATCACATACCCGCTCTTTGGTATCCTTTACTTGGGGAAAATTTCAATCACATTTTTCAAATGGTGTTCTCTGCAGTCATGCTACCTTCCCACCACTTTCCGCAGTCAAGCTACACGAATATAGATAATGGCCTTAAATTGGACCACCGAAGCCTACATACAAAGTCGTCCTTGAAGACTATTGGAAAGGTAGCATGACTAACATTTTATGAACGCATACGGAGAAATTACACCAAAAACCACTTTTTAAAAAAGAAATACTTTTCTCTTTAATTTAGGAAAAAAACTAGTTGTCCTACGTAGTAATCAAGCAATCTTCGGAGACAGCTTGAAAAATACTGAAAGAAAAAAAAAACCCGTTTGATAATGTATTCTGTGAAATATTTCAAACATGCGCTTTTGCGTGTACTACATATTGCTATTTTTTATTACTATTATTCATACGAAACACCTATTTGCTAACATATTATGGTACCCGCATTCTTTTCCTACATCAAAATTGATTAATTTGGGAATAGTAAGTTGAAAATATTATTTTCACATGATAGATGTATTAAGCTCCGGTCACACGTACTAACCTACCATAGGCAATATCAGTTATTTCCTCATAAACCACTTTTCAAGAGAGGCAAACTGTCGAGAACACACCGTATGGTAGCTTACCTTTCGTAACATCGTGCATAACGAATTTATCGGAGTTTGTATCTCCTATCTCCTACGATCAGAGCGATTATACTTTGAGTGTGCGCAGTACGTGTAAAATTTGTTAGCACACATTAGCGCTACTTTTCTCTCCTGTGACCGGTTGTAAAAGTAGTCAAGCGCTGCAGAGAAACCATCTACTAGTATCCCATACTCTTTTTTATAGTTTGAAGCAACGTATTATTTTCGTGTTTCCCCCTTTGAACGATTTCTCATTACTGAAGTATTTTATATTAATACAAAAAATCTAACGAAAATGAAAAAATAATAATAAATTAAATGTTATTTGTAGATTATAATAATCCGCGAACAAAAAATAATTTTTTACTGGTAGAAGTAATATTTTATGGTAATTAGACATCAAATGCGAAATTTCGTACAATTGGCCGTTAAAGAGCGCTATTTTCAACTCGCTAAATTTCTTCCATTTATCTGCGCAGGAGTAATATATGAGGATTTCACCTACGATATATATAAGTTCGAATTCCGCCAATCAGAACGTTCTAAAATTAGTTGCTCTGGGTTCACGGGCTTCACAATAGAGTGCGTCGATTTAAGAGTAGCGACATATGATGCTCAGGCTGCGCTTAGACAGACGCGTTTGTCCAAGTTATGACAAACATAGGCTTTTTCTGTTCCAGGTCAATTCTTGCCTGGACTAGTTCGGTTATACGAGTGAGACGTTAACAAGCATTTGCTTGGCGATAATGGCAAGCTAGCCAGCTATTCGCTTTTGTTCAGAATCGTCTCAACCAATAAAATGTTATACCCCGAATGTCAAATCGAGGTTCCTTACTTCACACTACTTTTTAAAACACATAGCAGCGATTGCTCGCCAAATGATCTTCGTATTGCTTACATGAGAATTACATTGAGAATTTTATTCACTCTTGAAAATAACACTAAGAGCAGCGCGAAATGACCCCTCGAATTAAGTGAAAGTCAATAGCAAATATTTTAGATTGTATGATAATAAGTGTGATAGGAACTTTACAACAAAATCTGATTTCTCAAACTGAAAAATTCTCAAAAATTAAAAACTTGCTGGCTAATCTTAACTTTTAACCAAAAGTATAAAATAAAATAGCAACTCTGTATTTTATATACATTAAATATAACTCCATAATAAATTTCATACACCGCTAAAATAAATTTCTCTCCACTATTAAATCTTATTTTTCTACAGCATGTGACCTTTTATTTTAAACTAAGACTATACTTAAGTAAATAACTTTCCTCGAATGACTTGCGTGATATGCTTTTATATGCATTTCGAATAGTTAACTTTTCAAAAGACTTAAACGAAAAAGGATTTTCCTTTCGTTATTCAGCCTGAGTTCTTGCATCACGCAAGGGAAATGCGTATGATATGTTGTTAATTTATCATCTTAAGGTGTTTATCACTCATAAAAAGAAATATGAGCCGTTCCCCATAAATACGTTTTATATAAAACATCATCGATTTATTTAAAAACTGTAGCACAATACAAGACGCATTGTATAAAGTACGGAGAATACTATGTTATAGAAAGCTTTGTGAAAGCCTCAAAATACGATCACGCGATTTTAAAATTTTAGTAAAGCGTGAAGTAAATGAATAGCTTTACAATTCTTAAAAACTTACGTACGCATAAAAATCTAACCGCTGCATGCAAATAAAATATCTTTTAATATTCTGTTTTCCTGTGTTTACTTTTTTTAGCGTTTAAGTCTTCTTTATAAATATACATTATTTTTGTTATTTTAAAGTTATATAATATTCAAAATTCGGGCTTGATATAGAGTTTATTATATAAAATTTAAAGTATATTTACTGTGGCATGAATTTTAATAATCTCGAACTAAAATATGTTTATATGCAAGAGAATGAAAATTTTCTCTGAAAAGTTTTAAATTTAGATATTAACTAAAAATAAGTGAAAAACAATTTTAATGTTTCCTGCATGCATATTTTATTTGGTTATATATCATTTAATGTATGATTTAGTTATAGTTATAGTTTATAGTTAGTTACTAATTTATTTTAGTTATTTTAGTTACTTCATTTAATATATTACCAAATTAGTTTCAAGATTTTGTGATGATAGTGCAACAAATGGCTATCAACCTTTTATTTTATTTATTTATTTAGACAAAGTACACTATGTGTTCAAAAATCACCAGACACTTTAGATTTTAGATGTTTTGTTAACTATTTACTGAAATACGCTTCCATGTATGGGTGATATATGTATGCATCTTAATGTTATTATGTTATTTGAAACTATAAAAAATTGCATATAACTAATGCTTATTGCGTTATGTTCTACATTGAAAATATGGGGTGTAATTTTTTAGTTCTTTTACAGGACAACATAAAAGAATTCAGATGAATTACACTTTATCGCCAAGTACTGTTGGAAGAGCTATTTTTTATGGCCTTTATTTAACTTATGATGCTTCATCTTCTCTTGTACAACAATGTCTTCAACTAACTTTTCGAACGCATTTTAAACTAACTTCCTACGACTAAATTTCCCCCAAATCTTCAGAATAAGCTTCCGTCATTGTCAAATTTATGTATAATAAAACTTTTCACATTACAGTTTTTCTTTGCGCTGGTAGCGCCCCTGGTGACAAAATGCATAACTAAAAAATTTAAATGGATATGTTCGTGTTTTCTCATATAACACTCATATCCTAAGTTAAAATGAGATAGGATAATTTAAACTTCATTCATTTTTACTCCGATAACACCGCCCCCCTCCCTCAGTGTAAAATAGAATGACCAATATTAAATAAAAGTGGATTTTTTTTATGTTTCACTGATATTCAAGATAAAAATGGGCAGTACAAATTCAACACAAATTTCTTTTGTGTTTATAGCACCCACTGAGTGGAGACTGGTAAACCAAATTTAATTAAAATTGATTTTTTTATGTTTCACTGTATGGCAGCTATACTGTACTTAAAAATAGGTAGCACAGATTCCACACAATGTTCTTTTGAGTTTATAGCGTCTCTTGATGAAAATACGGTAACTAAATTAAAATAAAATTGCTTTTTCATGTTGTTTTAAATCTTCAGAATAAGCTCCTGTCATGGTCAAATTTATGCCTCGAAAAATAAAAGCACATGATAGGTTTTTTAAGCTGGTACCACCCCTGGTGGGAAATTACATAACTAAAATTTTAAATTAGAATTTTTTTTTATTTTCTTATATTGCAACCATACTCCAAGTTAAAACTTAAATGGGACAAATTCAACTCAACTTTCTTTTATGCTGATAATGAAAAATATTAACCAAATTTAAATAAAACTATCTTTTATATATCATTACATGACAGCTGTAGTAGAGATTAAAATAGGTAGTAATGATTTAACACATTTTTCTGTTGCGTTTTAGTGAGCCGTAGGGGGGGAATAGGCTAACCACATTTAAATAAAATTGAGTTTCATGTTTTACCATATGAAGATATTTACGGTGATTGAATTTAAACTTACTATTTCTAATGCAACCAACATTTTAAATTCTGAATATGGAAATAACTACAAATTATCAACTCATTACATATAATAAACAATCAACTAAATTGTTACATAATACAGCCAAACTCAAGATATATGCAATTAATCAGTCTGCCCATAGTGTATATACATACATACATATATATATATATATATATATATATATATATAATGTCTGTGTGTGTGTTCAGATGCATCGGAGAAAGTAATTTGCATGTTTCATATGTACAATCATGGTTTACAACGATGCTAACCTGTGTACGTTATTACCAATTTACTCCGTGGTTACATCAAAAATAAAAGGTATCAAAAAGAATCCTTTTCGGAATCGAAGAATCTTTTATCCCTGAGAGTATTGGAAAGAAGTAAAACTGATATTTAACATCGGAGTTTTTATTAAAAGTTCGGAATATTTTTATTTCTATACGGGCTGTAACAGATTTTGGGACTGTTGCCTGCTTTAAAAAAAAAAAAAAAAAAAAAAAAAAAAAAAAAATGTTTAACCAAGCTTTCATGTCACAAGCCATGCACCCGTTTCCATATTTAGTTATTCGAAAGTTTCTTGTTAATCTCTATTGGAGACCACTGACCAGGCCCCTACCCACCGGGATTCGACCCAGTTTGACGGATTTGAGTGACTGGTCATTGGGGCGAAATTCGCCTGATCGCCCTATTGGGGCGGTCCACAATGATATTTGCACTGGGAAATATTCCTTTCATACGTCCCACTAAAAAAACAAATACTTCACCGATGGGTTCGAGCATATGCAGGTCATTTCTGTATCGAACTAGCCGGTACACGAAATAAGCAAAAAAAGCGAAAGAGGCAAATAACGGACAAAAAACTCCCTCTTTCTACCTCTCCCTATTTCTCATTTAAAATGCAGCTTAAACAGAAACCTCTTGACAGATTAAAAAGATAGATGGGATTCTATAGATACGGGTCGGTAATAAATTAATTAATTCCAAAGGTCAGTACAAAACATATTTTACCACAAAAAAAAATCTTTACTTATTCTTTTCTGTGTCTTTAATGGACCTTTTATTACTTTGAAATATAAAATTAACAAAACTCTTTCACCCTTGTGTGTTTGAGGTTCGTTTTCAACCGCAGGTCACTATATCCTTAAAAGATCATTAACACAAGCATATAAACATCTCAAACCGTCCGTCCTCATTACAGCTCGACCAATGAACCCCATTAATTCTTCAAAATTATATACCAAATTCTAATTAACCATGTGTAACCATGACTATCTTATCTTTTAGATAATTAAGTAAAAAAACACTTTAAACCAAAAATATCCTCGGTAACTTTATTTACTAGTAATTTAGAAAGTTACGAATAACAAACTTAAAAAATTCTCTCTCACACACTTAAAAAAAAATATCTCTACAAATATCTCAAACGCAACATTAATCATTAGGAAAAACTTATAATAGACTCCCATCTTGTACTTATCAACAAGAAAGTTTTTTAAAAATTAAATGAAGGCAGCGTCCCCCCCCCCTCCCCTTTTAGTCAATCATATTTCCCGTATGTTATGTAAAAGGTTTTACTTTTTCTTTCACTTGCAGTTATATGCATTGTTTAAAGTACTGTATTCCACGATCATACCTGGGAGCATATTATTTCAAAAATTTCAGTGTAAATCGTAGTTTCTGTTGTTGTTTTTGTTTGTTGTTGTTGTTGTTGTTGTTGTTGTTGTTGTTTGTTGTTGTTGTTGTTGTTTGTTGTTGCTGTTGTTTGTTGTTGTTTGTTTGTTTGTTGTTTGTTTCTTTCGTTTTTTTTAAGAAGACTGCCACATATCAAAAAAAGTAAAGCCCCATACAGGATCTAAATGGAGTGTATTTCGATGTAAAACACATTATTTTTAGAAATGACGAATTTGGAAGCATTCCCTTGTTTTGTCTCACGTGATTTCAAAATACATCAGCAAATCTCGGCGGCACTTCAGCGCTATGTTACAATAAAAAAGTTCAAAAATATAATTTTTCAAAATAAACATTGGCCGGGAATGAAGATTTCATTACTGATTTATTAAGTTTTATTATTTTTTTAAATGCCAGTGTTTTCTCACAGTAGCTAGTTGATCCTGAAAACATAGGTAGATAGGGAATGTAGGGTAAAACCAGGTACCCAACGGTTTTACTTTGTTGACAAAAGACTAGAAGGGCGAAAAAATCGGAATACCCTACTAAAGTGCTTGGGGACATCTGGGCTATAGAAAAAGCGCACATGTTGCCAGAGTAAAATTTTTCTGTACTTGGGATATGGCGTTCTCTAGGTCCATCTGAAATAGCTACGGATTTTGGTGATAGTGTAAAACCGGGTAGCAATCAGAAATTTAGTTTTTTCACTTCCAGTAGTAAAAAGCTTTATTGTATTAAATTTTGATTTAAACTTTAAAACATATATGCATTTTTTTAAAAGGCGGTAACTTTTTTTCAGGTTTTCAAGCAAATTTTAATGTTGCCATGGAATGGCTTTCTCAGCTTTTACTTCTCGTATCCACGCACTCCTCATGTGCCCACTCTTTGCAGACTGAACATTGTATCCATCTTTTACCACCTGTTAAGTAAAGAATCAAGTCAATGCAGAATTCCATGCAAAATCATGGGTATCCAGATTTGCCCCAACAGACTACCAAAAGTCAACATGATCATTCTCCTGGATAGCTGGACGCACACACTTCTGCTTGGCATCAAAATATTGTCAAAACCTATAAAAAACAGTGTTTTACTCACCTAAATCGATTGTTCAGGCTGGATTTATTTGAAAAGCAGAAAAGATGACGAACAATTAAAACTTATGGGGTGAATTCTTTGCAATAGCACTGCACATACACAGATATTAACTCACTTGAAAATCCGATGGCACACTGCTAGAGGACACTGCTAGAGTAGTTAATACATCAGCTGGTTTTACCATAGAAGTAGGATAGTATAACTACCCAAACATAATTCTAATTCAATTTATTACTTTTTTCGTAAAATTTTTAGATAGTCTCATTCAAGTATCTTTAAACTGAGCTGTGCTTTATTATTTTAACCATATACATTATTTCTGATGTCAACATATCACTTTCTATGCGTGTAGAAATTGTGCAGCGATAAATGAGGTATCATGTGAAAGATTTTCAGGGGTCAATCCAGGCAAAATTTGGGGCCTATTTTGTTCCCTTTCACAAAACTCCACTCAGTAAAACAGGTTATTAAAGAAGGAAGACAACCATGAACATAGAACTAGAGAAGGACTTCTAACGAAATAGTCTTACTATCGTGTCGCGGCTTTAGAAATGAATGGCAGCTTTGCGCACGGTTCTACGCAGCGAGCGAAAATCCCGGCTAAGGCAGCGCTTCCTACAACATCAAACCAAAACTGTATATCAGATACCCACCAGACGACAGACGATTTGAAGAAGCAGACGAACTGCTGACGTATGGAGAAGCTGTCCTACACATGCGCCACCTATTTGAGACATTTTTCAAGGAACTATTTTTTCTCGGAAAGGCTATTTCGTTAGAAGTCGTGATCTAGTTCTATGTTCTTGAAGACAACACTGTTAACAGCTCTGAAGCGCGCTGGGGCTGATGGGATAAATAGACCCCTGGAAGTGCCTGCAACTTACTGCTATTGGAGAAAACTTGGCTTTTTAAGGCACACAACAGAAATTTGGTGGCAAAGACCCATATGGGTTTGGCTGACGTAGGGGGAGAGAGATTAGGGCGTTGGTGGCACTGAAAAGGGTGATTGACGCACCCACAGGATTAAAAAGTGGAACTTCATAGATTAACAAAGTAACAATCGATCAAACATTAAAATAGAAAAAAATTACAAGCCACACTATCCCTTCTCCTCAAGGGATTTATGGGTATCAGTGGTCCTGAAAGAAATTAGACCGGGAGGCGGCAGCACACACAATCACCTCATCGAGTTCACGGCTGAAATTCCAGAATTAGTTAAAACTTTATTCGTATATTAAAACGCAATCGGTCTGCCAAGTCATATCTTGGTACCAAGTCATATCTTATACCCGAAATCCCGATTTTAGCGTTTGGCTCGTAGGTTTACCATTATGTGTTCCTGCTCCCAGTCCTCCATGTTTTCACACTTTTGGGTGCAGGAAAATACAATGGTAAACCTACGAGTCAACCGCTAAAATCGCGGTTTAAGGTGTTTTCCACCAAGATATGACTTGGCAGACCGATTTCGTTTTAATATGCGAATCGAGTTTTAACTAATTCTGGAATTTCAGGCGTAAACTCGATGAGGTGAGTGTGTGTGCTGCCGCCTCCCGGTCTAAATCCGGTGGCACCGACTCTTTGCGTACTTCTAGCAAAAAACAGCGTTGTCTTCCTTCTAGTATAATCCAACTTTTTGGGGTTTTACCCTACTCTCCCCTATAGCACATCCAAAGCAAAATTTTTAATTCGTGAAATTAAGAATTAAAATTTCTTAATATCACATCGAATTTTCTCACGATGAATTTGTATTTTTCTCCTTTTTCAGTGAGCCACATCCAAAGAGAACGACAAACCTATCTTTTATTATCATATTATCTTTATATATTAGCTCTAATCAATAAAAGTTACTGCAATTCTTCTTTTTTCTTGTTATTATTATTATTTTCAACCCTTCTTCGTCATCATTTTTATTTTAAAAAGATGCCGGATGCATCTGCTTAAGCATGTTAATCTGACAAACATTCTGCGAACTTCTAATTCTTAGGTAAATAATAATTAGTTACTTATGTAAGAATTAAGAAGTATTACATGAGACTTACAAAAATCCTCCACCTAAAGGACTTAAAGCAATAGGATTAAAACAAGATAATACGGAAGGAAATGAAATAGAGGAAAAGGGGAAGAGAGATTAAATTTTAGTCCCACTCCCTTTTCGTCGAAATAAGCAAAATCAATATAAAAAAAAATTCATTGTTAAGTAAAATTTAAAATGAGAACGAGAAAATCTGATGTTAATAAAAATCTGAATGCTATTTAAAAAATAAGTTTCATTTTCTGTTCAAACTTGTGCTATCTATTTGATTATTTATTTCAATCTGGATTATTTTCTGCATTCTTGTTTGATTCAAATAGGAAAATTAGTTTCAAGACAAGCTTATTTAAAAGAATGATAAAGTAATGAGAGTGAAAAAAAAATTAATACAACTAAATAATTTTGATTATGTTTGTTAATTTTATTTATTTATTTATTTATTTAATTTAATACATGATTAAATAATAAACCACAAATTTCGAAATTTAAAATGATCAGGCAATCCACCATGGGAAACCCGGTTTAAAGATCCCCGATGTAGTATGTTCGGTGCAACAAAACGTAAGATAAAAATTGGTTTTCATTTAAAACTCTAATAGAATAATTATTTAATGGTACATAACAGCAAGAACAATTACATGAACTTGTAAAATTTAATTATGATTATATATACATAAAATAAACGTTTCGACCTGTACCTGCTGTCGTCTTCCGGATGTAAAGTTGAAACGAAAAAAAAGTCTAGAGATGGAAACACAAAGTATGAGAGACAAAGAATTTAATTTCGGACAATAACATGATTGGAAGGAAGTAGTGGTGCCATCTAGGGAATACAACAGAAAGGGTAAAACGAAACAAAAGTTTTAAAATAATCGAAAGTTCTATTGAAGAATATTATGTGCTGCCATCTATGAAAGGGGAAACGAGTAGAGCATACGTTCAAACAAGTTCATGGTGAAAGAAAGAAAGTGAAGGACTTTAAAAGTATGTAAGTTATGAATTTTTTAACATATTGTGCCAAATTTTAGGGATATTAACAATAAGTTATCGTTGCAGGTATGATGTTCATGTGCAATAATTACGACATATTTTCTGATCATTCTTTCAAATAGGTTAATACATGGAACGATGATTTTATATTTAAGCAATTTTCTTAAATTGCCCACCAACTACACCAAAAAGCAATTTTGAAACTTTCGTAGTAGCCGCATGCTAGCGGTCAATATCGACACATTTCTCTATTTATAGCAACCTTTGCAATTCTTATTATTTCAATCCTAAAGCGCGTTGTTCGATTCCATCTCTGTTAAATTTGTGTTTTATTTATTTATTTATTTGTGAAGTTTTAATTTCGTTTGGTAATTTAGTTATGGAAAATTAAGCTGACACAAACAAATGTTTAATTATTTACGCTGTTTTAAGTGCAAACGGGTTAATCTTCATTAATTGCGTTGTACGCAGATTTAAAAGTATTCATGCTGAAATTTTTTTAAACAATAAAAAAATCAATAAATTAAGATAGATACACATTTCAAACAAATTGCATTTCAAAGTACATTTATTTTCTGTTCGATGGTCTAAAAACTGGAATTGTGCTATGTTTAGAAGTTTTAAATAAATTGCATTAAAACTGAAATTTATTGGTCAGGACAATGTCATTGTCATCGAGGCTAACGAAAAAGACAGGCTACCGCGGTGCATTCCACTTATCTTTTTTTACAGACCGCTAGAGTGACGTGATACACTTTTCGTACACCTGCATTGGTGGTTTCGATCATCACGTGACTCCGGCGGTCTGTAAAAAAAGATATCCGTAAAGCACCGCGGTAGCCTTTCTTTTCGTTAGCCTCGATTGTCATCAATATGACGTCAACGTTACTCAAATATTCAAGTTCGAGCGTTATCAGAGAGTATCAGAGAGTTATATGTCTCCAGGAATTTAAAACAATTGCCATCAAATAATTGGTTTATATATATATATATATATATATGTATATATATATGTAAATAAAGAAAAACTATTAAAATCTAATTTTTAAGGAAATGAGTTTCTAGCGCAAGGCTTGAAAATAAGAAAAAGTGTTTTAGATATGATGCTAAGATTATGATATAGCTATATATTATTTTTTCAAAACAAAAATAGAAATGAATGTATAACATTTAGATTTAACTACATAAATCAGATTTGCATAAGTGACAACAATCTAAAAAAAAAATAATAATCGAATCAATGAGTAAATTCTGCATTAATCTCATTGTTAAACAGAAACTGAACGTTTCTAAAAAAGTTTCATTTTTTACTGAAACTTGTACAATTGCACTTTTTTTTTTTTTTTTTTTTTTTTTTTAATTTCAAGCTGGTCAAATTTCTTTTTATAAATTTGTGTTGGAAGTTGACAAAATTAATTTGTAAGAAGTAATTTGTAAAAGAAATGAGAAGGAAAAACAGAACGAAGACAACTAAATAATTTTGATTATTTACGATAATAACTTGTTTTATTTATTTATTTACATAATTTTATGCATGACCACATAATCTAACATTTATTTATAAATTTAAAAAAAATACAATAATTTTAATAAATCATCAGAAATATAAAACAACTGCTACGAATATTGTTTCCGTTTCTATTTATACAGATAAAGGAAAAGCTAATAAAATGTCATTTTTCTGGAAATGAAGCTAAAATAATTACAACAATATATTAGTTTTTTCAAAACAAGCAATACAAATATAAGTAATAAACTTTTGATTTAATTATATAAATTACATTAACCAAAGAAAAAACAGTCTAGAAACATTTTTAAATAATACACCGAGTAAATCCGCATAAATCTACTATTCGTAAGAATCTGAACTCTACTAAGAAAGTTTCTTTTGCTATACAAACTTGTACTATACATTTGTTTATTTATTTTAATCTAGATTAATTTCTTTATAATTTTCTCTTTGAAGTCGACGAAATAAATTTGGAGACAAGCTTATTTAAAATAATAATAAATTAATGAGACTGAAAAGAAAAAAAAAAGAAATCTAAATAATTTTGATTAGCTATGTTAATTTGCTTTATGTGTTTATTTATTTACAAAATTTAATGAATGTCCATATCATCGAATGTTTATTTAGAAATTCAAAACCATCACCCAGAATAATTTGTTATTAAGCAAACTAGGGAATCTAATCTGGGATTCCCGGGTTACAGAACATAGCTGAAAACATTTTTTTTTTTTTTTTTTTTTTGAAAATTCTAATGTAGATCTTACATTTATTTTTTTTTTTTTTTTCAGATTGGCCACTAACAACAATTTTTATAGGAAAAACATCAATAATATATTAAAATAAAGTTTTGAAGATTATCAAAAGCAATAATTTCGTATTGGCCATATGTCAGGAATTAATAGCCGAAGAAATCGCCAAGCGCTACTTTAATTCTGACAGCAGCCTTTTTTAATTCTGATAATTCCAGTGGTTGAAGCAAATAGTTCGAAAACATGTCTGTTAAATTTGTGTTGTATTTATATTAATTAATTAATTTAGTTATTCATTGCTGAACTTTTAATTTCATTATGTAATATTAGTCGGGAACAAATGCCGAAATGTTTATATTGAATTATGTGCAAAGTGGTTAATCTTTCTTAATAGGACTGCACGCGATAGAGACAGATTTAAAAAAAAAAAAATCAATCTCGAAAATTATTTTAAAAACCGTAAAAAAATCAGTAAATTGTGATATAGTTTTTCAAACAATATGCATATGAAAGAATATTTTTATCATTATTCGACAATGTAAAAATTGAAATTATGTGATGTAGAAGTAAAAAAAAAAAAAAATTGCAGTAAAGGCAAAATTTATTGATCAGGTATTGCCATTGTCAATATGAAGCCAGCGTTATTCTTTATAATTTAAATAAATGAAAAATTAGTAAAAATCTCATTTTCTGTAAATCAAGCTAATTGTAGCAATATATTATTTATTTTCAACCGAGCAATGAAAATTAAACTCATTTTTCTGCAAATTAAACTAAAAGAAATAGTGTAACATGTTACTTTTTTCCAAACAAATTGGAAAAATATGATAAAATTTCAGTTTAATTATAAATTTATATTTTTTTATCCATTTTATTATAAATAAGTAAGAATAATTTATAATTTTTATTTAAATTAACAATGAATAAAGTCCGCATAAATCTAGTGTTATCTCTTATATAGCTGCTGAAAATAAAGTTTCATTTTGTGCTCAAATTTATAATATTCACTTATTTACTTATTTCAACCAGAATGTTTCTTTTTCAACTTCTTTTTGAAGTAAAAAGAAAAAGAAAATCAAAGTAAGATTATTATAAAATAATGGTAGAAGTACAAAATAGAAGGCGTCTGATTAATTTTAATTAACTGCATTAAATTGTTCAATTATTTATGCATTTATTTTATTACTTTGGTTATTTACTTGATATATGACCCAACCGTCATTAATTTAATTATAAATTTAAAACAATTGTTTGTTTGTTTTAGAATTCAGCAAAAACACATATTAAAATCTCATTTTATTGCCAATCAAGCAAATTAATTCGAACAACAAACTGCACTTTTTGAAACAAAATAGAAATAAAGGATAAAATTTCAATTAAATTATATAAATAAGATTAACCTATGTAATAACAGTCTAAAAGACTTTTTAGTTACGCAATAAGTAATTTCCGCATACATCTGCTGTTATTGAGAAGATAAAGGCTACTAAAAAGTTTCATTCGCTGCTCAGATTCATGCTATTCACTTATTTCTTTATTTTGATTCAAATTATCAATTTTTTCTTGAGGATTAACAAGCAAAATTGGTAAATAAGATTATTAAAACATAATAATAAAATAGTTACAGAGGAACAAATTAAAGCTGGCTTATTAATTTTGATTAACTGTGAGGACTTGTTTCATTTTTCGTTTATCTATTTCCTTACTTACTTTTTTGCATAAAATCATTAAACACCTTTTTAAAAAATTAAAACCATTGTCATAATTTTATTATTAAGCAAAAAGAGAAAAAAAAACTTAATAAAATCTTATATTTTTTGCAAATGAAGCAAAAAACATAAAGCATAAAGCATAATAGAGCATAAAACATAAAAAAAGCATAAAAGCATAAAGTATAAATCAGAACAACTTTTAATTTTTTTTTTCAAACGAAATAAGTAAAGTTTCGACTTAATTACATAAACCAGATTACAGTTAAGTAATAAAAATGTAAATAATAATTTTTAATGACCATAAAAATGTATTTATTATTATTTTTATTATTTTCTTATTTTCGTACCTTTAAGAATGTCGGACAGTTTAGTCCAATAGGAAAATTCATAACATCACGGTCGTGAGGCGATAACCGGCGAATGCAAAACTTTGAACAAAATTGAACGGGTGAGTGGAAAAAGAATGACATTCCAGCTTATGTAAATGTTCAGGAAGAACAAAAAAAAAAAACATTTATGTAAAAAATTAAAAAGCTATCAATTTTAGAGAAATATTCACCGCTATTCGATTATATTACAAGTCGGTGAGGGTTCATTCTAAAGATTTCAAAGAAAAATACTGATTAATTTATTAGTTGTTATTAATTAAACTACCTCAGTTTATTTTCTTATTTTTGTAATGTTATCCTTTTTCCATTCATTCGTTCAATTATCTCGGAAAACCGTTTTTCAACGGTTTTGTCATGATAACTTTTAAACAAGTAAACGGATTTATATGTTTCTTTTTCTTAAATAAATTAAATTAGATTCTCTAAAAACTATACATGAAAAACAAACAATTTTGTTTGTTGGTTTCAAGTCAAACAAAAAAAAATGATAATTGCTTATGGATTTTGAATTCTTTGTTTTAAATATATATTTATGTTTTTTTTTTTGTTTTGTTTTGTTTTTTTAGGTATAATCAAGGGACAACAGAATTAACTGTATATAATAAAGAAATGGACGAGTCAAAAGCATGGAACCTGGATTTCAAACCCATTGGCAAAACTATTTTGTGCAAGATTAATTTTGTCGTTGAATATTATATATTTTGTTGTTATTATTATTTTTTTAATTTACCAAATATTTTTACTTCTATAAAACATAAATAAATAAATGCAAAAACAAGTGCATCCATAATAAAATTATTAAATCCCGAAATTAATTACGGGATTCCTAATTCACAATCAAACTTCAGTAAATTTTTGTCAATTCAAACCTTTCTCATACCCTTAATTTAGAACAATGGGTAAATTTCGCATAAATCTGCTATTAGTGATAAAGTAAAAGTTAGTGAAAAAAATAATAAAATAATAATTTACTACTCAAAGTTATGCTGTTTCATTATTTATTTCAAGCTAGATTATTTTCTTTATCAACTTCTTTCTGAAGTAGACAAAATTAATTTTCAGACAAGATTATTTAAAATAAAAATAAAGTTAATGAGACAGAAGACACTTGAGATATCTAAGTAATTTTTATTGGCTACGTTAACTTGCTTTACTTATTTACTTAAATAATTTTATGAATGACCAAATAATCAAAGGTAACGTTTAATTAAAATTTTGAAACAGCAAAATCTTTCATAATTAAGCAAATAAAGGAATCAAAAATAATGAAATCCCATTTTTCTACAAGTAAAGCTAAAAGAAGAAGAACGACATATTACATTTGTTTTAAAAGAAAATGGAAACATCGGATAAAGTTTCGATTTAATTATATAAATCAGATTAATCTAAATAACAACGTCTATAAGATTTTTTAAAGTTAAACAATAAGTAAATTCTGCTGTCATTGAGAAGCTGAAGGCTACTAAAAAAGTTTCTTTCGCTGCTTAAACTTAAAATATTCATTCATTTATTTATTTGCAATCAGATTATTTTCTTTATCAATTTACGTTTGAAGAAAAAAATAATTAAAAAAAGAATTATAATATAATCATTAAATAATAAAAGAAGAACATAATTAAGGACGTCTAATTAATTTTGATTAACTGAAAGAAATTATTTTAATTATTTGTTCAACTTTATGTTCAAATCATCAAACTTTTATTTAAAAATTTAAAACAATTGTCACAATCATTCATAATTAAGTAAATAAAGGATATATATTTTTTTCTTTTTCATAATGAAGCTAAAAGGATTAGAGCTGTACATTATTTCTAAAGTTTCAATTTCATTTTATGAATCCAATTATGCTGAGTAAAAATATTCTAAAAGTTTTTATAAAAATAAAACGATGAATAAATTCTGCATAATATTTCTGGTGAGAAACTGAACGCTACTAAATATTTCAAATCATCCAACGTATATTTAAAAACTTAAAACAATTGTCACAATATTTTATTATTAAGCAAATAAATCGGCCAAGTGCGAATATAACTCGCGCTCAAACGGTTCCGTACATTAAATTTATTAATTACTATTTATTAATTATAAAAATCTTACTGCCACTAATTTTTTTTATAATTTTAGTTTCAGTAGATTTGGAAATAGGAGGCGAGGGACCTATTTTTTCAGTATATTTTGGACGATATAGCTGAAAATATAATACATAAAATTAAAACAAATATATTTTTGAATTCTATATTACGAGATCTTTCGGACGATACCCT
This sequence comes from Maratus michaelseni, assembly GCA_963931845.1. Taxonomy (NCBI): domain Eukaryota; kingdom Metazoa; phylum Arthropoda; class Arachnida; order Araneae; family Salticidae; genus Maratus; species Maratus michaelseni. The sequence continues at coordinate 146,065,926 of OZ007588.1, read as the reverse complement.
ACACGATATATATATATATATATATATATATATATATATATATATATATATTCAAGTAACTTAATTAATATCTCAACTAATTACGGACAATTTTTTTCCACAAATCTTTATCAGCAATCCTGAGATGATTCTGATACCTCGGGCGCTTGTCAACTCTCCCGCTGACCGCCCGAAAACTAAAACGTTTGTGTGTAACGGAAAAATGCGGTTTTTTCAAAAACTATATTACCTAGGGAAATCACTATAGTTTTTCTGCAAGGTTTAAATAAACTGCTACTACACCTAGTTTTTTCATAATTTTAGCTTCAGTAGATTAAAAAATAGAGGGGGGGGGGGGTGGCGGACACATTTTTGCAGTGCATTTTCGACGATATCTCTGAAAACAGAAAGACCTAAAATTAAAAAAAATATATATATTTTTTTTTTAGTTCGGTATTAAGAGCTCTTTTACACGATATCCCGCTCGATATACAAAAAGAAAAAAAAATCAAGTAACTTTATTAGCCCCTAAATTTTCCCTAAACATATTTGTGAATGACTAATAATTAGAAAATATGTGCGTAAAAAGGCTTTATAAGTTTCACAAGTTTGAACTTTGCACGTTCCATAGTTTACTAGAAAAAGGGCTCTGAGAAACGCAAAGACAGACACAGGAGTGTGGTGTGATCTTATAATGTTTTCCGTTTTTACTTTTTAAGTATGGAACCGTAAAAATGAAAAAAGGCTTCAAAAATCACTTTTTTCTTCAAATGAAACCAAAAGCATAAAGCATAAAACATAAAATAAATAATAAACCGTAAACCATAAATCATAAAATCATAAAGTATAATTCAGAACAATAGGCAAATAAACGATAAAGTTTCGACTTAATTACATAAATGAGATTAAAATTAAGATACAAGAGTCGAAAAGATTTTTTTTTTTCAAGTTAAACAGTTAGTAAATTCCGCATAAATCTGCTGTTAGTGAGAAGGTAAATGCCTCATTTGCTGCCCAAACTTGTACTATCTGTTTATTTATTTATTCATTTCATTTCAGTCTAGATTAGTTTCTTTATCAATTTCTGCTTAAGTCAACAAAATTAATTTCGAAGCAAGAGTATTTAAAATAGTGGTAAGGTAAAGAGTTCCTAATTTTGATTAACTACATTAACTTGCTTTATTTATTATTTACGTAATTTTATGAATTATCAAATCATCAGTTATTTATTTTAAAACCTCAAGCAGTCATCATACTCTTCCATAATAAAACAAATAAAAGAGAAATTTGTTTCGTTCTTTTTTTTTTTTTTTTTTTTTTTTGAATAAAACTAAAAGAAATCGAAAAAAAAAACATATTACTTTTTTCTCCACAGCATTAGAAATAAAGGTACAAGATTTCGATTTAATTACATAAATCCGATTAACATATAAAGTAACATGAATCTAAAAGACTTTTTTAAGTTAAACAAAGGATAAATGCCGCCTGAATCCAATGCTATTGAGAAGTTGAAGAAAACCATAATAATAATAATAATAATAATAATAATAATAATAATAATAATAATAATAATAAATGGTGGCAAAATTTATAATATGATGGCTGATTGTTTTATTTATCAATTTCTGTTTGTTTTATTTATCAATTTCTGTTTGACGATAAAAACAGTTTTTTGAAAAAATATTATTATAAAATAATGATGAAATAGTGAGAAAAGACGCAAAATTACAGGCATCTAATTAGCTTTCATTACTTGGGGCAAACTGTTTCAGTTTTTATTTATTTAATTTTATAATCAAATCTGCAAAGTTTTATTTTTTTTTAATATAAATTAGAGGCTATAATATTTTATAATTTACAAAAAAGAGAAAATAAACTATTAAAATCGCATTTTATTGCAAATGAAGCTAAAAGAGTTGAAGCAATATATTAGGTCTTTTTTTTTTTTTTTTTTTTTCAAAACATTAATAGGAATAAAACTAGAAAGTTTCGATTTAATTTTGTGAATTAGATTAACCTATATAAAATAAGTCTAAAATATTTTTTAAAGTTAAATAATAAACAAATTCTACAAAAATCTACATAAAAAAAAAATAATAATAAAAAAGATAACGGAAATAAAAAATATATAATTCAAAATAAAATTATTAAATAGGAAGATAAAGTAGTGCTGTGGAATAAAATATGAAATATATAATTTATTTCGATTAAATGAGAAACATTGTTTAAATTAATTATTTATTTATTTACTTTAATGAATTATCATCAAATCTTATATCAAATATCAAAAGTTTATTCAAAAACTTAAAACAGCTCCACATAATGTTTTTTTTACTTAAGCAAAAATAAAAAATAACAAATAATAAAAACTTTTCAAATTGTAATAAAAATAAATGAAACTAATAGAATTAGAGCAATAAATTACTTTTTTTTTCAGATAGAAAATGAGAATAAATTTATAAAGTTTCGATTTAAATATGCAAATAAGATTAATCTAAGTAACAGCAATATATAAAAAAAAAAAATTAAGTTCGTCTGCTAAGAATCTGAAGTATTATTTGGCTATTAATTCTCTCATTTAAAGGTGTGGGGGGAAAGGGGGGGGAGGGCCCCAAAACTCGAGGGCCCCAAAACTCATTATTATTTTTACTCACTGACTATTTTTTGTGATATTTTGAGTATTTTAATTTAATATTATTATAAACTATTACGAACTATTGAAAATTGTCTTATTGAATGCATAAATTCTAAATCTCTAAAATATTTCACTTTTATAGATACAGATAAACAGTCAGCCAGCTTATACAAACGCCAGATTACAATTGATAGTGTAATTGTAGAAAAATGCTTTACTCATAAAATATAATCTGAAAAAGAAATAAATGAAATAATTCTATGGCTTTGTGCAAATACAATTGAATAATGATTAAAAAGTCCTTTTATTTTAATTCGTTGCTTATTTTATTTGGTTGTTTCAGATTTTCAAAAATACTACAAGGCATTAAAAAAGATTTCCTATTCCAAATTTAATCCCCAACTAAATTATTTCAAACTCATAGATACTTTTAAAACTAGAATAATCAATTAGATGATACAACCGCCAATTTACAATAATATAATTGCAGAAAAAAACGTTCATAATGAAGAAGGATTTATAAAAATATAAAATAAATGAAGCATTTCTACGTCTGTTCGTGACATGAACAAATGAAAATTGATTAAAAGCAATATACTTTTATTATTATTTTTTTGATAATTTCAGACTTTTTAAATTATTAGAAGCTATTTTTTATTCATTTATTCAAAGCATAAATTATAATCCTCCCACTAAATCATTTCACGCTCATACATACAACTTAAACTTGAACTATTAATCAGGTGATCCAAACTCTAAATTACAAAAGATAGTGTAATAGTAGAAAAAGGTCTTACTAATAATAAAAAAAATAAAATAAAATAAAATAAAATAAATGAAGCATTTTTACAGCTCTTAGGGACACGAAAAGTGAATATTGAAAAACAAAACTTCGTAACTTTTATTATTTGTTTATTTTATTTGATTGTTTCATACTTTTTAATTACTCTAAAGCATAAAAACTGCTTTATACTCTTTTATTCAACACAAGAATTCGAAGCCTCCAACTAAATTATTACAAACTCATAGATACTTTTAAAGCTAGAATAATCAATCATGTGATACAACCGCCAAATCACCATAGGTCATATAATTGTATAAGGGGAAAAAACCTTCAAAGTAAAGAATAATCTGAAAAAATAAAATGTATGGATCATTTCTACGGCTGTTCGTGACATTAACAATTGCATATTGATTAAAAGCTCCTTTTACCTTTCTTCTTCGTTTATTTTAAGTGACATTTTGAGACTTTTAAAATTACCCCAAAATATTAAATAATTTGTACTATTTTATTCAATGCATGAATTCTAAACCTCTTATTAAATCATTTCACGCTCATAGATACAATTTAATATTATGGCGATCAATCAGCTAATCAAAACGCCAGATTTCAATAGATAGTGTAATTGTAGAAAAAGACCTTACAAAAAAAGATTAATCTGAAAATGAAATAACTAAATATATTTATTTTTCATACTATTCTTTAATAGTAAAGCCTTTTTCTACAATTGTAGAAAAATACATTATTAGATTAATCTGAAAACGAAATAATTAAATGAAGCATTTCTGTTTCTTTTAGTGACAAGAACAAGTAATTATTCAGACTTTCTAGCTTATTAGAAAGTGCAAAAACTATTTTATTAACTATTATTAATTATATATTCATTTTATTGACTACTCTATTACTCAAAGCATAAGTTTTAAGTCTACTGCTAAATTATTCCACGCTCATAGATACAATTTAAACTAGGACAATCAATCAACTGGTCCAAACGCTAGATTGCTACAGATAGTGTAATTGTAGAAAAAACCTTATTCATAAATACTAATCTCAAAAAGAAAAATAAATGAAGCCTATATGTAGATTTTAGTGACAAGAACCAGTTAAAATTGATTAAATATTCCTTTTATTTCTAAAGTTATTTCATTTAATACACTGCGAAAAATGACACTTTCAAATCTGAGTAAATCGATGTTTTCATTTTGTGATGAAACTTTTTGTTTCAAATATGACGACTCAATGCTTTCAATTCTGAAATACCAGAAATAATCAGAATATTGAAACATGGACATACTCAAAACTGAGCACATAGAGGTCACTTCATACTCATTTTTGAAACATGGACATCTCAAAAAGGATTAGAATAAGTTCAAACTCATTTTTAAAACATGGAAATACTCAAAAAATGAGCACATAGAAGTCAGTTCATACTCAACTTTGAAACATGGACATACTCAAATATGAGCACATCACGTTTTGAATCTTGAGTGTGGGCATGTTTTCAGAAATGATATATACATGTTTCAAACTTGAGTAATTTTGATTCGGAGAAATTTTTAGTATGTGAAATACTCAGATTTGAGTATTTTTTGCTCAGTTTTGAAAATGTCGTTTTTAGACTGAAGTTTCAGACATTCTAAATTATTAAAAGTGTAAAAACTATTTCGTAATCTTTTACTCAACGCTTAAATTCTGAACTCCGCACTAAACCATTACATGTTCATATATAGAATGTAAGCCAGAACAGAAAATCAGCTCATCTAAACGCCAGATTATAATATATAGTATAATTGTATAAAAATTCCTTACTCATAAAGATTAGTATGAAAAGAATCAATTTTATGGATTGTAATAAGAAAAACAAGTGAACAACGATTAAAAGATACTTTTACTTTTACAATTTTTTATTTAAAATTTGGTTGATGAACTTTTGAATCAATTTTCCACCACTTTTTGATGTGCTAAAGTTGTAGAAATTATATGTTCTCAATGACAATACAATATTTTTCATGTTTCTTTAACTTAATTATCAATTAATTAAATATAACTAAATTTTGATTATACGTTGAGGAAACTATTTAGAAATCCCGAATAGATAGTTTGAATAATTTTCAAGTATGAATTTTATTAAATCTAATTCCACGTGACTGAACAATAAATATATATTTTGTTTCAATAATGCTTTTTTTTTCTTATCTGTTACCATACCTCGAAAAGAAACAGAGCAAAAATTAAAAATTTAATCCACTAATTTTAAATCTTTAATATATTATTTTGCGTTGACACGGTAGAAGTAAAAATATATTTTAGTACCAAAAAATTACAACGATAACTAAGCATGTATTAAATTATAATTTATTATTATTATTATTAGTCGTAGTAGTAGTATTATTATTATTAGTATTATTATTCCCTGTTTATTTTATTTGATAGTTTCAGCCATTATAAATTACGCAAAGTACAAAATGTTTTCGTCTCTGTTTTTCACATAAATTCTAAAACCTCCAATTAAATTATTTCAAATTCACAAATACATTTTAAATTGGAATAAGGCAAACAGTTGATTCAGCCGTCAGATTAAAATTGATAGTATAATTATTGTAGAAATTAAAATTAACGCCTTACTAATAAAAAATAATCTGACAAAAATTAAAATTTTGACGTATTAATGAAGCATCTCTACGACTGTTCGTGACATGAACAAGTGAATATTGATTATAAGCTCATTTTACTTTAATTTTTTTGTTTATTTAAAGTGATATTTTGATACTTTTAAAATTTCCATAAAGTATTAAGAACTATTTTATACTCTCTTATTCAACGGATAAATTCTAAACCTCCTTCTAAATAATTTCATGCTCATGGATATAATTTAAAATTGTACAATTAATCAGCTTATCCAAACGAATTTCAATTGATAGTAAAATGCTTTACTAATAAAGAATTATCTCAAAAAAAGAAAAAGAAGAAGAGGCATTTATGTGGTTGTTACTGACAAGAACAAATGAATAATGATAAAAGCTCTTTCTTTGTTTTCTTTTTTTCTTTGTTTATTTAATTAGATATCTTCAGATCTTATAAATTGCTAAGTATAAAATTTACTTTATACTATCTTATTCAACGCATAAACTCTAACCCTCGTACTAAACCATTTCACGCTCATAGAAACATTTAAACCAGAACAATCAATCAGCTGATGCTAACGCCAGATTACAATAGATAGTATAATTGTTGAAAAAGGCCTTATTCAAAAAGAATAATCTGAAAAAGAAATAAATAAATGAATTCCTATGGCTTTTAGTGACAAAGACAAGTGAATATTGATAAAAGACTGGATGAAATTAATGACTTTTGAATGACAATTATTTACGACTCCTAGACTGATAAATCACTTTTTTTAGCGACAGGAGTACGGATGGCATTGTTAAATATGATAAATAATTATTTAGAAGTAATCCAATTATTTTCCAATTTAACATACTTGATTACAATCACTTATGTAACAAATGAGTACTTTTAATGAGTCAATATTAAGAAATAGAGTGGAACTCGCTTAATACTAGCACGACTAAAACGAGGACACGGTTAAAACGAGCAATTTTCACGTTAACCCTCTGCCCGCCGAGCAAAAAGGCAAAATTGTAATGTTGATTTCTTTGCAATTTTTTTTAAATACTAAAAAAGCATGAAATTTCAAACAGGATATAAAAAAGTTAATTACGTATAAGAATATAATCCTTGAGTCTATTAATTACTAATTAATGTTTTAAAACTATATTATATTTGTAGAATTATATTAATTTAAATAAAGGTAATATTGCTATGAAACCTAAAGCATAGTGAACGGATATGTCAGTTCACGGCGCTGAGAAGAATGATTCACCATTTAAACTACGTTAAACATTTTCATGGTTTTTACAAGCTTTAAAGCAAGATCGCGGCTAATGCAAGCAAAACACCTATTCCTTTGAATGAGATTTTCGGCGGAAAATAGTGTTGAATTAGGAAATAAATTCATTTATTATCGAACACTGTTCTCTCTCAACGATAATATTTCTGCATTACAACTGTCTGTAAAAATGTACTAACTTATCAGTTTTACCAGATAAAATTTCAACCTTCAACACTGCAAAAAAAGTGTTTATTTTACAGTATAATACTAGCATCGCGGCTTCCAGTATTATACCGTAAAATTAATAGTAATAAACAGTAAAATAAGCAGTAATAAGCTGCCACGCACAACACTTTTTTTTTTCAGTGAAGGAGACCTTCATTATTTGTTTACATGGGAAAATTATCAACTTTGGTCATTATTTTCCGTTCTTGTTCATATCAATAAGAATTAATTTCTCAGAATTGTTTTAAATTTTTGTTAATTTTTTAGTTGAAAACTGTTATTTAATTATTTGTTTCCACTACGTTTTATATGTCAAGAAGAATTTACCATATAACATAAATCATTAAATAAGTGCACCAGTTCTCTGAAACTTAAATATTATATATTACTTTAAAAAGAAAAATGTTTCATGTTATGAAATAAAGAAAAAAAAAAGCATTTCCTTGTGTACGTGTGTGCATGTGCATTTATGAAAGAAAGACTGCTTTGAGAGAAAACGAATACCTTGTTCGTTTGGAAGAGAACTCCACTTTATACTTTTTTTTTTCAGTTATAATCTATAGTTTATTCTATTTTATGTCCATTAAATCATTTAATTTCACTTAAGTTACCATTATTTATTTCATTCAACTTTTTGAAATATATTTTTTTACAGTTTAATTCTCTCTTATGTTCTTTTCATTTCAAATTATGTTATTCTCACATTTTCCTGCGCTTTCTCGAAATTTTACAACCTAGATGTTCCTTTTCAATCTCTCTAAGAGTTTCTCAGTCGAAGTTCACAGAATCGATTCTTCGCAATCAAATTCAGGTGACTACACTCTAAAAAGTAATCTTTGAATTGGCATGTCTTTTTCCATTTATTATATTCCTCAAACCACAGAGAAAATTCACTAATCTAACATAAAATTGTCTTAAAGCCTGCAATCCTCGAAAACCAATTTCTAGCAAAGAGGAACTGAGTTGGTATTTTGCTCGACACTATAGTGCTCGTCTACTGTTCGTTGGTCCCTGGTTCGACACTTGGCAAAACCGCTCTCATCGCAATGAACAACAACGGTAATTTGGGAGGGGATTGGGGATTATTTTGACACCTGACACAATTGTTTTTATAGATATGACATAATGAAAGTGTTTGAACCACTGTAAAGAAGTTATAAATGTCAATAGAGGATTAATCATTACCTTATTTATTGCAGTTTTTATTAATAAAGTTAGTTTTGTGACCGAATAAATGGAAAATAGAAAGACTTATTTCGCAATAAATTTCGTCAATCTTTAATTGCTGCTTGCAGTTTTACCTCATTGAATTTTCGTGATTTATATCGAACTTAAATTTATAAATGACATGTTTTTTTTTTTGTTTTTTAGAACTTTTTTTTTAAATCGTTGTTAGCCATATATCTCAAATATCAATAATGATAACTCCAAAATATATCCCTTAATTGCTGTTAAAAATTCAATAGTATTATCCAAATAGGTATCTACCAATAAAAGAAAGGAATATGTAAAATTTGAACTTGAAAACGTGATTTCGTGTCATAAGTAATTTTAGCTGCTTCGTTTTCCAGGTAAAAGGCATCTTATATGAATAATTCTTTAATAATGCTCTGATTCAACTTTAAACTTTGTTGTTACTTCTAACTTTGGCATTAATAATTCATTAATTATTTGAACTCCCATTGTGTTTTGTGAGTAAGAATAAAATCAATTATTAAGTATTATGAACTTCCGTTCGTTCAAACACATACCAATAAACTTAATGGAAACTCATATTACGTATTTTCAAAGGAAATTAATTCAAAAGTCTCTTATACAGTCACATTTTTCAGTATTTCTATTACAGTCATGAGATTTCTGGAGTTGTTTGACTGATAGCTGAAACTTCAATAGTGATCGTTAATTCCGTTAATAAAAGTGATAGAATGTTTCAAGATATTTATTTTCCAGTTAATTAAGAATAAAATATTTTAAAATAGTTTTTTTTCACATAGTTATAAATATTCATTGAAAACTCCTTAAGAATCCTACGGATTTGGTTTTCTTTCGTCAGATTTTTCGAAAATGCAATAACTTTACTCGAAATTCTATGTATCATGATATTTTTTATTTTATTTTTCACCGAGAAAAATATACATTTTAGTACACAAAAACATCGCAAGGCTTATAAAATTGTTTATACTCGTTTTGTGCATACGTGAAAAATACTATCCATTTTCTGTTCTTTCTTAAAAAAAAAAAAAAAAAAAAAAAAAAAAAAATTGAAATCCCTCCTCACATAATGCAAAAGTAGATGCCAGTTTCTCTTCTTAAAATTTATTGTAAAGGAAATGGAAAGTAGAGGCTATTAAAGTAATTGTACCAAATACCAGAACTAAATTAAATTTGTAATCGGATTCCGAAATAACCGGCAGTCATCATTATTTTGTGTTTCTATATGTGTTTATAGCTATTAGAATGCTTGCTTGCCTTGTTTAATTTACTGTAATTGGTTTCATCTTGTTCTACTTTCTGTATTTTCTATTAATATTATTCCATTGCTTATTTACTCTTGTGGAAGTGACTTTTTATATCTACGAGCAGCTTGAACATTTCCATTTATGTTGATATTTTCACATAATCTGAATTAATTTTACAATTTGTACTACTCTCTATATATTTTGTGCCAAAAATAAATGAATGAAATTAAATTAAATAAATGTATTTAATATAATTTGTATTAAAAAATCATTAAAAAGGGTACCAAAAATTACCAGTAATTTTGTCACCTTCCAATTAAAAAAAAAAAAAAAAAAAAAAGAGAGAGAGAAATAAATGATGAAAACTGTATTGGAGTTACAGGCGCAGTTTGATTTGACTACTAAAGCTATGCAAATAATAATTATTCTGTTATAAATATCTATGCTTTGTTCCTACTATAACTCTATGTCGTGTTGTATTAAAATGTTGAATAGATTGAAGTCAACGATCATGTGCAGTTCCCGTTTACTACAATGAGCATGATAATTCAACATGTTCAAGCCATTCTAAATCTATTGCAAATTGCCCAACCTTCATTTTCACACTTTATTCTGTATACTTGAGTAAGTGTGCGGGTAAATTGTTATCTGTATTGTTTAAGCCAGTACCAAACTTCTTGTTTTTGTAGAGAAATATAAAAGCAGATACTTTTTCTGGTTCAATGTACTTAATTTTCCATAAATCATATTATTTTCATTCATCCGCATTATTTTTAATGTGTTGCTTTTATTACTTTTTCCCAAGATGTTGATGAAATTTCTTCAAACTTTGAATTGAGGCACATATCCTGTTTGAAACCAGAATTTTACACAAAATGATTCTGGGATTTACAGATTATACTATTCATTATTACACTCTTTTATTTAACTTAACTTGGTTCATGTGTACTTAAAGATGGAATTTTGTTACCGATTTTCCGCTCACTTCCTGATAGGCTAGAATTATAAAAATTATGTACTCAGGTGTTTCTTTGTTTACAATATACCATTTTAAATTTTTTAGGACATAATTAGAAATTAATAAATTAATTTTAATGCATTTTTTCTTTGACCGGCGTGTCGTAGGTAATAAATCGCCAAATATTTTTATAGTTACAATTAACTATATAAGAGTTACAACAACATTGAAGTTGATTATGCGCCAACCAGATTGCTTGAGGAATGATAAGATAGCAAAATCATATTAAATAGTATATTTCAATCTTATTCTTTTCTCATTTCATTAAATTGCGTAATAGACTATAATAACGGACCATGTATTATGTATGGAACAAAAGCAATGTCGCAGTAGGTAATCAATAGAAAACTTGAAAAAGTCGACTAGCAAATTGACACTTGCCAGATTGCTTGAGATCTGATCAGATAACGATTCAATATTAATTAGTAGTATATTTTAATCTTAATCTTTACTCATTTCACTAAACTGCGTAATAGACTATAATAACGGACCATGTATTAGGCATGTATGGAACAAAAGCAATGTCACAGTAGGTAATGAATAGAAAGCTTGAAAAAGTAGGCTAGTAAATTGACACTTGCCAGATTGCTTGTGATCTGATCAGATAGCAATACCATATTAAATTGTAGTATATTTTAATCTTATTCTTTTTTATTTCATTAAATTGCGTAATAGACTATAAATCATTGGAACAAAAGCGATGCCTCGGTAGGTAATCAATAGAAAATATTCATTGGCAGTAGAAAACAAATATTTTAAATTATATCCACCTCGAAAAAACTTAGTCAGACCATTTTCGTAATAAAATTTTTAAATTTTTTTATTACGTTAAATATATTTTAATTACTAATAATCGGTTTCAGAAAAATCCAATCCTTCATCTTGATTGTCTCTAAATGGGCGTGTTTGCACTTCTGCAATGATTATGAAAACATAATTCCTTTGAAATGCTCCTCTAGTAATCTTCATCAGTATACCAAAATACCATTATTCATTTTTCTAAATAATACTTCCCTTCATTCTGAGAATTGTCTCAGATAACTTCACCAAAGAAGGTTGTCGATCACAAAAAACAATATATAGAAACTCTCGGGGCCAAATTACTATCCCGAAATTTTAAGCACGTATTAGATGCATTTTTTGTGAAGGCTGCTCTGAAAAAAGAAAAAAAAAAACTATTATACCCCCAAACCAACAAAACACAATCTTCCCACCTCTTCTTGTGTTCTTTCTAATGCTGATATCTTCTGAATGAATATTTGCAGCTGACAACTATTTATTAATACTCGGCTACCATTCATTCTGCTTGCCAGAGAAAGGGTATTTTTTTCTTAACTTTATTGACTCCACCTTTTCAACTTTAAAAGAACAGAGAGGAGTTGCTCCACCTCCCTTTGCCTTTCTGACGAAATCTTTGAAGATGAAAGGGGGTTGAAATGCGTTATACAGTAGCGATGGCATTTACTTGATCTTTAGATTTCTTTCCTTTTCTTTTTACTCTTTTTTTTTTTTTTAACCAAAGCCTTAATGGAAGTGAGGTGATGTTTACAAATTCCGGAAAGTTTATTTTAAGTTTGTAGTGATTTTTTTTTCCTTTGACGAAAAACAATGTACAATTATTTTCAATCTTTGTTAATAAGAATCAGTAATTATTATTTCAAATGAAAAAAATATATAAAAAATATAAAATTGTAGCATTTTTTAACGGGATTTCAGTTATGTTGTAAATTACAAAGTGTTATGAAAAATATTTTTAATATTCAATCTTATACAAATTTCAGAAAGTTTATATAAAGTTTATGGTGGGTTAGGTTTTTTTTTATTTTTTTTATTATTTTTTTTTATTATTTATTTTTATTATAAAATTGTAGCATTTTTAACGAGATTTCAGTTATGTTGTAAATTACAAAGTGTTATGAAAAATATTTTTAATATTCAATCTTATACAAATTTCAGAAAGTTTATATAAAGTTTATGGTGGGTTAGGTTTTTTTATTTTTATTTTATTTACTTTATTTATTTTTATTTTTTTTTTATTTTTTTTATTATTATAAAATTGTAGCATTTTTTAACGAGATTTCAGTTATGTTGTAAATTACAAAGTGTTATGAAAAATATTTTTAATATTCAATCTTATACAAATTTCAGAAAGTTTATATAAAGTTTATGGTGGGTTAGGTTTTTTTATTATTATTATTATTTATTTATTTATTTATTTATTTTATTATAAAATTGTAGCATTTTTTAACGAGATTTCAGTTATGTTGTAAATTACAAAGTGTTATGAAAAATATTTTTAATATTCAATCTTATACAAATTTCAGAAAGTTTATATAAAGTTTATGGTGGGTTAGGTTTTTTTTTTATTTTATTTATTTTATTTTATTTTATTTTATTTTATTTTTATTTATTTTTTTTAAATTATAAAATTGTAGCATTTTTTAACGAGATTTCAGTTATGTTGTAAATTACAAAGTGTTATGAAAAATATTTTTAATATTCAATCTTATACAAATTTCAGAAAGTTTATATAAAGTTTATGGTGGGTTAGGTTTTATTATTATTATTATTATTATTATTATTATTATTATTATTATTATTATTTTATTATTTTTTAATAGCACACGAAACACATTTTTTCATTTTTTTTTTCAACTCTACGTTAAGAATAGAATTAAATAAAATAAAATTTCTGCAACATAAAATTTTAAATACAAAATTCAGTGCTTTTTAATGCACTTTAAACTATATCGAAGCGCAAATTACACAGTGTTATGAAAATCTTTCTTTTAATGTTCAGTCCCTCATATTTAAAGTATTGAAATTCGAAAAAAAATTTTACTTCTTTTTAAATGGTTCAGATATACGTATTTAATATATCGAGCATTTCATCTACTGAAAGTCGCAATTTAATTAATTACTTTAAAAGGCTTCAGATATATTTGGTACACAATTTAGTGCAAGTGATTTATCAACGCTTCAAAAACAGAAGCTACAATAATCTCCTGAAATATATCTACATAGCTGCTAATTTCTACTTTTGCTTTTTTTTATATAAACATGCTTTGAACTAAAAAAAATTTATTTAATAAAATGCGTGATGCGTTTATTTGATGAAATGTAATACATAATTTGATATTATTTATTAAGTAAAATTGCAGGTTTGAATGGCTGTTAAAAAGCGTTTAAATAGGCAGCCATATGTCCAAACAATTTGATGATGTGTTCGAAGATATTTATAAGGCCTATTGACAGCTCAGTGCTGTTTAGAAATTCCGGAAAGTTTATTTTAAGTTTATGTTGCAAGCGTTTTAACTTTTTGCTTATAAAACACAAAATAATTATTTTTCCATTTATTTTCAATTTATTGTAAATAAGTATTAATCTTCTGAACAGAGAAAAGAAGATAAATAAAATAAAACCCCTGAAATGTAAAAATAGTACTTTTTAATGCAATTTAATCTGTAAATGCGAATTGTATGGCGTTGTGAAAATCCCTTTTAATATTCTTTGTTGATTATTTTGGCCTCATGAAAATAATAATTCAATTAATTAGTTAAGGGTATTTATATATGTTTATCATGTACTGTACTTAAAAGATTAAAATTAAGTTTTACAGGTATCAGCAAAAATAGCAGCTATAATCTTCAGAAATATATTCAGTATTCTTACTGATTAAGACAAAGATTTTTAATATTCAATTAAATTTTGATAACAAATATAAAGATCTTTTTCTTTATACAGGGTGTCCCTGAACTCATGGGCAGAACTGTAAGGGAAGGTAAAGCATACATGAAAAGTGTGGCGAAAAAACAAGAAATGCGGAGAAAATGAAAAGAAGCGTTTTATTGGCATAACAAAAAAGTAATTGTTCAAATGTGGTACCACCTATATTGGTGCAAGCCTGGCAGCATCTAGCATGTTTGATGTACCCTTTCAAAGATTCGAGGTGTTTTACGAACAGTTGCAGCAGCGACTGAAAGTCTTGCAACGAGATTCTCATCAGAGTCAATTGGTATCTCGTAGATGAGTGCATCCAGGTGTCCCCATAAGAAAAAATCGATAATTGATAAATCGGGTGAACATGGTTGCCAAGCGACTAGTAAAAGCACCGTATTGCACCGTCGTGTTGAAAGCATACAGTTTTACGAACGACAACTGGAACGTTATCAAGTATTTCAGTAATAACTCTTCCGGAAAGATGACATACGTTGCACCGTTGAGTCTTTGTGGTAGCAAGTACGGGACAAGACGGAAATCATGCACAATACCCGCCGACACATTATACGACACAATATCCGCCGACCGCCTGTTAGCGGTGGGGTACATATGGGAATTGCGCAAATTGAAAACTCCGTCGGGCGTAAAGGAAGCTCTGTGAAAAGCACATGTGCAGAGAAGATCAGGAACAATGTACTTTTCTGCACAAACCAACGACAAAAATTTACCCTCTGAGGCTAAACATATATATTCAGTGCTTTCGTTCTCTCTAAATGGTACGGAAAAGGTATTCCCCCTTGCAAAATTTTCCATCCTGTTCTTTTACTCACCATGTGTAGTTCATGCAATCGATAGTGTGCTAGTGCTTGGACTACCTTCAATCTCTGTGAGAATACATTCTTCCAATGCTGGAATTCGTACATGTCTCGCGCGACTCGTATCATGTCTCATGATATGTTATGAACCGTTCTCATAAAGCTGGCGATGTAATCGTGGAAACATTTTGTGATCCGGCATTGTCCTATTGGGGGAAGTTTTCACGATAAAACCTTTGAGCCGCTTTTCTATCACAGTTCGGAGCCCGTACATAAGATGCATGTCTGTTTTTTAAAGCGGGCGTAAATTTGTCCTTCACGTTAGAAATACGACTTTCAAATGCCGGTGACTGCTTGTAGTCGAGGACGGCTTTGTCCTGCCCTCTACTGGCCGAATTGTAGGAATACCATTTCCTCAACACTTTCAGGGCTTTATCACTGTTAACGGTCGGACGTTTCAGTATTTAATTGTACCAAACTATTTTTAAAAAGGCATTCAAACAATGGTGTCAATGAAATTCTTTTTTCATTTCTTCAACATTTCTTGTTTTTTCGGCAACACTTTTCATTTCCCACATTGCTATACCAAAAATGCTACTTTATGAGTACTTTAACTTCCCTTACATGCCCATGAGGTCCATGAGTTCGGCAACACCCTATATACATTTCTATTGCGGATTATGATAATTATAGAAATAGCAACAAAGTACTAAATTTCTAGTCTATATTAATAATTAAATTAATACTAACAATTTATTCATATCATAAAAATCATAGCAGGTTCAGAATTGTGATCAATTTTCCATTTCTAAATCAGAAGGTAAAAGAAAAAAAGTAAATGGAATTATTACACTTGTATTACTCAGAGCAACAATACTTTTGTAAAATTTGGAAATAAATATTTCTTTACCTTTTCTAAAAATTTAAAATATTAAGAGTCATCATTTTAAACATAAAGTAAGATACAAAAAATATACGTAACCTTTTTTTAAAACGTTTATCTCAATACATATGGAAAAATAATGAATTTCCAGAAAATTATTCTTAATAACTGCAATAAAGTCTATTTCCTTTTAATCAGCATGTCTAATTTTAAGCAACACTTTATTAATAAAACTAAATAATCCAATAAAAAATGTCTTAATCATAATTGTGTAAATATTTGTGTTTTGCTTGACTTTGTTAGTCAGATGTTATTCTACTCTTTTAAATCTGTTGAAAATGCATTTTGCTTGATTTCCCCGTAACACTTATTTTCTGATGAGATAAGATGAAACCGTAGTTTTCCATTATTAAGCAAACAAGAACGAATTTTATAGAACGGTATTTTTAAAGCAAGAATGGTATTTTTTAAGCAAACAAGAAGGAATTAGATAATATACAGGGTGTCCCACATTACACTTTACAATTTTGATCCTCCATAAAACTTAAAAGAAATTAGATAACAAAAATCTGTTTATTATATAATGAACAGCAAGTTCCAAAGTTTTATGTGATGCTAAAAGAACGTCACACGAGCAACTTTGGTTACATGAATACCTTTGGTTACACGCGCCTTTTTTATGAAACACACTACCGGTCTCCATAAACTTCTTGTGCCACGCGCGTATTCAAGACCTGGATGTTGGGTGACGTCCGTATTTTGTCCAGAAACTTCTTTGGACTTGTGTATCTGACTTCGTCTCTATGAACCAGGCCACACACTGGGTCTTTTCCTGTGGTATAGCCATCACCAGTTATGTATCTTACTGGGTCATACCTGAAAGAAAAAACATACTTTTTAGTACAAAAAAAAAACTTTATGAGTTGCTGTTATACGCACTTAAAACCGAACTTCGCTATCTTATTTTATTTAGTTTTTATAGATAGGTACGAATTAGATAATATACAGGGTGTCCCACATTACACTTTACAATTTTGATCCTCTATAAAACTTAAAAGAAATTAGATAACAAAAATCTGTTTATTGTATAATGAACAGCAAGTTCCAAAGTTTTATGTGATGCTAGAAGAACGTTACATGAGCAAATTTGGTTGCATGAATTCCTTTGGTTACACGCGCCTTTTTTATGAAGCACACTACCGGTCTCCATAAACGTCTTGTGCCACGCGCGTATTCAAGACCTGGATGTTGGGTGACGTCCGTATTTTGTCCGGAAACTTCTTTGGATTTGTGTATCTGACTTCATCTCTATAAACCAGGCCACACACTGGGTCTTTTCCTGTGGTATAGCCATCACCAGTTATGTATCTGACTGGGTCATACCTGAAAGAAAAAACATACTTTTTAGTACAGAAAAAATAACTTTATGAGTGGCTGCTTTACGCACTTAAAACCGAACTTCGCTATCTTATTTCATTTAGTTTTTATAGATAGGTACGAATAAGATAATATACAGGGTGTCCCACATTACACTTTACAATTTTGATCCTCCATAAAACTTAAAAGAAATTAGATAAAAAAGAATCTGTTTATTGTATAATGAACAGCAAGTTCCAATGTTTTATGTGATGCTAGAAGAACGTCACATGGGCAACTTTGGTTGCATGCATACCTTTGGTTACACGCGCCTTTTTTAGGAAGCACACTACCGGTCTCCATAAACTTCTTGTGCCACGCCCATATTCAAGACCTGGATGTTGGGTGACGTCCGTATTTTGTCCGGAAACTTCTTTGGACTTGTGTATCTGACTTCGTCTCTATGAACCCGGCCACACACTGGGTCTTTACCTGTGGTGTAGCCATCACCAGTTATGTATCTTATTGGATCATACCTGAAAAAAAAAACACACTTTTTAGTACAAAAAAAACTTTATGAGTTGCAGTTATACGCACTTAAAACTTCGCTATCTTATTTCATTTCGTTTTTAATAGATATATGTTCTAACAAATGTTGTAAAGAAAAATTTGCGACACCCTGTAAATCTCGTAATGTTTTCATTTTAGAAATGAACAAATGATCGATAAATAGACAGATTCTATCAGTATTACAAACATATAGTTCTAGAAACATGACAAAGATGTTTAAATTTCTTCAATCGATTACAAAGATATTTCGATTAAAGATGTTTCGACTATATGATCTTTTTACTTTTCTTTTACATAAAATATTAATATTAAAAATTTTTAAATTAAAATTTAGTAATGATACATATAATAATATGTATCACGTTTATAAGAAAGGAAAATCATGAGATACGCACTGAATATGAAATACTCATCAACATTTCGTGAATATTATATCGAAAGTTTTATCATTCAATAGGATGAAGCAAGATTGGTAAATAATCAAGTTGATACCCGCAAAAAGATTTTTTTTTTATTCAGTCAATATTTGACAATGAAGACGTTTAAATCACAATTTGCATAACAATATATAAGGAAACAGCATTGTGCAATAATCAGAACACAAATAATCGTAGAAACTAAAAGTTTAATTTCTATAAACTCCCAAACATCTGATCTAGCAACAACTCCATCTCAAAAGTATGGCTGAAATCTTCAAAGATTCAGGTAACTACTACTTGTCATTTCTGCGTAAACTTACAAATTACAACCTTTTTGCTTATTTTTTCAAATAAAATAAAACCAGAAATTTTATTAATAAATAAGCTATATAAAAACAAGAAATTTTATTAAATCCATTTTCTGGTTTAAATTATTTTTCTTTGACTTAAAACAAAATCCGAAAATTGGCAGCTATGCCTCACTAATGACTGCTATCACTATGACTCACGGAATGGCTAACTGTGGCCAAAGTTGCAAAGTCGTTAAGAAATTCGCGTAGTATGTTACCTTGGTCAATCTTTAAACCTGTCAGTATATTTCACTCATTACAAACAAAGAATTGTATTGAGTACATTTCCATCCTGACTTGTCTAATCGAACTCAGGAGGGCTAGTATTGTTAAGTTCTGGAATGTGGGTTGCCATAATTTGGATAAAACTGTGCATACTCATTGTGCGTCTTTCGACATTGTTATTTATAAAGGCATTCTACCTATTCGATAACTTTCCAGAAACAGCACCATCTATGAGAATTTTTTGGAACTGTTTTTTTATTTGATTAAACAAAATTTCAGATCATGAGAAGTCCATATTTTTGTCCAAACCGCATTCTCTTACGCCAGTTGCTTGATCTTATATTGAATTTTTAAATGCATCAAGGACTTTTGGAACACCCTGTATATCCAAACTGTTTTGCGCGGCTCTGTAAAATAATAATAATTGCTACGTTGACCAATTTCTATAAATAATACACTTCTGTTAACCTCAATGTCATAAATCAATTTCGTTCTGTTTGAAATAATATAACATTATTAAAGATCACTTCAAGCAGTTACAGTCGATATAATGTAATGTAATCGAATTATTTTACCTCATACTACTTTTAATTGGGAAAGTGCTGGACTGAACATCTGTAACATAAATTTTATGGTTATTCAAATATATTTATAAAAGTTAGAACAGCTGATACATAGACGACAAACATATATTCAAACAGAAATCGTTAAACAGCTGTGAATATTGTCGGACAGTGTTTAAAGTGGTAAATATAAAAATATATTTAAAAGAAAATGCTTCAACTTCTATATTTATCTGTTCACTCTTAAATTCGAAAACTTATATAGAGTAAAAAAATATTTCATGTAAAAACTTAAAATCTTGTAATAGTAATTAATCTATACTGCTAACTGAAAATTTTATTTATATTATTACCTGTAAATATATAATAACTATACAGCATTTTCCCTCAATTATTTTAACGAAAAACAACTATGGGATGAGAAAAATAAATATTATTTTCTTCTATTAAAACAGTTACAACAAATTACCCTCTAAATACACATTTAAATGGATTTTTTAAATATGCCTATACGTCTAAAATGAAATATTATTGAATATAATGTTAAAATATATTTTAACTGATTTACATTTTCATCTTTAAATATAGTATTATTCAGAATACGTCCCCTTTGAAATTGCGAGCGATTCGATTTTTTAAATTATTTATTACACGTCTTGGGCCAAAACACATAAAATTTCAGCAATTTATCAACTTGTGTTATCAGAAACCTGAAAGTTCCTTTGCCCTTTAAAATAGCAGCAATTTAGGAGCAGTAAAACAGACATCCATTCAAATAGACTATTTTCTAGTAAGATTTAGATAAGAAAAGAACATCCACCTTTAAACATTTTGTTTTCTTTTTTTGTAACGATCTATTGTTATGGGGTGATAGTTGTAAAAACTCATAACCAACTGGATGTTTTACGATCACCTGAAGACATTTGTTGAATGTAATGTTTCTTTTAAAGTTTTAGTATTTTTATTAAATGCTTAGAAAAAGGGAATAGCATAGAATAAATTGTTTTCTTCGCTACTTTATTGAATTATTCTGAAAATAAAAATAAAAATCACTTGTTTCAAAACATATTTTGAACATCTGTGAATAAGGGGAAAATTTTTGTCTTTAAATACAATGTATCCGCATAAAAATCTTTTAAAATTCACAAATTTTAAACATTTTATAACTGAATGTCGTTTAGGTTAAACTGTTACTTTTAAAAATAGAAAGATTATCAGATTATTTTTATAATAGTAGTCAAATTAATCTTTTTGAAATACTCTAAATTATTAATTACTACCAGATTTTTTTTTAATGTCTTAAATTTTAATGCACTGTATTAAAATAAATAGAATTTGATATTTTTTCAATATTACTCAATAAACCCCACCAATATTAGGTAATGCAAACAACTATAATATTAAAGTCAAGTGAATAATTTGTACTACATGGACATTTTTTTATTATAAGTTTTAACATTTCGAAGATCTTTGTACATTACTTATAAAATGAACGCATTACTTTTATCACATGTATCAATTTTATCAATATTATTTTCATTATATTGATGCTAAAATTTATTTTGTTATAGAAAAGAATATAGCTCTACTAAAGAAATTAACTATGTATTAAATATATCGAAGAAAATTTAACAATATTTTGATTATTAAAAAAGGCTGTATGTTATTTGTTGCTTTTCTTTAGTCTTACAATTCAAAGTACATCGAAACGATAATATCAGTTTGTAAATATCACATTTAAAAAAGCCTCGATTTTAGGCATACTATTTATAGAAGAAAAAATTATGAAATGAAAATCGTTATCATCGTATAATTATTGAGTGAGCTAACATACTATTTTCCAAATGATAAAACATCTCTGTAAAACTGTTTCACTGCTGATTTCAACCGATGCAGGAAGAACAAGTTGGAAATTGTACGTCAAACGTGACAAATGAGGTGCGTTCGTACTATAGCTAGTTATATAAATATTCAGATCTTGATGATTTTTAATTCTGTGAAATTATCCTCTTGAGACCCAAGCTCACATTTTTTGAGCAAATTCTACAATTTTTTAGATTTATGTTTCTTTTGAGTCTAGAAAGCAATACATATTTTCATTTATTTAAAAAAAAAAAAAAATACTTTGTTTTTTAGTATGTCCAATAGAATGGACATTGGGTCTTAGTCCTGTAAAAAACTTGCTATTGAATTAGATAAATCCAAATGTAAAATTCTTAATATTTGAGAAAAAATAATGACACAAAATTGAATTATACATAAAATAATGATGTAAATTTAATTAGGCACCAAAAAATAATAAGAAGAGTTTTAAAAAGTTCATTACCCGTAAAAAATAAATAGATGAACCTGAAATTCAGTAGTTTAGAAATGTGCTTCTGCAAGTCAATTATTAATTATAGTTAAACGAATATACGAATACAACTTGCATTTCATGCGCACAACGTTATTTTATATTATAATACTCATCAAGTAAGATAAGATCGCTACGTAGGCTTAAAAAAACAGATTTTTCAACAAAATACTCAAAAAACTGCATCAAGTTCTTATTTCTACAAACTCTTCTATCATCAGAAGTGTGTTTTTATCGTTTATTCGTCACTTCTAAATATCGCATAAATTCAATTTTTGCATCATTAAATAGAAAAAGTGTACTTTAAATACGAAACTTGTTGATCAATGTACTAATTTTCAAAATAATAATAATAATAATAATAATAATAATAATAATAATATTTTACATTATATTACTGATGACAACATGATAATGACAAGTACTAGTATTTAATAATATTTTATTTTGTTTTTTAACTCTTCTTTACTCCAGTCATTTGTTTGTTAGAATAATGATAAAGAGTAGCACAGCTACCACAATTGACAAGTAAATGGCAAGAAGAAATGTAAAAGAAATCAAAATGAGCTTATTTATAATCGTATACTGTTATCTTTAAATATATTGTCTTTAAAATTTGTTGTTATTTAAATATGATTAAATTTATTGATTCAATTATGAATAGCATAGTAACAGAAAAATAATACCAAGAATAGTTACAATGAATAAGACTAACACATAATAAAAGCTTAATTCTAAGTATAGGCATTTACCAAATGCTGCAAAAAAATATTTCCCTAAATATATTTTTAACACTTTCCAACCTAGTTGAAAAGTGTTTATGACTTCGGTTTGTCTGGCCGTATGGCCGTCTGCCCGTGCTCTAACTCTCATAAATATGCTCGGAATGCCCAGCATTTTTTATATGTTATTGTCTTTATCTATAGCAGGTTCCCTATTTCAACTGAAGTGTGTAGCACTTATAGTTTTTTTACAGGGACACTCAAAAGAATTCCGTTACATTACAGTCTATGGGGAAAAATCATTTGCGGTTTATTTAAATGATGTTACACAATTTCAAACACATTGTAATTGTTATATATCACTGAGTCGTATTACAAGAAGCTTAATATGGAATATGGTGTGTATAGCACTTGTAGTTACTTTACAGGGACAGTCAAAAGAATTCCGTTACATTACGTCTATGGAGAAAAATCGTTTGCGGTTTAATTAAATAATGTTTCACATTTTAAACGCATTGAAATTTATATATATCACTAAGGTGCATTACAAGATGCTTACTGCAGAATATTGCGTGCATAGCAGTCATAGTTCATTGACAGGGACACACAAAAGAATTCTCTACTGTCTGTTAACAATAATTCATGGAAGTGCGTTTTAAGTTGCTGAACGCGATTTTAAATTTAACTCACTTTTTGTCTGTTACTTGGTGTGTATAAATTCTCTATATCATATACAGGGCAGCACAAAAGTTCGCGAACACGTTTCCGTTTATTGACAGAAACTCGAGAAGGAGAATTTTAAACTGTGCTACGCGTTTCCTGACTAAACTAAAATTTTGCATCCTATGTAGTATATATACAAATCTATAAACCATATACATGGCAGAATAAAAGTATTGGATATTTTTCCGAATATTGTATATGTTGGAAATATATGTTGGAAATTCCTGAAATTACGTTTTTAAAAATGTTATGCGTTTTCCAAATTGTTTACTTAGATGTTATCTTTCAGTTATCAAAAACAAACATTCAATTTTAAGCGCCTATTTTATATCATACCTCTTACTTGAAAAAAAAAGTGTAAATAAGACAATGCTTAACTGGTAATGCAACTAAATTATATAGAGAGATATAGAAAGAGATATAAAGAACAGTTAAAAGACGACAGAGAAACATCATGCAACAATCGGGGAATAAAAATAAATTTTTAAAAATGTACCTATACCTGTTTGAATAAGATACTTAAAAATGTAGAATAAAAATAAAAATTGAATATAGAACCAAGATAATATAAAACATATTAGAGGGAAAAAAGAAAAGATAAAAAGATGAATTCATAAAATACTGAAATATTTGTCGAACTGTAACAGAATCTGCAGGCCCAAATTACTACAGATACCACAAAAAATGTACGATTTCAGCCATGATGTATAAGCTGTTATTAGCTAAAATAATACATGATTCGGGCTATCGTACATTATAAGACAAGAAAATGAATTTAATTAATAGAATAAACAAGTGAAGTGAGTAAGACAACTTCACATAATTCCAGAAAACAGCATGATTCCACAAAACTGCAAATGTTGCCATAAAGTACTTACAAATACAGTAGACGAATCATAAATGAAATGAACGAATCACAACTATTCAGTTTTCTTTACACAAACCATGTCATCGCAGAAGGCTAAATAACTTGATAAAAAAGGGGAATGGAGCAATGCTGTCATATACTATTTTCAGAACAAAAATGGAAAAGCAGATCTATTCAATACAGGTGCAAAAATGCTACAATTCAAATTATGTACCTAATTTAAGATATTAAATTAATAAAGTTAATGCATGTATTGAATGAAAAGTTAAGAGTTAGGTGATTACATTAATAAAATGAATGATTAATAAAATGTTTAAAAAATAATTTAAAAAATTAGAAAACTGAATTAAGACTATGACTGCCCAGAATAATATTATACATATATTTAAGAAAAAATAATTAATAATGACAATAATAATCATAATACTTAGAAAATAATAATAATTAATGGGGAGGAAATGATTAAATAAGATAAATTTAGTAATATTAAAGCATGATGATTGATAAAGTGATTGAGATGACACACAAATCAAAGGAGTTAATTAAATGAAATACTGCATAAAGTAAATACTATGAAGTGGATTCTGTAAAAAAAAGATGAAGTGTGCAGAATCAACTAAAGAATGTAATTAAAGCAAGCAATATGAACCAATAACCCACTCTTTTTTTTAAAATAAGCATTGCAAATTAAATATCCATACAACGCCGCCACACCTCCATACTCTAACATCTACTCTCCCAGCCACCTTATTGTTTTTTTTTTCATTTTATTATTAATTTATTTTATATTAATTTATTTAAATTTTTTTATTTTATTTTTTATTTTTTGTAACATAACATTATGCAATGAGTTAATCAGTATGTTTTATCCAAACAACATATTCCCCATACATACTCTAACATCTACGCACTTATAGATTTGATCATGGACTAACTAAGATATCAAAGATATATGTTAATTATTTATTAACTTAATAGTATTCTGTATACACTGTATACTTACCTATCTTGAAATTGGAGATTTGGTCAGATTTTGTTGCTAGAACTTGTTTGCTGTATTTTGAATATATATATATATATATTTTTATATAGATATAATACCTTTGAATTCAAAGTACAGCAAACAAGTTCTTGTAAAACACACACACACACAGATATATTAAATAGTTTGGTTAGAAAAAAAAAATCCATGAAAAAACCGAAAATGTACTGGCAGCGAAGTTACCGTCTTTTCTTCATTTTTAACACTTTCCAACATAGTTGAAAAGTATTTATGAATTCGGTTTGTCTATCTATCTGTCTGTCTGTTGTCTGTCTGCCGTCTGTCTGTTTGTCTGTCTGTCTGTCCATGCTCTAACTCGCATAAATATATATGTATAGTCATGCAATTAATATTTGTGTTATTGAGGTTTACTATGGCATGTTTGGTATTGAATATGAAGTGTGTAGCACTTATAGTTTTTTTACAGGGACACTCAAAAGAATTCCGTTACATTACGGTCTATGGGAAAAAGTCATTTGCGGTTTATTTTAATGATGTTATACAATTTCAAACATATTGAAATTGATATATATCACTGAGATGCATTACAAGAGGCTTACTATAGAATATGGTGTGTATAGCACTTAAATTCGTTTTACAGGTACACTCAAAAGAATTCCGTTGCATTACGGTCTATGGAGAAAAATCGTTTGCGGTTTATTTTAAGAATGTTTAAATATTTCAAACAAATTTAAATTTATATATGTGACTAAGGGGTATTACAAGAGGCTTACTATAGAATATTTAGAGTATAGCATTTATTGTTCATTTACAGGGACACACAATAGAATTTGGTACTGTCTGTTAACAATAACACTGGTTTACAAATGTAAACATTTTTTATATACTTTTGATGAAACACCTATTTTCTTATTATACTACCTCTTAATAATGAAAGGCGGTATTTGAAAAAAATCTATCACGTCACATTTTTAAATTATTTACATTTTTCAATATTCACATTTTTAATTCCATAATATATCTATCACGTCACATTCAACCTACACGCATTGTCAACTTGCATTCTATATTCTGTTTTCTTGTGTTTTTGTTAACTAAAGAGGTTTTGTTTTTGATAAAATGTCTAATAGGGTGTGTAAATTTAATTCTGATCGTTTTTGTTACGTTTGTGGACAATTTATATTCACAAAAAAAGGAAGACCAATATCGGAATGTCTTAATACAGCATATTTGCATTATTTCGGATTCTCAGAGAGTAATCAAGATAAAAAGTGGGTCCCACATGTTTTTTGTAAAAGCTGTAGGCTAACTCTTCTATGCTGAGCTTCGGGAGAAAAAAAGTATCTTCAATTTAGATCACCAATGCTGTGGAGAGAACCTTCAAATCACGAAAATGACTGCTATTTTTGTTTGACAAAAACTGCAGGCTTTAATTAAAAAAAATAAACATAAAATTCAATATCCTGATGTTCCATCAGTCTCAAAACCGATATTACATTCGGAAACTCTGCCACATCCCGTCTGTCTAGGTATGTCAAGTGCGAGTTGCCAAGATAGTGACGATCTGTTTATGGAGGATGAAAATGACGACGAGTTCATAATCGAAGATGATAAAACGGCGTATTTAATAAACCAAACTGAGTGAACGACCTTGTACGACACTTGCAACTATCTACATCTACACTCGAAAAAAATCCGTGAAAATACAAGGGATTTTCCGTTAAATTTTACGGAGAAGTTTCATTTTTCCAAAACAACAATACAATTTCCGTAAATGACATTAGTTCCGTAAAGGAGATTTCAAATCCGTAAATATGCAGAAAGTTTTCCTTAAATTTAATGGATTTTTCCGAATTTCTTACAAAACAGTACAATGTCCGTATTTTTTCCAAAACAGTACCATTTCCGTAAATGACGTTCAGAGGTTTGCATACAGAAATCGCCTTGTTTGAAATGCGAATTAAGATTGTTCTAGGATCCAGGTCTGAACCAGTCCTACTCGTGGGCCTATTTTCTGTCATTAGACTCGGGCCAATCCTGGAACTCGTTCTAACCGGGGCTGTGTCTGGGCGGTAATTTTTTGTGAAAATAATAGTGATATTTTTATTTTTTAGTGAAGTCTTTAGAAATTTATTTTATTTTCATAAATTACAGAAAAATATTTTTAAAAATCTACTTTTTTTTTCTTTATAGGGCTTTAAATTGTAAATTTTTTCACTGACTTTTTAAAATTTTATTTTAATTTTATTAAAGTGAGGTGATATTAGGTTATTAAAGGTTTCATAAAATAATATCTTTGCAAATTATCGATATGTATATTGTATTGAACAAAACTGATTTTTCTTATAAATTTGTGAATTAAACTAAAATTTATTGTTTTATAAATTATAATTTTTTACAAAGTTTATATTTTTTTCTTTAAATTTATAAAAGTAATTAGTCATTTTTTCGTTACCTTCATAAAAATGAAATTTATGATTTTATAAAGTTTATAATTTATTTCGTTAGTTTATAATTTTATAAATTAAACTAAATTAATTTAGACTAAATTAATAAGTCCAAATTTAAACTTACCTATCCCAATGTCATTAGCTTTAAAATTTTCTCTAAAAATCTGTTTTTTTTATTTTAATATTTTTAAGGTTTCATAAAATAATATCTTTGCAAATTATAGGTATGTGGGTATTAAACTAAACTGATTTGTCTTATAAATTTGTGAATTAAACTAAAATTTATTATTTTATAAATTATAATATTACAAAGTTCATAATTTTCTCTTTAAATTAAAAAAAAATAATTAATAACCTTTTGTTTACTTTATAAAATTATAAACTTCATTTTTATAAAAGTTTATAATTTATTTCGTTAGTTTATAATTTTTATAAATTAAACTAAATTAATTTAAACTAAAGTATTTTGTCCAAATTTAAACTTACCTATCCTACAGTTATTAATTTCAAAATTTTCTCTAAAAATCTATTTTTTCGTTTTGATATTTTAAAAATTATTCATTTTAACAGAACCATACACAAAAGCGCGCAGCAAAGCTTAAATATAATA
The DNA here is from genome assembly GCA_963931845.1 of Maratus michaelseni. NCBI lineage: Eukaryota > Metazoa > Arthropoda > Arachnida > Araneae > Salticidae > Maratus > Maratus michaelseni. The sequence goes on along the minus strand of OZ007588.1, from coordinate 146,037,307 downwards.
ATTTAATTTATTATAAAAAATTTTATTCACATAAGTGTTTAAAACTCTGAAAATATCCATCCAACTATGAAACCTTCAAGTTTTTGCATCATTCAAAGCATCTAAAATAACTAACAACATTTGAGTATGTGTCGTGTCGAACCGTAGCGTAGTTGTCTAGCCCGCTCGTTTAGTAAACGAAAGGTCCTGAGTTCGATACTCTTCGTGGCAAGTGGTGTTTGTTTACTGAAAACTCGCTCAGAAATGAACGAAAAAAAAAGAAGTGTATCTATCCCTTATAAGAGGTTCCATGAGAGATAACTTTTTTTTTGTCTTATAAAATTAATTTTAACGACATAAAAATTTCAAAAAAATACGGAAGATATCTGTTATAAAACGGAAATTTAAAAACGGATATTTCAGAAATCACGAAGAATTTCCGAGAATTTACGGAATTTTTTTTTCGTTAAAATACGGAAATTGTACTGGCGTCTCGATTGCCAGTACAATTTCCGTTATTTTCAGGAAAAATTTTTTACAGTGTAAGACAGAGATTCTTGCCTCTCATATACAACAGTGGAAACACAAATACCAGTGACACCAAATACAGTGGTGACACCAAATACCAAAGTAACTTATTGCCGAAATCGAAATCAAATTTTCAGCAGTTGTTTCACCAAAAATGATGATTTTTGTTTTTGCCATGAGATTCCTGGACTTTTTAATGCGATGAATCAAAATTATGATCCAAAATGAATGGCGTTTATTTATGGATTCATCTAAATATAGCTTAAAAGGTGTATTACTTCATAATGGTAATATAAAACCATCTTTAGCAATTGGCCGTGCCGTAAACAGTAAGGAAACCTATCAAACAATGTATATTTTAATGAAAATGATACAATATGAACAGCACAACTGGAAAATATGTGGCGATTTATAAGTAGTTATTATGTTACTGGGCTTACAGGACGGGTATACCAAATATTCATGTTTTTTGTGCCTGTCGGATATTCGAGCTAAGGAACACCACTACATAAAAAAATATTGGCCTGTCCGAAATGAATTTACTCCAGGAAAAATGAATGTGAAATATACATCTTTAGTGGATCCGCAAAATATTATTTTTCCACCATTACATATTAAATTTGGGTTAGTAAAAAATTTCGTCAAAACCATGGATAAAAACAGTGCTGCTTTTGAATATTTACACAAAATTTTTCCAAGTATTCCAGACGCAAAATTAAAAGAGGGAATTTTTTTATCGGTCCACAGGGCACAGATACGTAAACTGATGTAAGATAAGAACTTTAAAAAACGTTTATCTACTAATCAAAAAAATGCTTGGGATTCATTTAAGGTCGTCTGTGGATTCTTAGGAAATCATAAAGATGAAAATTATGAAAAAAATATTGCTGTTTTATTAAAAAATCTATCATGCAATGGGTGTGAACATGTCTCTGAAGATACATTTTCTCCATTCACACCTGGATTTCTTTCCTGAAAACTTAGGCGCCGTGAGTGACGAGCAGAGCGAGCGTTTTCACCAAAAACTTAAACTTTTTGAAGACAGACACAAAGGTTTTTGGGACGAAAGTATGTTAGGGGACTAATGCTGGTCTATTTTAAAAGAAACAGATCAAGGAAATTATAAAAAAGAAGAGTAAAATCAATCATTTCTAATTTTTCTTTTTATATTTCATGTTATTATTATTTTTAAGTATTTAATAAATATTTTTAAACTAGACGTGACAGATTTTTTATAACAATTTTCCCGTATTCAGTGCACTAGTATCTATCAAAAAATACACATTTCGGCAAAAGTATATAAACCGTGTAAACCAGTGTAATTGCTGGAAGTGTTTTTCAGTTGCTTAACGCGTTTTTAAATTAACTATTTTTTTTTCTATTACTTGGTGTGTATGAATTCTATAAATCATATACAGGGCAGCACAAAAGTTCTGGAGTACATTTACGTTTATTGAGGGAAATTCCAAAAGGGAAATTTTAAACTGTGCTACGCGTTTCCTATCTGAACTAAAATTTAGCGTTCTATGTAACATATATGCAAATCTATAGATCATATACAGGGCTGCACAAAAAAATTCGGATATTTTTCCGAATATTGTTAATTATTCCTGAAATTGGGTTTTTAAATATGTTATGCGTTTTCCAAATTGTTTACTTAGATATTATATTTCACCTTATTAAACGGTAACGATTTGTAAAATTATTTTGAAAGAGTTGGAAAGTGTTACATAATCTATGGTTGACGCATGTTTTTTCGTTCTTGTTTCTTAAAACTTCCGTTTTGGTATTCCTCTGTTTTCAAGACGGTCATTTTCCATTATGCAAAACGGGAAATTTGTTCTTTAGAATTAAATGCATTAGCGCAATATTTAGAAAAAATTGAAATAATGATTGTATGTACACTGTAAAAAATGACCAATGTTTCTTATTTTATGAAAATATACTATAACCACGAACGAAAATTTAATATAACCTTCTGAGTTATCCGAAATTCCAAATAGCGTGTTCCATTGTCTTTTAAATCCCCAGAAACCAATACATTTCCAAAATTTAAAGAATTATATAAGAACAAAGTATTTTTCGCTGCCCTTATTTTTCAGAAACGTTTCCGAAGGGTTTTTATAGTGTATTAATTAGTGTCCTCAGCCTGGAATACCTGTTTTTCGAATGCCATCCATTCTCAAGTAAACGTTTTCAGCCGCATAAGTTAATTTATACATGAAATAGTAAAGAAACAATCTTAATTTTAATGTTATTGTTAACGCTGTTAATTTCGCATGTTTTTCTGTTAAACACATTCTTTGAGCATGAAAATGTTTACTTGACAATTGATAGCATTCGAAAAACAGGTATTCCAGGCTGAGGACACTAATTAAAACACTATAAAAGCCCTTCGGAAACGTTTCTGAAAAATACGGGCAGCGAAACATACTTTGTTTTTATATATAATTCTTTAAATTTTGGAAATGTATTGGTTTCTGTGGATTCAAAAGACAATGGAACACGCTTTTCGGAATTTCGGATAACTCAGAAGGTTATATTATATTTTCCTTCGTGGTTATAGTATATTTTCATAAAATAAGAAACATTGGTCATTTTTTACAGTGTAAGCATATTATACCGAATTAGGTATTTCTATTGAATATTATCAAACCCGTTTTTATCGCCTTGCGTTCCTCCGGATTCAAACCCCAATACTCGCCATTAGAGGACGAATGTTCTGTACGTTACATCAACTGGCCGCACATCCAACCACTTGTTTATATTACAAACACCAGTTATAAAAAATTTACGGAATTTTTCCATTTTCACTCAATTGAAAAGGAACATTTCCGTTTATTTATCTTGAAAGAAACATTCCCATTTTTAACTTTCAACTAGCGAGGATAAAAAGGAAATTTTCCCTTTATTCCCGGAAATTTTATGACTTCCATTCAAAATAGAATGTTTCCGTTAAAAGATAGAAATGTCACGTAATGTCACCTGCATGTATGGGTAACTTTTTTGTTTCCCAAATTAACCCCTTTGCTTCCAGCGTATATAATAGTGGATAGATTTTCCTTAGAGTTATTCAATCTGATAGCGAAGGTATTAAAATGAGATTTTATTAATAACTAGAGCGTCCCACCCAGGCTTCCCGGGATAGCGAATATATAGGTGAAGACCATTTATCATTTTATTGAAAACTCTAATAGATTTTTTATATTTAATAATTTTTTATAGAATGCCCCCTAACAACACCAAAGAGCATTTTTATATGAAATATCTCAATTATATATTCAAATAATTTTTTTTTTTAATTTATTAAAGCAGTAATTTTGTATTGGCCTCGTGCCAGGAGTTAATAGCCAAGAAAATCGGCAAAACTTTCGTTATATACAGCAGTTTTACTTACCCATCATACGTAGTATAGGGTAAGTCTTGTAATCGTTTTGAAAATCGAAATTTTTTTTTTGACGGATTTACACGTTTCAGACACTGGAGATTCCGAAAAACATATTTTTAGAAAAAAAAAATTTGCCGTCCGTCTGTGTGTCTGTAAACGCTCTATCTCCCGAAAGAATTGAGATAGAGACTTGCAATTTGGTATGTACTTAGTATGTAATAATGGGAAGAAGCCTATTTCATTTCAATAACCTCGATTAACCGGAACTATTTTTTTCGGACTCTCGAAATATTCGTTCTGATAAAAGGTATATAAAAATTTTCGAAATTGTTTATTTTAAGAAATGAATATAAAAGACAATAAAAAAACATAAATTTTGCATAAAGCATGAAGTCGATCGGATTATTAGTTGCCGAGATATTTGGAATCCTATTTTCCACACTCTTCGATTTTTCATGACCCTGTATTTTATCCAAATTTCACTTCAAAGATATATTTTTATTGGAAATTTGACGCTTAATCAGATGCAATAAACCGCTATTTAATAGGATTATTATTTTTTGAGTTATAAGGAAAAACCTCTTTCAAGCAATTCAGTAATCGAGCCTTTAAAGTTTATGACGTCTTCAAGCCACGATTTTATTTGAATTGCAATGCATATTATAAGTAGTTACATTTTTATTTTAATATTTTACATTATGCATATCCATGATGGGTAAGTATTACGGTGGCCCCCAACGACTAGTTTCTTACACAGTAAAAAATTACCGATGTTTCTTATTTTATGAAAATATACCATAACCACGAACGAAAATATAATATAATCTTCTGAGTTATCCGAAATTCCAAATAGCATGTTACATTGTCTTTTGAATCCCCAGAAACCAATACATTTCCAAAATTTTAAAAATAATTTATAAAAACAAATTATTTTTAGCTACCCGTATTTTTCAGAAACGTTTCCGAAGGGTTTTTATAGTGTATTAATTAGTGTCCTCAGCCTGGAATACCTATTTTTCGAATGTCATTCATTCTCAAGTACACATTTTCAGCCATTTAAGTTAATTTATACATGAAAGAGTAAAGATATAATTTTAATTTTAATTTGATAGTTAACGCTGTTAATTTTGCATGTTTTTGTCTGTGAAACACTTTTTTTTTAGACATGAAAATGTTTACTTGAGAATTGATAGCATTCGAAAAACAGGTATTCCAGGCTGAGGACACTAATTAATACACTATAAAAACCCTTCGGAAACGTTTCTGAAAAATTCGTGCAGCTAAAAACAATTTGTTTTTATAAATTATTCTTTAAATTTTTTAAATGTATTGGTTTCTAGGGATTCAAAAGACAATGGAACACGCTATTCGGAATTTCGAATAACTCAGAAGGTTATATTATATTTTCGGTCATGGTTATAGTATATTTTCATAAAATAAGAAACATTGGTCATTTTTTACAGTGTAGTCTGATAATTTCAGCGGTTTTAAGCGCTTATTTCGATTACATTGATATATAATTTGTATTTTATTTGTACTATTTTACTTACTGCTTAATGAAGTTTTACTTTCGATATGGAATATTAGCTGGAAACAAATGTTGAACTTTTTATATTGTTTAAAATTCAAACGGATTAATATTTTGTAATCGTCTGCAAGCGATATAGACTTTTTTTTAATTAAAAACCATAATAAATCAGTTAATTAAGATGCATTTATCAAACAGTTTGCATTTGAAAGTAGATTTTTTCCCCCTATATAATGATGTAAAAATTTAAAATGTGCGATGTTTAGAAATTTAAAAAATAGCAGTAGCAAAAATCTCAAAACCAAAATTTCATCGTCAACTGTTGCCATTTTCAAAATGATGTCAGCGTTATGCACGGACACGTTTGTCCTTTATAATATAGATATTAGCCTTAATTAAGCAATTTCATTCAAACTGGCAACTTGGAATCTTTAAAAAATTAATTAATGTTCTATTTTTATTTATTTATTTATTTATTTATTTATTTGTGAAATCAAATAATAATAATAATAAAACATTATGAGACACAATAAACCTTATCAAATCTTGTTAAATGCTTTTAGTATGAGAAAAATATTTATCTTGGTCAAAAAACTTCAAAATATATGCAGGAAATGTTAATCATAAAGTATAATAATATTTTGTGGGAAACTGGAAGTTTATGTGTGCAAAATTTTACATTGCAATTCAATAAAAATATTTTATGGCGAATACAAAATTTATTAAATAAATAAATATGAGCAACTTATAATATATAAAATACTTTATATTTTATTTTACAAAAACAAGGTTGAAGGTAGCAATTCACTATAAATTATACTAGATAGTACCCGTCAAGATTTGACGGTAAATAACTTGAAAGTTCCTTCAGAAATATGCTTTTATTTTTAATTAGATGCTTTTAAATTAATTCAGCATTGGAAATTTTAGGAATTGTTATATTGTGTTAGCGATTCCTATAGATATAAGACGATAGATTGTGATGTCAGTCCAGCCTACTCAACTAATAAAGTGAAATAATTTTAAGCTTGTAATTTACATCCTATTATATTTGAATTAATTTAGCAAGAATTTAACTAAAAATTTTAATTCATTGATTGATTTTTACTTACTACAGTCACAAATGTTTTTAAAAATATGTCAATATTTAGTTTTTTTTTTTTTTTTTTTTTTTTTTTAACTACGCGACCTTTAAAATTTTTCATTAATTTTATTTTTATCAGCCTGACTCTAAAACCCAGATAAACCATGGTTATCAAGGTGATTTCTTTTATAATTCTTATGTGGATATTTTTGCTTGTTCCTTTTTTCTCTTCTTTTCTTTTTTTTTTCTTTAAGGAGAATAGTCATATACTTTCCTTAGTTATACAAATATATCTTATTGATAATGGGCATACAAAATATAGATAAAAGTTTAGATCACTTTATTTAATAGATAATTACATGCAAAGTCTTTTAATTTAAATATATATAATATAAAATAAGCAATTAAAAAATATTGTCTGTTGTTAAAAATTTTATTTATCACAGTCTCAATATTTGAAAAATTAACAATAATTAGTACTTTATATATATTTTTTTAACTACACGACTTTTAAAATTTTTTATTAAATTAATTTTTATCAAACTTATTCTAAAATCCTGAATTTAAACTTTGCTGTTTGCAGCTAACGGTTTATAATACACATTTTTTAATTACTTGAATTTATATTTTCCATTTTTACACATTGTTTAATTGTTAAATCATGGATATTAAGATAATTTAGAGTTCCTGTATGAATGTTTTTCCTTCCTTTTGCTTTGTCTCCATTTATTTTTCCTTTTTTACAAAAAATAATCCCATATTTATCTTATTATATATATATGACATCTTGATAATGGTCATACTGAATATAATAAAAATTGTAGACCAGTACAATGTTTTAATCGATAATTACATGCACGATCTTTTAATTTAAATACTTTTAATATAAATTTAGTAATTAAAAGAAAAGCATTCGAATAAAAAAAATACAAATTATATAACTTTTCCTCCTGAATTAAATACGGCATTATTAAAATGAATTAATGCCAATAAAATAAGAAAAATCATTCTGTCCGGAGTGGGTTTCGAACCGAAACGATGATCAGAACAGAGAAGCACCGCGCTTTACAACACTCGGGCACCGTTTTCTCGTTCGAGTGTAATCTCAAAACTGGTTAGGTTGTAGATTTAATTTTACGCATGTGCAAATGGGTCATTTTCATGTGAAAGGTGGATTTGAGGAAAATACCTTTTTGTTTTAATATATAGGATTGTAAGGAAAAATGTAAAAATAAATAAATAAAAAATTGAGCTGCAATTATCTTAAGAATATGTACATTATAGCTTACTGCATGAAATCGAAACCAAAAAATTACGAACTGACAATTTGCTAATCACATATATAAAGACTTTCGATTTAGGCTATGCGTTTAAGACAAGATTATGCTTTTTTCACAGATATGTAAATTTTTGCGAATTCAAGGTACCATTTGTATAGAAAAATAAAAGTAAAATTTTGAAGAAGTAAATCCAAATGTTTCTATCAGTTTTACATGTTGAAATACCTTTATTTATTTTTAATATATGTATTTAATCGTCTTTAAATTAGGACTTCTCAAATATACATCATGCATACTGTTTTAAAACAACCAAGTTTTTTGACAAGTAATGTTTTTGAAATCTCAAAGACTTTGTACCTAAGAGAAATTTAACTTCAAAAACGAGGAAAAAATAAAAAGACTAACATTTCAAACCATAAATCAGTGCTTGCTTATACATAAACTTTATTAAAAATTGTTAACATGAAAAGCTGAATAAAGTCAAAAACTCCGAGAAATTTTTTTTTTTCAACTACTTACTTAAAAGTGAAACAAAGAAACAAGTAAAATGAATTAATGTTCATTTCAAAAAGTAATTTTGAAAAAGAAGTTTACTAGCTTACATTATTTTTAATTTTCATTTTATTTAAGCCTTTTATAAAATTACATAATGTTGACTTTAGAGAATTTCATTGAGTGTAAAATCTTTTAAGCTCGAAAAAGCCACTTTCATAGTTTTAAAACACTTTCATTAACAAAAAAAGAATCATAAAAATTTTTGTTTAAAAATTATTTCCCGTTTAAAATTTTTTAATCGTGTCTTTTGTGTATACTTAATTCTATTAATGAAACAGCTTTCTCATTGTTTTTCGGCTCAGAAAAAAAAAAAATCTTTAAAAAGACATTTTATTTGAAGTGTTAATAAAACCGAAAGAAAACATGTAATTAAAGTGCTAAAGAAATAAAAAATGGCAGAGCTTTTAAAATTTATCAAAGGTTACTTATTCATTTTCTATTTGCCATAATTTTCCAAAACATTTTTAAATGCATATTTTAAAAATACATTTATTAAAAAAAATCAATTCCACTTTCTTTTTTCTGTTAAAAAATATATTATTTATTTTTAACATCCGAAAATATAATAAAATGTGTAAATTTTAATGGCAAAAATGCATAAAGTTCTTAGCAATTTTTTTAAAATGTTGTAAATTATATATTTATTTTAACCTTGATTAATACGAATTCAATATAGTGATTCTTGTAAAGGAAATTACGTCATATCACTTGTTTATTTACAAAATTTAAGAGGTATTTTAAATACATACATGTTTTTTTTTTTTTCTAAAATGATTTTGAAAGAAAGATTAAAAAACAAAAAGAGAGAGATAATTTAAAATACATTTGATGATTTTTTCACTTGTAAGCCAACATTTAGATAAGTATAATTTTTACAAAACACAAGCTATACAAGGTTTTGCTATACAAGGGCGTTGATGTACATTTCCTCAAGTACACACTCTGAAAACGACATTTTCAAATCTGAGCAAAAAATACTCAAATCTTAGTATATGTCGCATAGTCAAAATGGCTCCGAATCAAAATTACTCAAGTTTGAGACATGTATATACTCATTTCTGAAAACATGCACACACGCTAGAATAAAACATCACGTGTTCATATTTGAGTATGTCCATGTTTCAAAAATGAGCATGAACTAACTTCTATGTGCTCATTTTTGAGTATTTCCATGTTTCAAAAATGAGTTTGAACTGATTTTAATCATTTTTGAGTATATCCATGCTTCAAAAATGAGTATGAACTGACCACTATGTGCTCAGTTTTGAGTACGTCCATTTTTCAATATTCTGAGTAATTCTGGTATTTCAGAATTGAAAGCATTGAGTCGTCCTATTTGAAACAAAAAGTTTTATAACAAAATTAAAACATCGATATACTCAGATTTGAAAGTCTCATTTTTCTCAGTGTAAAAGCATGATATTTACCAGCATAATTACTGAAGCGATTTGTAATCGAACAGATTATTTTTATTTTCTGATAAATTAATTACATATTGAGTTATAAGCGATTGTTGTCTCATGATTGCAGGATTTTCTCCTTTCATAATCTGTCACATCCATAAATTAATTTCAAAACGTCCACTTTAACAGCCTTTTGTGAATTTTTTTTTTGCTTTTACCGAAAAACGAAAAAAATTTTTTTGATTACATGTTTTCTTCATAAGATCGCCTGTCAAGTTGATACATTTGTAAACAAAAATTAATTTAACAATGCGTCACACTGTTAAAAATTTGCAGCAAACTGTCCTGTCATTTGACCGTTTTTGTAGAAAACGGTTACATAACCGTAATTTAACTATATTATGACCGTATTATTCCTCATTTTATGGTCAGAATCTAGTTAAATTACGGTTATATAACCGTTTTCTACAAAAACGGTCAAATGACTGGACAGTTTGCTGCAAATTTTTAACAGCGCAGAAAGTAGCAAATTTCGAATTGAGAGCAGCCTTAAGGAACGGGTCATCAAAGACTCTTAATAGCAAAATAACAAAATTTCCATTTACAATCTACTAAACCGTTCTTGTATTTTCCTGCAAACGTTTGCTTGAAATCTCGAATGTGTATGCGCATGCAAATGGAAAGGTGAAATTCTCTCTCAAAACGTACCGTTTTGTCTTAATCAAAAATGTTTAAATATCGGATAAAAAAATTATGTTTCATTCAGGATTTCGGAAACTTGAGCTTTAGAGTAAAATATGAAACTGTTGAACACCCTTAATGAACGGGTCATCAAAGACATTCAACAGCAAAATAACAAAAATCCAATTTACTTATTGTAAACACTTGTATTTTCCTGTAAACGTTTACACTCTAAAAACGACATTTTCAAATCTGAGCAAAAAATACTCAAGTCTTGAGTATGTAGCATAGTCAAAATGGCTCCGAATCAGCATTACTCAAGTTTGAAACATGTATACTTGAATACTCATTTCTGAAAACATGCACACACTCAAGAATAAAACATCATGTGCTCATTTTTGAGTATTTCCATTTTTCAAAATTGAGTATGAAGTGACTTCGATGTGCTCATTTCTGAGTATTTCCATGTTTAAAAATTTTTGAACTGACCTCTTTGTGCTCAGCTTTGAGTATGTCCATGTTACGATATTTTGAGTATTTCTGGTATTTCAGAATTGAACGCCGTCATATTGAACGGTCGTCATATTTGAAACAAAAAGTTTCATAACAAAATGAAAACATCGATTTACTCAGATTTGAAAGTGTCGTTTTTCTCTTTGTGCTTGAAATCTCGAAAATTTTTGTGTATGTAGCTGAAAAGCTGAAATCCCATAATTTTCTCTCAAAACGTACAGTTTTGTCTAAATCAAAAAATTTTAAATATTGGATTAAAAAATCCTGTTTAATTCTGGATTTCAGAACCTTGAGCTTTAGAGTAAAATATAAAATATAGAAAAGGAATCGGTTACCAAATAACTTCAACAGCAAAATAGCAAAAATAACATTTAATTTACTAAATTGTATGCTTGTATTTTCCTGAAAACGTATTCTTGAAATCTGGAAAATGTATGTGTATGTAAATGGAAAGGTGAATTCTATCTCAAAACGTACAGTTTTGTCTAAACCAATTTTTTTTAATTATCGGATTAAAAAATCAGGTTTAATTCAAAAGTTCAGAACCTTGTCCTTTAGAGTAAAATATAAAACTTACTTTCTAATGCTATGTTGCCTTTAATTTTTTACTTAGTTATTCTATTTATTTTTACATTTGCGGCACAATATTTGTGTTGAATTTATAACTTTAACATTGTTATATATATATATATATATATATATATATATATATTTACAGCAAAATATAAAGTACATTCCCTACTAATATAGCGTCTCATTTTTATTTATTAACTTAATTTTACGATTGCCAAACGCGATTTATATACAATGACTCAAAATATTTTATTTTCAATAAACATAAATTTATTTTATTAATAATTTTATTTTATTAAGGCTGTTCTCACATCCAAACCGGCTACTTTCCGACGTATTTTTAGGGTTTCGTTCATCTCACGAAACCCTATTGGTCCCGCTACGTTGTCTGTTCGTCACAGAGACGGTTCTCAGAAACTATATAACTTACAGACTTGGAATTTTGTGTACTTCTAGCTGAATACCTTCTGTGAAGCTGAAAATCATAAAATAAAAAAAATCATATTATTTTAAAAAGATAATATTATTTTTGAGATAAAAAACCAAAAATCCGCTATTAAATTTAAACATTTTTCGTTATAGCAGTTATCAACAATTAAAAATCCACAATAAATTTTTTCTACAATAATTAATTTTCTATTGAAAGATTTCCACGTGAAAAATGAAAATGAAATAAAAAGTTTCACCAATTGAAAAAATACTAATATGACGTCATATTGGTAATAAAACAGAAATTTTCAAACATTTTTCAATAATACAAGGAGTGTGAGTATGTGTAAGTACAGAAAGCAGATTAATATGATGTCATTAGAGAATTAAAAAAAAAATTAATCTGACGCCATATTGGAAGTTTAATGGACTTTTTCAAATGTTTGAGAATAATACAGAGAGTATCAATATGAGTAATAGAGAAAGCAAGTTGATATGACGTCAGCAAGTGATTATAACGCCATATGACTTTAAGGAACTTATCATGATAAAAACCCTCTTATGGAAATATTGGCATATATTAACATTTTGAAGGTCTCTATACAACATGTTTAATTTTGAAATTGATTTTTTTTTATATCGCATTTAGTCCACATGACAGATATTATTATGACAGACTATATATAATAGCGGGCTTCGGCCGCTTCGTACCGGTTCAGATTTTCGAAAAAATGCGAAAAATAGACCGATAAATTTTTACTTTATAAAAAACTTGACTTTTTTATTTTTGATATTTATTTGGATTTATTAAAGAAAGGATAATGTGTTTTGAAAGGAATATTAAACGAAACCCTTTGTGCGATCTTCGATCACACTTACCCACTTGTTTTAATTCTTTTTTGTTTACAAATGTATCATATTTGCAGTTGGCCGTATTAAGAAACTATAGATCTTTTTTTTTTTTTTTTTTTTTTTTTCGCTGTTTGTTAAAGAAAGAAGATTTTTCAGAAAATGCGCTCAAAGTGGTGATTTTGAACCAAATTTCCTGACGCGATGATGCAAGAAAGGAAAAAAAAATACCCTACTGAGACAACAATCGCATATAAACTCAAGATATAATTCGTTTATCGGAAAATGAAAAACACTTCGATTACAAATCACTTCAATAATCATGCCTGTAAGTATTATGCTTTTACGTTGGAAAATGAGTCAGAAAATGTATGGGAAAGTTTCATGTTGTTCAGCGAGTCTTAAAGAGAAAGCACTGCTGCACAGAGAAAAATGACACTTTCAAATCGAAGTAAATCGATGTTTTCATTTTTTCATGAAACTTTTTGTTCGAAATATCTATGACAACCGAATGCTTTCAATTCTGAAATACCAGAAATACTCAGACTATTGAAACATGGAAATACTAAAATCTGTTCAGATACAAGTCCAGTTCATACTCATTTTTGAAACATGGACATACTCAAAAATGAGCAAATAGAAGTAAGTTCATACTCATTTTAATAAAATGCATTATTTCCATTTTTCAAGAGAAAAATAATTGTGGCGTTAATAGGTTAAAATTTAGTCAGTTAAACTTCAATATCCAGGGAGCGTTTTTTTTCATTTAAGAAATATACTGATAACAATTGAATTGAATTTGTGTAATTCATATCTCCCCTTCCCCACATAAATAATAATGTTGTACAATCTTAACCACCATCTCAAATTGACCAAATTTATCCGAAATCCCGTTAAAAATTTCCAATTTTCTCAGCAACAAATTAATAAATCCTATAAAAAATCAACAAGCGTCCGAATCATTCGATGACTTGCATTTAAAATAACCCCCTCATGTGATCTGGATAGCGAAGTGGATAAGGCAATGGACTTGTAACCAGTAGGACTCGGGTGCGAAGCTGGCTCGGGGAAAAAGCGTAAATTTAGTTTGTCCACCCATAACCGTAAATAGAACCAGCGATGGGAGCTCTAGCTGTTGTTTAACTGTTGTTTGAAACATGGACATACTCAAATATGAGCACATGATGTTTTATTCTTGAGTGTGTGCATGTTTTTAGAAATGAGTACATATATGTTTAGAACTGGAGTGATTTTGATTCGGAGCGATTTTGACTATGCGACATACTCAGATTTGAGTATTATTTACTCAGTTTTGAAAATGTCGTTTTTAGAGAGTGTACTTGAGGAAATGTACATCAAAGCCCTTGTATAGCAAAATAATGAAACGTTTGTCTTTATAAAAAACAAGAAAAAATGTTTAAATACGATATTTATTATAGTCTATTTATACAACCTAAAATTTTCGTAAGACATATCACAGTTTGTCTTTTTGTCTACTAGTCTCAGAATAGACTTCAATCTCCATACAAACAAAATACCACGCTTTCAATCTTACCTGGGACAATTGATCACATCACTCTTCTAATAGTACAAAGAAAAAAACAAACAATAAATATCGCACAAAGAAATTTTCAGACAAATAAAATAGTATCCCTGTTTTGTTTTTGTGTTTTTCACTTGAAGCCTAATAGAAAAAGTTTAACATAAGATTTAAAATTATCTACTTATACTTTCCTTCTTTATATATATAAAAAAAATTGCTTTCATTTTTTTTTACTTTACCAATTTTAATCACACCCCGTATATTAAGGCTTATAATGCGCACCTTTAAGACAATATTTTTTCTAATTTTAGGTATAGATCGTAGTACTACGCGCAAGGGACTGATCAACTCTATGTGCGACCCGGGACACACATGTCATATAGGGGGCCCCGTTTGTCAAGAAAATTGCTTTAAAAACATGACAAACAGCATATAATGCATATAACAGCATATAACTTCACATAGTGAAGTTTAAAATTTAAATCGTAGTTTCATGAAAAAAGAAAATATTGTTGACACGAGTAAAAATTCATTTAAAATTGTGGGAATGTATACTTTTTTGTAGTATATACTATTTAGCGTAAGTAGAACTCTAAACGTAAGTGATTGAATGAAACATGTTTGATGTAATACCCATTCTTCTCTGAATTTCGAAGTTTACATGACATCACTTTGTCGTTAGTGAAAAACAGTGAAATAGTGTTGTTTACATGAATGGTAAAAATTCACTTTTACTATAAATTATAAATGAAAATTTGCATTAATTTGTCTCTCCAGAGAGTGGACAAAATGCATTTTGGGGCCCTCTGAAAATGTGGTCATACAGATCATACTCTTTTTTGAAACATGGACATACTCAGAATTGATTAGAATCAGTTCAAACTCATTTTTGAAACATAGAAATACTTAAAAATGAGCACTTAGAAGTCAGTTCATACTCATTTTTGAAACATGGACATACTCAAATATGAGCACATGATGTTTTATTCTTGAGTGTGTGCTTGTTTTCAGAAATTAGTATATACATGTTTCGAACTTGAGTATTTTGATTCGGAGCCATTTTGACTATGCAACATACTCAGATTAGAGTATTTTTTGCTCAGTTTTGAATTTCGTCTTTAGAGTGTATACACCAGAATATACGGTATATTAAAATTCTCTTTTCAACACTTTCCAGTGTAGTTGAAATGTATTCCCGACATTGATCAGTCCGTTTGTGTCTCTCAGCAGTCTGACTTTCGGGAAATAGTCCACTTGTGACAATTTTATGAGCTTATCTGCCAAAGATAAATATTTTTGATCTAAAATTTGATAATTACAGAGATTTTTCGTTTATAATCTGGTCTTTGATTACTTTAGGTCGCGCAACATGTGGAAGGAGCGTGAAAGAGATCAAGATTCCCCGAGTCCTGAATATACTTTTTTACAGCCATTCGTCCGTATAAAATATGCAAAACTGTATATATTATAAAATGATAAAAGTAATGTTTTAATATTATAAGTTGAAATTTTTTAATAATAATAATTTGAATAATAATTTAAATAATCATAATTTGAAGTATGATTTCTTTTCTTTCAAATAACTTCAAGAACAATCTACAATGAACAATTTTAAAGTACTTTCTATTGTTTGCGTTATTATTTCACAATAATATTTTATAAGTTTACTTACTCTGTAAAATAAAAAATAAATAAATAAATAAATAAAAGAGAGAGAGAGAAAAGGAAAAAAAAGAAAGAAAAAAAAAAGAAAAAAAATTTAAACAGACAGAGGATAACAGTAAAAAACCGTTTGCTTTACGAAAAAATAAATGTATAAACATTCTTTTCGTTTTTTTTACAATCACGCTGTATAATTAAGGTTAAAAAAAAACCAGAATGTATCTCTAAAATAAACAGTTTTGTATTGTCACTTCAACTAATAGTTGTTTTGTTTTTTGTTTTGTCTGTGCAGTTTTACATGATTTTTTTTTTTTTACACTACGCCAAAAAACAATATTTTGGATAAAATTTGTTAACTTAGGTGCTTTTAGAATTACCAGACAATGTTTTTTTTTTTCCTTCTTTACGGCCGACCACTTTTTAGAAACAGCTTGAATGACCAAGATTTGACTCTGCAGTCCCGCGTCTATCTACTGTACTCCTATACCGTCATTCATCCACATAATATGCACCGCACCCCTTGCATTATCTCATCTACCTCTCAGCCTGGGCATCACCCCCATGCCCCCCCCCCGCCATCTTTGATTTGTCACGACTTTGCGCTCTCTCAACTAATCGATCGAGGGAAAGTAGACTGCAGTAGCTCGCGTTTATCTGACGATCGCGATCTCAGGAATGTTAATTGACAAAAGGAGTTTCGGCGACGGAAACCTGCCTTTTTTTGTTCATTATTTCTTTTTCTTCGCCAGTAATCACCTGTCTCAGGGGGGATAATGGCCCTGGCTACTGGAAGTACACCCGAAACACATCTTTCAATGAAGCACCGCACAACAGGGGCCACAGATAAAAGAAAGGAGGCCACACAAAAAAAGATAAAACAAGAAAAGATGAGGCAGAGCGCTCGGAAATTGTAGAGTGCTACTGAAGATGAGTTATTAAAAGTGAGTTGGTTGCGTGTGCGCTTCTTTATTAAGGCGAGATTGTGTACGACAAAGCTCTTGAAAGAAGGGGTCGTGACCCCTAAATATGGAATTATTTTTTTGCTTTTTATTCTGTTGTTGGGATATTAGATGGTTAACCACTTATTTTTTGGTAGCATCTAAAATATATACCACGAGGCATCATTTCGGTATCACCTAAAATATATACCACGAGGCAGCAATTCCCCCCCCCCCCCCCCCTCTTAGAAATAAACTGAAATAATAATTTACAAACATCACATTTATGCACCTTTTGTGCATCTTATTATTTATATCCACAAAATTATAGGACTTAGCGTGAGAAAAATTAAATAAATATGGTTTCTCCAGTTTTAGATATTTATTAGATTTACAAATTTTTATTCGTAAGTACATAATATATTTAAATTATTTTTTTATTATTTTATTATTTTTATTTTATTTTTATTTTATTTATTTTATTTTATTTATTTATTTATTTATTTATTTTCTTTTTTTTTTTTGGGGGGGGGGGGGGTCTTTCTTGAGATATTAGCTAAAAATTGTTAATGAAATCCCCCGAAAATAAACATTTAAAATAGTTGATACATAAATGTTCCTTTTTAGAATTTTTAAATTTTTCTTTTTGTTTTTACTTTCTTTTTATTCTTTTGCAGGCATTTTAGATGAATAACCACTTACTTTTTGATAGCATCTAAAATATATACCACGAGGCATTATGTTTGGTATCCCTTAAAATATGCGAGTATGCCTCGAAGCATCAATGCTCTTAGAAATAAACTAAAACAATAACTTACAAACATCACATTTATGCACCATTTGTGCATCTTATTATTTATATTCACACAATTATAGGACTTAGCGTGAGAAAAATTTAATAAATATAGTTTCTCGTGTTTTAGATATTTATTAGATTTACAAAATTTTATTCGTAAGTATATAGTTAAATTATTATTATTATTATTATTATTATTTTTTGGTTTATCTTGAGATAGTAGTTAAAAATTGTTAATGAAATCCCCCGAAAATAAACATTTAAAACAGCTGATATTTCAAATGTTTATTTTTGAAATTGTTAAAATGTTTATTTTTGTTTTACTTTTGCTTTTTATTCTGCTCTTCGGATATTAGACGGTTAACCACTTACTTTTTGGTAGCATCTGAAATGTATACCACGGGCATTATGTTTAGTATCCCATAAAATATACGAGTATGTCTCGAAGCATCAATTCTCTTAGAAATAAACTTAAATAATAAATATAAATAAAACATTTATGCATCGTTAGTGCGTTTTATTATTTATAGTTTTAAAAATGTTGTACTTAGCGGGAGAAACGTTTAATATAGTTTCTCGTGTTTTAGATATTTATTCTATTTACAAGTTGTTATTCGTATGTGTTACGGTTGGTTTCAACCAATTTTTTTTAATCTACATTAATTATTTAAATCACTTTCTCTACATTTATTTAAAAGCACTCTTTTTTCTTCTGTTTCTAATAAAAATTTAAATAAATAAAAGTAATTGTAATAATAATAATAAAATCAGTTTTTATTTTTTCTTCTTTCTTTTTCTTTTTGCAAAGTAAATTCAACGTTTATAGTCTAGCTTTGCTTCCTGTTTTCAAATACGAAAGATAAATAGCAGGGAGGGAGGTTTCTCAGTAAAAGACCACACATAGTGTATTGGGCAGTCGTGTACGTTTTCTCCCATACCCTTGAATCATGTGTTGTAGTCACCTAGTCTAGTTTTGGTTAAAAGAAGGACCGTCCGCCCTGTATAGGAATTACGTTATCTTATGAGTGTACTATGTACGCAATTAGGCTTTGTAAGCTTACGACAGGCTTCAATGGGCTCTGCTATCAGGCGGATAGCTGGCGCCCAGGTAAACAGAGGCTCACAGGACCCCCTTCAGCACACGCCATGGGGGCGAAACATGGCTGCCTTCCCCCATGAAGCGGCTGGCAGGGTGGAGCGACAGGCTGGTGCCTTCAAGGAGAGTCCATTTTCCCTTTTGTTTCCATTCCCGTACCCCCTTTGACAGAGTGGTTCCGGCCAGTTTTTGTGAGCAGCGCGGGAGAGAGAATGTTTACGAATTATCACTTGGCTCGAAAACGGACTTGTTGCTGGTGCTTCGTTGAGACAGTCATGACTTGGTTCGTAAATTTAGTAGGTGTTGCGTAGCGGCGCTCGAAATGATGTATTCTGTGTTACTGAGTTGAAGTAACATTAGCAGAGACATGGTAAAGGTCTAGAGCCATGAATACTCGAGTTTGTGATCGGCATTTTGCTTAAAGAGAATGATCGTTGTCTTAGAATAGAGATGAGTCTCTTACCAGGACCACTGCTAATACCCTATAGTCTCCAGTGTGAAGGGCGAAGGAAATATTGTTAAAAGCTGAGAAAATTAATAGTCCTGCTCCAAAAATCAGACTTCAAAAGTCCTCATCATGAGACTATTCTGTCCTTATTAAGACGAGGGATTCCAAGTATTGTTCGTTATTAGAAGGCAACTAAATGTACGGAGGCTACCCAACCCGTTGAAATTAGGTGACTTATCATCTCCTATTATAGTGTAAGCCAAGAACGAAAAGAAACCTGTCAGCTCGCCTGCTGGTATATATTAATAGTTTTTCTCTCAAAACAAAGAGAAAAAAAAAATATGTTATGCAATCGGCTGCAACATTAAAAGAGGAAAGGGAGGTATAATAAAAACCTGCCCACTGATTCAACCATTGAATTCTTCATACCCTGTAAGTAAAATTTACATAGTTTTTATTTACATGTCTCCCTGATGAGGGAATATATATATATATTTGTGTGATTTAGAGTTGGAGAGTAAGATGTAAAATAAGCAAAAATAATTTGTAAATTCATATATATATATACATTAATATTATAATATGTTAAGCATTACAATGCGTATTTGAAAGGTAATTAATGACTTATCTCAGAAAAGTTGATCATCCTTTAATTTATGATGTTATGTTAATCTTGAGAATTTTAATATTTGATTTAAAGACATTTAATAATCAATATTAACCAACTTTTATCTGGTGTTGTTATAGTAAATTTTTTTTTGGGAATTACATTGCTTTTTTATAAATTTCAAGTATTCAAATAAAGATTTTTTTTTTGATCATTCTTAAATATGGTATGTTCTTCTTTATATGATCTTTAATTAGTATTCTTATATCTACAGCAATCCTATAAGAAAGGCTTAACCTCTCAATTACTGTGAGTAAGGTAATGAAGGCTATGATCTTACTAAATTAATATTTTTTTTTATTTCTTAAATTTTTAATTCATGGTAATAATTTATTTGAAAATTAATTGAGGTTTACGCAAGGTTATTAGATGTAATTATTGTTCCTATCTCAGTATTGAATATACTGATAATTGTTGCTAAAGTAAAATTAAGTCTAATTTTATAATTGATTAATTTAATTTTTAATTATCCTTTCTTTGAAGTATTATTCAAAACAAACAACAAAATAGTTGTTTTTTAACAAAAAAAAAAGGGGTTTTCAGTTATTTTATACCACTATACGATTCTTGGCTAACCGATCTGATCTTGTTCAGAATCTCCATTGTTGTTCTAAAATTTTAGTACATCATCATATCCCTATTCTATTAACGGATTTAACTCTTTCTCCTTTTGGTCCTCATATTGGAGGAATTTCAGGTTGTCTGCATTTTTCCAAATTATATGATGATTACACTTTTGTTAATTTAATGTGTATGGAGATTTGAGCTTGATCGGGTTGGAGTGGAGTTGGGTGTTCTTTATGCAATTCAGTATGCTACTTGATTTAGAAATCTGTTGCCCCTTACTACATTTAATATTGTCTTAAAATGATGAGTTCAAAATTATCATTGTTGTATTAACCTATTCGGATTCTTAAGTTTTGATATTTTGATTAGTTTAATATAATTTGCTACCTTTGCCATGGCAACAGATTTCAGTGGAGCTAATCAGGGTATACTTATTTTTTTTTTAAATATTTAATTGTCAAGTGAAGATTGAGTAATAAATGAGCTTTTTAAGTTTAAGTAAGTTGTGTTTTAGAAAGAACCCCAAAACCCACAACAAATGGAGCCGTAACAATTCGGTCTCTGGGTTATTGATTTTTTTTTACTTGTATGTATTTATGTATCAAAGAGCAACTGGGTGTTTTTGCAATTAAAATTTTATTTATATGTTCAAGTGTAAAAAGAGGTCTAGGCTCTCTCTCTGTGCTAGTAGTTACAGTCCCCAGTCAAAATTATGTTTTGTGTACATAACTTTAGCTTAGTCACTAAAATCATAGTCCTGTACTTAAGTTTTATGTATTTATAAGGTTTTCCTTTCCCCTCTCTTTTTCTCATTTTTAAGTTGCCCCCCCCCCCTTTTTTCATTTTTTTTTTTGGTTTGTTTGTCATTTTCTAACTCTAACTATGGCTGATAAGCACTCGGAAGCAATTGCCACTATTCAGCGGAAAAATGCTTTAGTGGATAATTTGTCTAATATTCCCCCATTCAATGGAGAGGCCAGCTCAGTCTGCTTCTCAGATTTTTCTGAGAAATTTGAGAGTTTTTCAAAATTATTCGACTGGACTGAGGAGGAAAAGAAGTTTGTTTTACTTGCTAGACTTTCAGGAGCTGCTTCTAGGCGAATAAAAATTCACAAAGCAAAAACATCTGATGAGCTATTAAAAATCTTAAAAGAGAGTTATACTTCACAGACCACACCAGATGTTGCACTCAGTCACTTTCTAAATTTTAAACAGCCACCCAATATGAGGGTTCAGGAGTTTTATGACAAGGCATATGATATGTCATTAAGAGCCCTTGTAATTGAAGGTATCCAGGGTGAAGTAGTCGATAAAAGCCGAACGGCTCTACTCCACTCCATGCTTTTGAGCAACCTTACACCAGAAGTGCGAAAGGGGGTAATTGCGAGAAATCCACAATCCCCAGAAGAAGTCCTCAAAATTGCGCTTCTTGAGGAAAAGGCTTATAGGAGCATTAACCCTTTCTACAACCACCACGAGGAAATTCTCAACCCTAATTTGACCCAAAACCTACCCTGTGCTGCTGTTTTTCAGCAAGATAGCTCACAAAAGAAGGAGATAGACCAACTAAAATCTCAAATTGATGTTCTAGCAGCTAAGATAGACAGTTTAGTTGATCTTAGGGCTAGGGATATGCAGGAAAATAACCAGGAAGTAAGACCCGTAACCTGCTATAGGTGTTCCGTACAAGGCCACTATGCCAGAGATTGTCCACTAAATTTTGTCGATTATAATTTTAGAAGGGGAGGTGGTCAAAATTTCAGGAGCCGTGGGCAAAATTATAGAAACAGAGGTGAAAATCCTAGAGGGAACCACAATCAGCGAGGCGGATATAGGGGAAGAAGAGGTGGTTATTACCAAAACAATAGGAGCACAGCTGCGAACAGAAATGAAGTGCAGACGGTAAATAACACCCCAGTAGCTAACAGTGAAAGTGAGGCTTTAAACTATTAGTGGCCGGATCAGATGTGGTCAACTCGATCCCCCACAGGCCCCTGGACCCCCCAACTGTGTATAGTATGTTTCAGCCCCAATCATATACATTACCAACTACAAGAATTTACATAAATAAAGTTTGCCTAAATGCATTATGTGACACGGGTTCTGCAATTAATCTCCTGAGTGGTACTGATTGTAACTGTTTAGAGAATTTTGAAATGGAGAATTGCAATATCCCCATTATGACTGTCACCGGTGAGAAAGTTCACCTAAATAGGAAGATATTTTTAAATTTTATTTTTGATAATGTTCAATGTCAAGCTGAATTCTATGTAGTGGAAGGTAAATTAGCAGAGGAATTTAATATGATTTTGGGAATGCCATTTTTGAAAGAGTACCGGGCAAGTATAAATTGTGATACAAATGCTGTCGCTCTTAAAGTGCCAGTTTCAGGCCAATGTAAACAAAGCGTAGAAACCCCAAGTAATACTTCAGGGTGTAATACTTGTCTTGCTACTAATTCTGTAAATATTTCTAACTCTGTATATAGTGTAAATTCTAATAATAATTGTATAAATAATGATTGTGTTAAAAATAATTCTGTAAATATAAACTGTGTCAACAAAGTAGGGGAGAATTCAAAAAGTAGTAATGCAAATAGCCCTCCTGAAAATTGTGCATGTGAGAAAGTTCATGACTCAGTTAATATTGAAAATGGGAATCATAGTAGTGAAAATATGGTAGTTCAGGACCCGCAGTTGAGTAATATGAGAAAAGGTGTTGAGATAGTCATTCAAACTGAGTCAGATAAGGAAGTTGAAAGTGTTGCGCAGAACTTTTGCATGCAAACAACATCAGGCGGTAGCTCTGAGGGTAATAACACTGAAAATTTTTCAAGTATTCAAAGTGTCGACAACATTCTTTCAGCAGCGAGTCAGGTAACTCAGGGTAATTTAGCTGAAGAGACTACTGAAATTTGTAATATTGATGAAAGTGAAGATTTGGTAAGTATAGAGGATAAGGTACCTGAAGTCGAGGAGGAGAGCAATGAAGATAGCAGTAGTGATAAAACCAATAAAAATAAAAATATAAGTTTCGCTGTGTTATGTAGCAAAATTTCAATTCCCCCGCAGTCAAAAATGTTAGCTCAGGTTAAAAGCTATAAGGAAAATTTTATTAAGGAGAATGATATTGTTATGTTAGAACCTTTGGCGAAAAATTTAAATCAAGGTCTCCTTACCTCCAGAGCCATTTGCACTAAAGAACATGGCCTATATATCTCATTTGCAAATTTTTCAGACAATAGTATTCATTTAAATAAAGGAACCTTTGTTGCCAAAATTCAAAAATGTGTAGACCAGTCAAATATACCCGTAACTAAAAATAACCTTACTTGCAATGTAAATTTGGCCCCTCCAATTGGTGACTTTGATCACGCTGATCTCACTTGGAGCTCTGAAATTAATTTAGATCATTTAGAACCCCCATTAAAACTTAAAATGCAAAATTTTCTAGACAAAAACAAAGATGTATTTGCAGCATCGGTCTTAGATTTACCCGGCTGTGATACAATCCCGCATGAAATTAACTTAACTTCAAATAAACCAGTTAAAGGCAAAGCTTATAGAGTCCCCTACAAACTACGTCAAGAAATGGAAGACCAACTTAATACTTTGTTACAGGCGGACATAATTTCCCCTTCCATGTCTGAATTTGCTTCTCCGGTTATTCTGGTTCGGAAATCAGATGGTTCCTATCGACTTGCTGTTGACTACAGAAGATTAAATAAAAATCTTGTTAAAGATGCTTACCCAATACCTAACATTACCGACTCTGTTGATGCTTTAAGTGGGGCTAAATTTTTTTCAACGCTAGATTTAACTAGTGGGTTTTTTCAACAGGTTATTCGCCCAGAGGATAGGCATAAAACTGCTATAATCACCCACAAAGGACTTTTTGAGTGGACCCGTAACTGTTTTGGGCTCTCAAATTCAGGTAACAGTTTCCAAAGACTTATGAATGCTATTTTCGGTGATTTAGGCAATCTTGGAATTCTTGTTTATATCGACGACATTGTAATTGCCTCCAGTGATGTTAATTCTCATTTTGAGAAGCTTAGCATGGTCTTTGAAAGGTTAAGACTGCATAAACTTAAACTTAAGCCCAGTAAATGCACTTTCCTTTCGAATAAAATACAATATCTAGGTTTTGAGATTTGTAGTGGCCAAGTATCACCTATCAATAAAAATATTGCCGTAATAGAAAATTTTAAACCTCCAACTACCCGAAAGGCTGTTAGGTCATTTATTGGAACTCTATCTTTCTATAGGATATTTATACCAGATTTTACTAAGAGAGCTAAAAATCTAATCAACTTAACGAAAGAGACAGGAAAATTTTCGTGGAATGAAGATGCACAGAAAGAATTTGAAGACCTTAAAATGGCTCTTATTTCAAAACCATGTCTTGCACTCCCTGATTTTGAGAAAGAATTCCATTTATATACTGATGCCAGTGGCGAAGCATTAGGGGCAGTGTTATCACAATTAGATGAAAATAACGTGCTCCATCCTGTTGCCTTTGCCAGCAGAAAATTGAAAGATGCTGAGACCCGCTACTCCACCACTGAAAGGGAATTACTAGCTTTAGTTTGGGCTACTGCCCACTTCAAATGTTACATTGCTAATACCCATTTTTTCATCTATACAGACCATGCGCCTCTAACATTTATGTTAAAAATTCACGACCCTACATCTCGCATGGCTAAATGGATCTGCACTCTCTCAGACTTTAATTTTACAATCAAGTTTGTTAAAGGTAAGTGTAACAGTGTCGCAGATTTCCTTTCGAGGTATGTCAACAATGATAACTCCAATGATACTGTTAATTGTAATTTTTGTATACAAGTCGAAAAGGAAGTTACTTTTATGCCTCATTCCAATCTACTTGAAAAAATTGGTGAATTACAAAAATCAGACAAGAAATGCTGCGAGATTGCAAGAAAACTAGACCAAGGTGTAGAAATTGCTCCTAAATACATGAAATTTTTTTTTAGAGATGACATTTTAGTTTGTGAGGATACGAGGGAGTCAGCTATTTTGAATAAACCTGTAAAGTTAGTCGTGCCAAAAGAATTGGTTACTCAAGTTTTTGCACTAACACATGAGTCCCTAGCGGCTTGTCATCAAGCCTTTCAAAAGACCATTGATCGCATTCGTGAGCACTTCTATTGGCCAGGAATGTCGTCAGATGTCAAGCATCTAGTGGAGTCATGTATTAGTTGCCAGCAGAAGAGAGCTTATAGAGCGAACCAGCTCGCCCCTCTGCAACGTATGCCGACCCCCCAGTTTCCCATGAACAAGGTTCATTTGGATCTCATTGGACCCTTACCGCAAACTTTTTCGGGAAATAAGTATATTGTCGCATATATAGATTCATTTACTAAGTGGCCAGAAGCATATGCGGTTAGTTCAACCACTTCAGATGTCATTGCGGACACTTTAGCTGACTTCATCTCACGCTACGGAGCACCCTGTTTTATTACGACGGACAATGCGAAGAATCTAATTTCAGATGCGATAGAGCACGTATATAAAATGTTTGGTATTAAACATATTAAGACCTCATCTTATCACCCGGCTGGCAACTCGCAAGTGGAGAGACAGAATCGTACTCTTAAAAATGCACTTTGTCACATAGTCAACCAAAATCAATCTGACTGGGACACTAAACTAAAATTTGCGCTACTAGCTATGCGTTCAGCTGTCCACTCATCAACTAAACTTAGCCCAGCTGCAGTTATGTATGGCAGAAATATGAATCTACCATATAATCTCTTTTCTCAACCACCTTCTTTTAATTATAATGATGCACCCTCTTTTTGTGAACTCTTAATCCCAGCTCTTCAAAAAGTATACACTGAAGTACATAGTAATTTAATTAAAGTTTCTGAGCAGCAGGAAAAATACCGTGAAAAGACAGCTGTTGATAAAAATTTTAAAATAGGAGATCTTGTGTGGTTATTTACACCCACAGTCGCCCCTGGTAATACAAAAAAATTAAGCAAGCAAAATAATGGTCCTTTTACTATAATTGAGAAGCTAAATGAAGTTAATTTTAAAATAGCGCTAGTTGCTAATCCCAAAAATTGTCAGGTTGTCCATGTTGACAGGTTGTCTTCCTTCAAAGACAGACTCCCCATCTGGTCCAGTGAACCAAAACAAACAATTGGCCTGGGATCGACTGAAAACGTGACCATCGATTCACCACACCAACCGCGCGATTCTCCTCCTGTACGCAGATGCAAGCGTAACCGATTCATTCCCTGGGCACCATATGATAGTAACCGCGCACCAGCAGTAGTGAACGTCAACAATAGCGAAACTCCGGTAGCGCCAGAAGTGGAGGAAACAGACAGCGACGCGACTGAAATCATAAATCCCTCTCCCCCACCTCCCATTTCTCCGGAGGTTGCAGCGGCAGAGAATAACGAGATGTGCGTAAATAAAAATTTAGCAACGGCAGAAGGCAGCGAGATGCGCGTAGGTAAAAATTCAGCCACGGCAGAAAGCAGTTCAGCTGCTGCGCACAGCGATTCGCGCAGGTCTCGTTCATCGATTCGTCCAGCTGCTAAATCGAATAGAAGTAGTCGTTCAATATCGATTTCTAGAACCGACTATTCGCTACGGGATAGAAGAGACCGTCCGAGTTATAAATACTAACTATTTTTTTTCGTTTCGTTATTCAGGCATTTTTATCAATTTTACCTTGTTTATTTGTATTTATTTATAGTTTAGTTAATGTGTATGTATATTTAATTATTTTCTTGGGCATTTTAAAACGGAACTTAGTTTTTCTAGCGTATTAAAGGTTTGTTTTGGTTGTGTTTTGATACTTTCATGTAGGCATTTTTAACCCTTTTTATGCTTATACTTAAGGTTTTTGTCTGTTTTATGGTAGATTATGTGGTATATACCCGTCCACACCCAGTTTTCGTAGACAAAAAAAAAAAAAAAAAAAAAAAACGAATGTAATTTTTGTTACTTTAAATTTTTTTTAGGAGGGTATGTTTGGTTACCCTTTTGCCAAAATTGTTCTGCGTTTTCCTTTTTTAAATGCATCTGTGTTTTGTATATAATCTTTTAAGTGTGGGTTTACTTTAATTAATGCACTTTAATCAGATGGATTTATTATTTACTATGCAATTTGTGGGTTTATTTGAACTTTTAACTTTAAGGAGTGTGGACCCTTTTTCTTTTTCTTGTACATACTGTCTCATGTACATGCCTATATGTTGTTGTGTGTGGCTAAAAGTGCTAAAATTAACTATTTTCTTTATTCTACTTCCTATTTTTGTGGAATGTGTGTTTTCCTTCCTGGTGACATACGTCACCACCCTTCTTTTTAAGTTTTGGTGGAATATTTTCCCTGTAGTGCCCAAGGGGCCCGAAACTGCTTGTGCTATAAGTAGCACAGAGGCAGAGATACTCTTTCCCATGCACATTACTTGTAAGTGCATTTGTAAAATCTACACAGTGAACCGAATCATTGGACTTTTCTCAAAAACAACATGGCTTCTTGTAGAAAAATGTTATAAATGTGTGCGTAACTCCCTACCATGGTCTGTGATACCATAATATGTGTCTTACAGATGTATATGTATATATTTTTTTTTTTTTGTGTGTCACCAGTTGCTCTTGTGTATTTTTGTATAATAGAATTAATATGTGTTTTACAAATTTCATTGACATTTACAGTGTTGTAACTATGATATTACTAGTACTTATTTACATTAATAGATAGTGTTGTAATATACTGTGATGCCAATTATTGAAGTTATGTATATAAGCAGTATAATGACAATTAATCAGTGGGCACTTCTCTTCTTTTTCGGCTAATTTTTTTTTTTCTCTCAAAATTCAATTTATGTATTATTTACAGTTCTGTTACCAGAAATTTCAGGTAGGATGCAGTTATGCGTAGGAATGACAGTAGTAGGGAAATGAGGTTTCACAGTCAGGTGGAACATGTGTTCTTTTACAGGTGCAGAGAATATCTTGGTCATTTTAGTGGTAAAATCAGCCTTGTGGTCCCTCCTCTGGTAGTACTCTTTTATGGTCATGTTTCAGGTAATATTTTAGGTAATGGTTTCTACGGATGTGCGAGCTCTGGTTGTATATATCCGGAATATATTGTCAGGGTGGTATTTCAGCGGTGAACTCTCTGGACCCCGTCCCGGATCGATGTATGATCTGTGTTTGTGGGTCAGTTTTTTCAGTGTTGAGGTCCCAGCATGCCATGTGGTACCCAGTTACCTTTCAAAAAAAAATAATTTGTTTTCTCAAAAAAAATTTTTTTTAATTAGCCGGGGGGAGCAATCTTGTTACGGTTGGTTTCAACCAATTTTTTTTAATCTACATTAATTATTTAAATCACTTTCTCTACATTTATTTAAAAGCACTCTTTTTTCTTCTGTTTCTAATAAAAATTTAAATAAATAAAAGTAATTGTAATAATAATAATAAAATCAGTTTTTATTTTTTCTTCTTTCTTTTTCTTTTTGCAAAGTAAATTCAACGTTTATAGTCTAGCTTTGCTTCCTGTTTTCAAATACGAAAGATAAATAGCAGGGAGGGAGGTTTCTCAGTAAAAGACCACACATAGTGTATTGGGCAGTCGTGTACGTTTTCTCCCATACCCTTGAATCATGTGTTGTAGTCACCTAGTCTAGTTTTGGTTAAAAGAAGGACCGTCCGCCCTGTATAGGAATTACGTTATCTTATGAGTGTACTATGTACGCAATTAGGCTTTGTAAGCTTACGACAGGCTTCAATGGGCTCTGCTATCAGGCGGATAGCTGGCGCCCAGGTAAACAGAGGCTCACAGGACCCCCTTCAGCACACGCCATGGGGGCGAAACATGGCTGCCTTCCCCCATGAAGCGGCTGGCAGGGTGGAGCGACAGGCTGGTGCCTTCAAGGAGAGTCCATTTTCCCTTTTGTTTCCATTCCCGTACCCCCTTTGACAGAGTGGTTCCGGCCAGTTTTTGTGAGCAGCGCGGGAGAGAGAATGTTTACGAATTATCACTTGGCTCGAAAACGGACTTGTTGCTGGTGCTTCGTTGAGACAGTCATGACTTGGTTCGTAAATTTAGTAGGTGTTGCGTAGCGGCGCTCGAAATGATGTATTCTGTGTTACTGAGTTGAAGTAACATTAGCAGAGACATGGTAAAGGTCTAGAGCCATGAATACTCGAGTTTGTGATCGGCATTTTGCTTAAAGAGAATGATCGTTGTCTTAGAATAGAGATGAGTCTCTTACCAGGACCACTGCTAATACCCTATAGTCTCCAGTGTGAAGGGCGAAGGAAATATTGTTAAAAGCTGAGAAAATTAATAGTCCTGCTCCAAAAATCAGACTTCAAAAGTCCTCATCATGAGACTATTCTGTCCTTATTAAGACGAGGGATTCCAAGTATTGTTCGTTATTAGAAGGCAACTAAATGTACGGAGGCTACCCAACCCGTTGAAATTAGGTGACTTATCATCTCCTATTATAGTGTAAGCCAAGAACGAAAAGAAACCTGTCAGCTCGCCTGCTGGTATATATTAATAGTTTTTCTCTCAAAACAAAGAGAAAAAAAAAATATGTTATGCAATCGGCTGCAACATTAAAAGAGGAAAGGGAGGTATAATAAAAACCTGCCCACTGATTCAACCATTGAATTCTTCATACCCTGTAAGTAAAATTTACATAGTTTTTATTTACATGTCTCCCTGATGAGGGAATATATATATATATTTGTGTGATTTAGAGTTGGAGAGTAAGATGTAAAATAAGCAAAAATAATTTGTAAATTCATATATATATATACATTAATATTATAATATGTTAAGCATTACAATGCGTATTTGAAAGGTAATTAATGACTTATCTCAGAAAAGTTGATCATCCTTTAATTTATGATGTTATGTTAATCTTGAGAATTTTAATATTTGATTTAAAGACATTTAATAATCAATATTAACCAACTTTTATCTGGTGTTGTTATAGTAAATTTTTTTTTGGGAATTACATTGCTTTTTTATAAATTTCAAGTATTCAAATAAAGATTTTTTTTTTTATCATTCTTAAATATGGTATGTTCTTCTTTATATGATCTTTAATTAGTATTCTTATATCTACAGCAATCCTATAAGAAAGGCTTAACCTCTCAATTACTGTGAGTAAGGTAATGAAGGCTATGATCTTACTAAATTAATATTTTTTTTTATTTCTTAAATTTTTAATTCATGGTAATAATTTATTTGAAAATTAATTGAGGTTTACGCAAGGTTATTAGATGTAATTATTGTTCCTATCTCAGTATTGAATATACTGATAATTGTTGCTAAAGTAAAATTAAGTCTAATTTTATAATTGATTAATTTAATTTTTAATTATCCTTTCTTTGAAGTATTATTCAAAACAAACAACAAAATGGTTGTTTTTTAACAAAAAAAAAAGGGGTTTTCAGTTATTTTATACCACTATACGATTCTTGGCTAACCGATCTGATCTTGTTCAGAATCTCCATTGTTGTTCTAAAATTTTAGTACATCATCATATCCCTATTCTATTAACGGATTTAACTCTTTCTCCTTTTGGTCCTCATATTGGAGGAATTTCAGGTTGTCTGCATTTTTCCAAATTATATGATGATTACACTTTTGTTAATTTAATGTGTATGGAGATTTGAGCTTGATCGGGTTGGAGTGGAGTTGGGTGTTCTTTATGCAATTCAGTATGCTACTTGATTTAGAAATCTGTTGCCCCTTACTACATTTAATATTGTCTTAAAATGATGAGTTCAAAATTATCATTGTTGTATTAACCTATTCGGATTCTTAAGTTTTGATATTTTGATTAGTTTAATATAATTTGCTACCTTTGCCATGGCAACAGATTTCAGTGGAGCTAATCAGGGTATACTTATTTTTTTTTTAAATATTTAATTGTCAAGTGAAGATTGAGTAATAAATGAGCTTTTTAAGTTTAAGTAAGTTGTGTTTTAGAAAGAACCCCAAAACCCACAACATATGTATATTTCTAAATTAATATTTTTGGTCTATCGCGAGCTATTAACACAATTTTTTCACTGTAATTCCCCGAAAACAAATATTTTAAATGGCTTATACATAAATGTTCATTTTTAGAATTGTTAAAATTTTATTTTTGCTTTCTTTTTTGCATTTTATTCTGTGTTGTGATTTTAGATGGATAACCATTTATTTTTTGATAGCATCTAAAATATATACCACGAGACATTATGTTTGGTATCTCTTAAAATATGCGAGTATGCCTCGAAGCATCAATTCTCTTAGAAATAAACTAAAACAATAACTTAGAAACATAACATTTAGGCACCATTTGTGCATTTTATTATTTATATCTACAAAATTATAGGACTTAGCGGGAGAAAAATGTAATAAATATAGTTTCTCGTCTTTTAGATATTTATTCGATTTACAAATTTTTATTCGTAAGTAAATATCTAAATTAATTTTTTTGGTCTATCTCGAGATATTAGCTAAAAATTGTTAATGAAATTCCCCGAAAATAAGCATTTTAAATAGTTCATAATTAAAATGTTTATTTTTGTTTGCTTTTTGTTTTTATTCTGTTCTGGGGATATTAGATGGATAACCTTTTATTTTTTTGGTAGCATCTAAAATATATACCACGAGGCATTATTTTTTACTGTCACCTAAAATACGGGCATCAATTTTCCTTTTCTTAGAAATAAAAACTGAAATATTAAATTAGAAACATAACATTTATTCACCATTTGTGCATTTTATTATTTATATCCACAAAATTATAGGACTTAGAACGAGGAAAATTTAATAAATATAGTTTTTTGTGTTTCAGCCATTTTTCTTGTTTACTCGATGTACAAATTGTTATTCGTAAGTATATTTCTAGATTAATTTTTTGGTCTATCTCGAGCTATTTAACTAATTTTTTTCTTTGAATGTTTTCGAAGAAAAACATTTTAAATAGTTGATATTTAAAATGTTTATTTTTGGGATTTTTAAAATGTTTATTTTTGTTACCTTTATTTATACGCACTGTACCCGCTCCTAATGGTTTGTTCAGCTACTAGGTTTAACGGGACAAAAGCCGAGACCGGACGGAAAATGAACCTCCCACCTCCCACCCTTTCGCCTACAAAATAAATGAAGGTCTTTCTTCTGACAATTTTCAAATACTGAAACAGTAATTTGAAAAATATTTTTGTTTAAATTTGCTTCTTAATCATTTTTATAGTATGAAAACGAGACAAATATTTAAGTGAAAACAGGCATAATTTGGAGGTTTTCTTAAAACCGGCTCGTTATCCAAAACAAACTGACTCTCCTGGGAAAATTTGAGCATGTGGTTATCTTAATCTTGTTATCTGACAGTATATTACATAATTACTTTTAAAAAAATATTAGTTGAGTAAATTGACTGAGATTCTGCTTATTTATTAAGGCTAGATTACGTGCGACAAAGCTCTTGTAAGAAAGTGTCGTGACCCCCCAAAATATGGAATTAGGTTTTTGATTTTTACCCCTCCCCCTCCCCATCACATCCTGTTGTTGTGATATTAGACGGTTAATCACTTATTTTTAGGTTTCACCAAAAATTTATATCACAAAACGCTTGAAATTCATTCCTAAATTACTAATATAACATTAATGCGCACCATTTGTGCATTTTATTATTTATATCCAAAAAATTAGAGAACTCATGCGTGAGAAAATATTAAGAAAAGTATCCATTTATTTTCTATTTATCATGTTGATGCGGTTTAATTTTTTTTTTTTTTTTTTTTTTTTTTTTTTTTTTTTTCTGTAGAGCTAATTTTTTTTAACCTCTAAATTTTGTTTATATTGATGCTTAGTTGATATTTATTGAGAATATTTCACAAAACTATTTCAGTTAAAACCTATCTAATCAATTGAATATGATTACTATTTAATTATACATAAGTATAAATTTTAAAACAGACAGCATTGTTTTTTTAATCGATTGTTTAAATAATTTATACCTTATTTATTTTCACTTATTACAAATTTATGGTAATATCAATTCAAAATCTTCTTTACTTTTTAAATAATTTATCCATTGCAGAATAAGTCTTTCTCCATATTGCAATAATAATTTGTAAAAATTCATTTATACCATAAATGCGCATTCATCTTTTGCTAACAATATTCTGTAAAACACGTCTTCATTTAACCGTAATTGAAATATTTTCCCAAAGGATTCACTTAATACAACAATTGTTTCTAAACTTGAAGTTCTCGGAATTTCTATCACAACTTTCTGTCTCAAACATTGCTTCTCACGAATTGCAGAAAATTCAACTGTCTGTTACTTTGTTAATTTAAAAACTCAAAAATTCTCTGTTGTTATCCACTTTCAAGTTTTTATCTGACATTTTCACTTAGACTTAATCAAATTTCTGTAAAGGTTTTTTCTTAATGCAGCTGATCAATTTTGCTAACTAAACTTTCGTAGAAAAAAAGAGAGAGAGAGGAAAAGTTTTATTTCGATCTTTAAGCTCTCACCTAAAGTAAATAAGAGGAGAAAAAAAATATACCGAAAGCTGCTTGTCTGTTTTTACAATTTAAGTCAACTTTCGTTACAACTTGTCTATAGGGGAAATAAATTTCCATAAAGAAGAAGGAGAAACAGGAAAACTGTAATGAATTAAAACTTTCTTCTGGTTTTTACAAAATTGTTTTTTCTAAACTTTCTTTTCTTTAAATCGATCATGTCCGATATTCTATACATTGTTTTAAATTTATTATACGTATTATTTAAACTAAAAGTAAATGTAATTAATAGTTGTTTTTAAAATTATTTATTACTTACCCATCATACGTAGTATAGGGTAAGTCTATCGTTTTGAAAATCGATTTTTTTTTTTTTTTTTTTTTTGACAGATTTACATGTTTCAGACATTGGAGATTCTGAAAAACATATTTTTAGGAAAAAAAATTGCCGTCCGTCTGTCTGTGTGTGTCTGTGTGTCCGTAAACGCTCCGTGATCTCCGGAACAAATTGAGATAGAGACTTGACATTTGGTATGTACTTAGCATGTAATAATGGGAAGAAGCTTATTGAATTTCAGTAACCTCAATTATCCGGAACTAATTTTTTCGGACTCTCGAAATATTCGTTATTTTAAAAGGTATATAAAATTTTCCAAAATAGTTTATTTTCAGGAGTGAATATAAAAGACAATAAAAATACATAAATTTTGCATAAATAATGAAGTCATTCGGATGATTAGTTGCCGAGATATTTGAAATCCTATTTTTCACACTCATCGATTTTTCATGACCCTGTATTTCATTCAAATTTCAATTCAAAGACATATTTTAATTGGAAATGAGACACTTAATCCGACGCAGTAAACCGTTAGTTAATTTGATTATCAATTTTGGAATTATAAGGATGTTTCTTTTTCGCAATTCAGTAATAGAGCATTTAAAGTTTATGACGTCATCAAGCCACGATTTTATTCGAATTGCAATGCATATTATAAATAGTTTACACATGTTTTATTTTCATATTTTATATTATGCATATCCATGATGGGTAAGTATTACGGTGTGCCCCAACGACTAATTTTATATTTTGTCTCATTTAATCTTTAAGAAGTCATAGAAAAAAAAGTGTAATTTCTCAGAATAGCTTTGAGATAGAAATTAATTTTGAGAAAAATATTTTAATTAACATATAAATTGATATACTCTGCTTGATAAACAGCGTTAACCTATCTTTATTCGCAGATTGTTTACAATAAAATGAACAAAGGTGTCATTAGACTCAGAACAATGTCTTCTTTTCGAATACAAAAGCCTTTTTTACACAAGGGATCCTCTACATATTAAAAATTGTACCTACTTTCATTCCTCAACTGGTAACACCCACTTTAACATTTTATCTGAGTTTCTTGCTCAAATCAGCTTGGAAAATTGCAGACAGAAGAAAACACCAGGCACCACTTTTACAATTCTAACTACATTCATCCACAAATTAAAAGGCTGCGTAACTTCAACACTTTCTACAATGGATATGCAAAAACAGTTCTACGAAAAATGCTGATTGCCCATTATACACTAAAATAATATAAAATTATACCATTTGTGATAAAAGTTTGAAATATTATAATTATTTATACAATTATTTCAAACACGGATATTACAGTTTATACAATTGTCCCAATTATTTTTTAATACCAATTATTTTTTAATATTTTTTTTTTACAATTATGTTTGTACGTTGAGAATACAATAAGTTATTTAATGCCAAATAAACTTATTACAATATTCTAATGCATTAATTACAGTTACTCTAGTTACATTTATTCTAATTACAAAACAGTTATGTCATTGTGACATTAAAATTACATAAATAGATAAAAATCAATGGAAAAGTAGAAACTCATCCAGACAGGGCAATAAAATTGCATATGCACGAACTAATGTCTATGCTCCGAGAAAGCTAGCCAAGTAATACCAAATCATTACAGTCTATATGTAATCATTATCATAGATTATATGTAGCTAATCAATGAATGATCACGTACTGAAAAAACCGAAAAAAAAAAGACTTGAAGAACATTAATGAAAACTTACCACCACATACTTTTATAAAGCACAAAATTCCCCCGCCCTTTTCAGTTTTAATATCCGCAAATGATCAATGAAAGTTGTACCTATCCGAAAACTAAATTACCAAAACTAACCTTTTTATTATTCTTTTCATGGAACAACGGATGGGTATCAAAAGTGAATCCTCCAGCAATTAGGTCGTTTAAAGCTGCCGAGATTCGGTAATTGAGGATTTATCAATGGAAACAAATAGCTTTAGTGCTACGTCACATTTGGAGCAATTTACTGAAGTTATTTACAAGGAGATGTGAACATGGTCTAAGTCTGCGTCGACCAATTAATGAGCTATAAAAAATACTTCAAATCTCTAAGCTCCAATTATTAGGCGAAATATAACAATATTATGCTTTGTTGTTGCCAAAATTTACTACGTGTATCATAATCTCATGTAGGCTCTTATGCCCTAATTAAGTTTTGAAGATGAGTTCTAAGAATATATTTCTTAAGAAAACTATGAAATTTAATTTAGGGATATAATTTATTACCCACTCTTTAGTATTTATAACAAATTCAAGAATATAATTTTATTTCAAAATTAAATTGACAGTTGGGTATTTACATTAAGTGGCTTTAAGGCAAATGAAAAGGAGCTGTATTTTTTTTTCTTTTATATATATATATATAATTGGTATTTTAATTTGATTTTCATAAAAATTTGAAAAGAAAGTTTTTCAGCTTAAACTATCATATGTATGCATATTTTATA
The DNA here is from genome assembly GCA_963931845.1 of Maratus michaelseni. Classification (NCBI taxonomy): domain Eukaryota; kingdom Metazoa; phylum Arthropoda; class Arachnida; order Araneae; family Salticidae; genus Maratus; species Maratus michaelseni. The sequence goes on along the minus strand of OZ007588.1, from coordinate 146,000,446 downwards.
TTCTTCTCCTTGTTTTTTTTTTCTATCTTTCTTTCTTTTGTTTTGGGAGGAAAAAAAAGTTGCATATTTCCTCCTCAACAGTTTTATCTTTTATATATACTAGCTGACACCGCCCGGCGTTACCCGGGGCCGTGTTAATAAATAAATTGAAAAAAAAAAATCAAGTTTTAATTATTTTATATCTTTAACACGATTTTGTATGAAATTATATTTTAAGATGAAAAATTCGCGAAAAAAATATTGATATTTAGTGATAAAAGCACTCATTTTCTTGTTTTCTTACGTAGGGTCGTTTCATAGTTTTAAAATAAAAAGTTCTTTCTGTCCGAACTCTTTAAAATCTTTATTGGTGATAAATAAAACGGTTTTACAGCACGTGTAAAAATTTCGTGGAAAAATATTGTTATCCAGTTGTAAAAGAAATGTTTTCTTTTCGCTTTTTTGTTGTTTGTTTGTTTTCACGTCGGCTCCTTTAACATAGCAATAAAAATATTTCTCATCTTCCGAACTCTCTAACATTTCAATCGGTTATACATATAACTGTATCCAAGCTTTCTTTAAAATTTTGCGAAAAAATATGCATATTTAGTAGTGAAAACAAGAAAAAAAAGCTTTAGCTTTCAACCTCAGAGCAAAAATATATTAGAAATTCTATTCTTTCAATACAATGGTACACATTCATCCGTTTTCAATCAACCCTTTTCAATACCCCTAGGTTAAACAGGCTAATCAATCAGGTTTCCCGTTTCTCAGAAGTCTTCAAAGAAAACGTGGACGCATGCGCAAAGAGACGAAATTCGTGTGGAAAATTTGACAGAATGCGCTTTTCGTTTTAAATATATAGATTATTTACTGTAAGATCAGTTCTTCTATTTTCTATCTTAGTCTTCTAACATATTTTTATCAGCAGTTACATATGTTAATTTATTCGAAGAAATATTTTGGAAACTATACTCAGCGTAGAAAATGTATACTCCATTAATTCATGGAGGTTTAAATAAATCAAAAACACATATTCCCTCATACGCATATGCGCCTACTAAAAAATTTTAAACCAACTGAATTATGTAAAATAGCAGTGTTATGCAACCTTTAAAAAAAAAAGTGAATAATTCAAAGTTAAATTCACCTTCTTTTGAGTTCATGTTTAAAAAATAAAATATGTTATATTACGAACTTGTTTTGCTTATACTACCAAACTTTTGTTAAATGAACCAATCTAAATATGCAATTTTAACTATTTTTTAACAGTGAATTACGCCTGTAATCCTTGAATAATAACAAGTGAATTTTTATCCTGTTTTTTTTTTTTTTTTTTTTCAAGCGCAAACCGAGAGAGTGAAAAATGCCCCAAGCCGGGACTCGATCCCGGGGCCTCAGAACAGCGTTCTGAGACGCTGCCACTGTGCTACAAGGAACGATAACCAAACTCGGCATTTCTCACTCTTATCTATGTCAGACCGGCTGCAACCTCAGCACAAGATGGAAAAGTCATCAGAGCACTCAAAATTCTGCGGCAAATATGAGACGACAATACAAAGCCCAGCATACGGCAACACATAGTTAATTTTTAATTCATTTCCAGCAGTGAATTACGCCGGCACAAAGCAAGATAAAAATTCACTGGTTATTATTCAAAGCTTACAGGCGTAATTCACTGCTGAAAATGAGATAGAGCTATTGCAGAAATCGTGAAAAATTCAACATAGCAGCGCCACCTGTTGCGCGATTTACACCAAAAACTAATCAGCAACAATTTATATCAGGAAGTAACTGAATATAAAGTTTTATTAAATTCCGTGCATTAGTTCTTGAGATAGAGCGCCCACAAATTTTTTTCACATACAGACAGAGAGAGTCATTGACAGTCATTTTCTAAAAACAGTCAAATCGTGTTCAGCACCTTCTAAAATCCGTCGGAAACCGGAAGTCGAAAATTTTCGTGATTCCAATACTTTCTTCTTGTAAAGATAGAAGATTTTGCAAAGGGCTGTAATAATTTTAAAATAGAAAATTTATTATTTTATACTGTTAATATATTATGAGTTGTAATTAGAAATATTTTCTTTCTGGTCTAAGACTAAAAATAACATTCATGGTCCTACGACCAAAACACACCTAATTATGAATCTTTAAATGTTATGAATGTGTGGAGCTTTCCGGCACTGAAAACGGACAGACGATTTTTTAGTGCCACAAAGCTCCGAGACTTCATAAAATTCAAAGTATCGTAACGCCAGGAATTTTGGTTGTAGAAGATGGAATCTTTATCGTTTTAACTGTCAGAGCATGAATAAAATATTTTTAAATATAGCTTACGGAGCCCAAAGACGTATAAAAATAATTTTCGTATTTTAATGTGCATGCAGCCCTTTGCAAAATAAATATCATATCTAAAAGTTGCACTTTATGTGTATACTTTTTGTAATCAGAAGTATTTTTTTATTATGATCGCTATACATAATGCTAACATCTATTTTGAATCACTCGGTATAAGTGCAAATGTAATTGGTGATTCAAAATAGACCCATAACAGCGATTATTCCTTAAACCACTGATGGTGGAAACGTACTTATACAATTACAGTAATTGTACAAATCTAATTAACTTCTAGATATGACATTTGTTTTGCAACTGGCTGTATGCATATTAAAATATGAAAGTTAATTTTCCAGATGGCTCATTTTCCGGTAATTTATATTTAGAAAAATGATATGATATTTCGAAATTTAATTTTCTATATAGCTCATTTTTTCCGTAACTTATATTTAGAAAAATGATATGATATTTCGAAATTTAATTTTCCATATAGCACATTTTTTCCGTAACTTATATTTAGAAAAATTATATGATGTTTCGAAATTTAATTTTCCATATAGCACATTTTTTCCGTAACTTATATTTAGAAAAATGATATGATGTTTCAAAATTTAATTTTGCATATACCATAATATCGCGCGTATACGCCGCACCTCAGACAGTTAGATTTCCTACCAGAATTTATTTTAAATAAAATGTGACTTACTTCTGCTTAGGACTTATTTGACTTCTTATTTTCAATAAAATTTCTGGTTTGAAAAAGACTTAACTAGGGTGCGGCGCATACGCGCGAAATTACAGTAGTTCATTTTTCCCGTAACTTATATTTAGAAAAATGATATGATATTTCGAAATTTAATTTTCTATATAGCTTATTTTTCCCGTAACTTATATTTAGAAAAATTATATGACTTATATTTAGAAAAATGCTTTCTCGTATTAAGAATTTTATTTTACAAAGTTATCCAAGTGAGTAGTTGCCTTTAGTGACGCTTACCCTCATCGCAGATAATATATACCTTTTTGCCTAAATAGGGGAGAATTGTTGTACTACATTTTGTCTGCCTACACTCTAAAAACGACATTTTCAAAACTGAGCAAAATATACTCAAATCTGAGTATATCGTATAGTCAAAATAGCTCCGAATTAAAATTACTCAAGTTTGAAACATGCACACACTCAAAAATAACACATCATGTGCTCATATTTGAGTATGTCCATGTTTCAAAAATGAGTTTGAACTGATCTTAATCATTTTTGAGTATGTCCATGTTACAAAAATAAGTATGAACTAAGCTCTATGTGCTTACTTTTGAGTATGTCCATGTTTCAATTTTCTGAGTATTTCTGGTATTTCAGAATTGAAAGCATTGAGTCGTCCTATTTGAAACAAAGAGTTTCATAACAAAATGAAAACATCGATTTACTCAGATTTGAAAGTGTCATTTTTCTCAGTGCATTGTCCCCTTGAATGCAGTGGGATGACTTTATCCCACTTACTTTTAATCAAGATTTGTACCAAAATTTTTCAATAAAAATTTATTTTTATAACTTTGGGAAAAAATAAGCTGAAAAATTAGCATTTCGTTATTTAAAAAAAAAAAATCTTGAATTTAAATTCCGATTTAAATTCAAGATTACAGAAACATAATTACTAGCCCCTGAAAGGTTTAAAATATAACTTTTTATTCTAAATTTACTTGCAAACTTAAACTGGGATTCAACATATTGTGGCCCATATAAAATTTCGTGGCCTAGAACCAAGTTTATTATGCCTAGTGCCATATAAATTATGCTACTAATCTGTTAATTAGATATCACTATATCCAAATAGTAATATTAGTTTTATCTAATCGCATAATTTCTGCCATTAAATAAAGCTAATATCTCCATTCGAAAATCCCGATATTAAAAAAAAACTGATAGGTTGGTAGCTATAGAAAATACACTTCCATATAATTTATAAAGCTCTAACTATGTCAAATGAAAACTTAGATCCTCCAGACCAGTCTTTTAACACTACTAGTCTAAAAAACAAATAACGCACAAACAGGAAGAAAGTGTAATATCCATCTAGCAATGGGCTTTACAACTTTCTTTTTCAACCGTCATCTCCTCCTCACATAAGTCCAAAGAAGATTAAAAAACAAATTCTCACGTCTAGTTTCCAAACACGTACCCAGATCTCTCAGCAACATTATCCTTTGTTTTGTTCCAAACGCTTTGTCGGATTAAGAATTTTATTCTACAAAATTATCCAAGTGAGTACGTGGTCTTCAGTGACGCTTATCCTCAGCGCTGATAATATCTCCCCCAGTGCCTTGCCTATGCGGGGGATTACTCTCCATTTTTCCCTTTTTTTCCAACCCTAGGTGACAGGTGGGTGGCCCTGTTCTTGTTGTCAGCTCAATTTAGCTCACGTTAGTTGAAATGCGGGAAATCGGGGAAAATCCCCATTACAGAAATGTTTTTCTAAGATAGACAAATGGTTGTATTTTCAAAAAAATGCATTTTCTTTTTCTGATTTTTAATGTCAGATTTGATGTTAAAAAATGGTTATGTGTTCTTTTCTTTCTTTCTTTCTTTCTTTTTTTTAAATGTTTTTTACATATTTTAAAGTTATTTCAATTTATATATATTTTGAACCTTAGAAATTATTAATTTTTGTCTGAACATAGAAATTTTTTAGACTATCTTAAATAAACATATAAACAAAAATTTCAGTAGTCATTTTATTTTTTCTAGTAACAGAAAAGTATATTTTTACATCAATTATTATTTTTCGATTACGTATTTACATATTAAAAAGTAAAATAATAATAATAGGTAGCTATAGAAAATACACTTCCATATAATTTATAGAGCTCTAACGATGTCAAATGAAAACTCAGATCATAATCGTCACTGGATATTAAAGTGCATAAATTTAATGACATTTTTGTGAATGAATTTTTAAATACACCCACTTTTAAATTAATAGTACACTATGAGGTGCCCTTTAAACAAAACTTAAATATTAATGCATGCATCAAAAGAATCGACTTTATTGAAAAAATAATTTACATTAGATGCGCATGATATATATGTTTCCAAAGTTCCTGTATGATTTAACATAGTTGTATCACATTTTAAAAACTAAATAAATTTCCTTATAAAATAATGGTTTTATTACAAAAAATTTTAAAAAGACAAGAAGACTGATACTAAATTTATTTTCTTAAAACTTAAAATAAACAATTACTTAGCTAAAAACATTTAAGAGAGGCTAGAATTTTTTAACCTGCCTAAAAAATTACCATGATTTTGATTTTTAAATTATTTTTTATACCTCTTAAATATGGTACCACGAATAATACAGAAATTGTAAAATCTATTGTAAATAATGATGATAACAGTAATAATGATAATATTAATAATAACATCGTGAAAGCTATTGACTACGTTTTGTACCGGTGCCATTTTTACCGTTACCTTGTCTAAAGCCGAAAAAGTACAAAATTATGGCCTTTTGTATTAATATTGGAATTGAAACAGACTCCGCAAAAAATTTCTTCTCGGTGTTATTTCTTTCCGTGGCTCTGAATGTATCACACATTTTAACTACGTTGCATTCTTATGTCGAATTTTGGTAAGGAATATATTAATAAAGTATAAAGTTAATATATTAAATATACTAAAGTTAATATATTAATAATAAAAAAAAAGCACCAACTTTTTATATGCATTTCTTTTAATATCATTTTCCCCTTTTAGTAGTATCTTCTTAGCATTCATTTTATTCATTACACAAAAACTTTCAAAAGTACTGCGTATAAAATATTTTTCTTCTAACTACATAATATTTTCTGGTGAATTTCTTATCTAATTAACTGAAATCTTTCTTTTCAATTATTATTTCATAGGCTTTATTACATGCCTATATTTTTCCACATAGTCATTACTATATTGTTAAAACACGTGGAAAAAAGAAAAAGAATAGAAACGAAAATCCCTATTTAGATTTGTAATCTAACAAATAACGTCACCAGATGCTCTTCTCTTTCATTTTTCAACCAGACTGATCCCTAAATCACTGGAGTACAAAATGCTTATATGTATATTATTTTTTTAACACTTTCCAACATAGTTGAAAAAGTGTTTATGGATTCGGTTTGTCTGGCCGTGCTCTAACTCACATAAATATACTCAGATCTCCATGCAATTAATATATGTTATTGACATATGCAATGACATGTTCGGTATTGATAATGAAGTATGTAGCACTTATTTACAGGGACACTCAAAAGAATGTCGTTACATTACAGTCTATGGGGAACAACCATTTGCAGTGTATTTTAATGGTATTACACTAGTTCAAATATATTAAAATTGATATACATCACTGAAGTGTCCTACAAGATGCTTACTATCGGATATGGTACGTGTAGCGCTTATAATTACTTAACAGGGAAACTTAATAGAATTCCGTGATATTATGGTCTATGGGAAAAAGGTGCATTTTAATTATGTTACATTATTACAAATATAATGACATTGATATCAATTTGTGAGGTGCACTGAAACATGCTCTCTGTAGATTGTAAAGCATTTATCATTCCTTTACAGGGTCACACAAAAGTATTCTGTTGTTACATAATGGTCTATCGGGCGAAAAACTGTTTACAACATATTTTAATTATGTAAGACTAAATATAATGCAATTCATATACATTACTTAGTTTTACTACAACATACTTTTTGTATAATATGTTGTATATATTTATCGTTCATTTACAGGGATATACAAAATATTTCAGATACTTTGCGGTAACCGAAATATTATCTATAAGCGATAATTTCTAGAAATGCGCTTTCAGTTAGGTATGCGTTTAATTAAATTTTTGTACACTACGTGGTATGTGTAAATGCTATAGATCATATACAGGGCTACACAAAAGAATTCGAAAGCATCACTGTGTGTCAGTGTAAATTGCTTAAATGTGTTTTTTAATTGAGTTATGCATTTTGAACGTGAAATATATTTAGTATACAAAGAGATGTTTATTGTTATTTTTACTTCCGGGTTAAAATTACCGGAATTTTATTTTATTTAGAAAATTCGAATTCGTACCAGAAAATACTAATAGCAATATTTACTATATTTAATTACAGTCAAATCGTGATTACATAAAATAAAAATTCTTCTTTCGAAATTTCCGGTACGAATTCGTAATTTTAGATTGAAAAACCACGAGTATACTCGTGGTTGGCAGCGAATGAGGTAATATGGAGGGCTGTACAAAATAATTCAAATGTGTTGCCGTTTATTGGTAGAAATTCCAGTAGGTTAATTTTAAACTGTGTTATGTGTTTTCTTACTAAACAAAATTGTAGCATACTTTATAGAGTATATAAAACTCCATAGATTATATACAGGGCTGCACGAAAGAATTGGAGTACTTTTCTAGGTATGGCCTGTAGTTGCTGAAATCTAGTTTTCTAATGTGTTTTGCGTTTTCAAAAATGTTTACCTAGGTATTTTATTTACCTTATTATACTCGAAGGTTTAATAAAGTATTCTGGAAGTGTTAGAAAGTGTTTCATAATCTATGCGTAGTGCATTATTTTACTTTCTTGATTGATTTTTATGTATAATTATGTCCAAGAGAAAAAAAAGAATGTTTCATAAGCTACAAATTGGGATAAAGTAATATCAATTACGTTATGAATAATATTGATAATAATAATAATAATAATAATAATAACGATAATAATAATAATAATAATAATAATAATAATAATAATAATAATAATAATAATAATAAATTGTAACAGTACACCTATAAAAGGTTTATCATCCTTCTCGCCTGGTTTGCATATATGCATAAAGAATAGCTTTAATAAATGAAATAAGAATAAAGAGTACTTTAAATAAATATAGATTAAAAAATAGATATGGAATAAGGAATAAATAAGAGTTTTTATTAAATATTACTATTTTTTTAAGCATTTCAAGCTAAATTTTCTATCGCTCTTTCCCTAATATACATAAACTTTCAGAGCTACTGCGACTATATTAGAGAATTTTCTTCCAACCACAAATTATTTTTCAACGAATTTCTTATCTAATTTACAGAAATCTTCCCATTATATTATTATTTCCTATGACTTTATTACACGCCTGTCTTTTTCCACATAAAGTCATCATATTCTCTAAACACGTGGAAAAGAATTAAAAAGGAAAGAAACGAAAATCGTATTACGTTTGTAATCTAACTAATAACGTCACAAGACGCCCTTCTCTTTCATTTCCCAACCACATGGGTTGACCCCTAAATCACTGGAGAGTGAAATTAAAATACAGAACTCTACAAGTATTTTTTTTTTTTTCGGGACATCCGAAAAAACACCTAGAGAAAGAATTGGAAAAAGACTTAGAGGATTTGCGAAGTAGCAGCTGGCATTTAGAACTTAGTTTCGTAACAGGCAAAACACCATATGCTGCAAGTGAAATACTATTAAATTCGTGGCTACTTTTTTACGTTTGTTTTCTTCCGGATATATATGAGGTGTTTTTTTAAGAGTATAAAAAAGTCATTGACTTATTTTCTGATTCCCTTCCTAGATGTGTTTACAACGTTATTTTTACGTTTCTTTTTTTTTTTTTCCATACTTGAATTTTAGTTCTATTTCCGTTTTGTTAGAAAAGTTAATTAAGTTGTGAAAATCTTTAGAAGTGTTGTTTTAGATTTAGGTATTCTTTCCTCGGATGAAGAACTTATGTGGTTATCTATATGCTAATACAGACGGTGATTTATTTGGTCTTTTTTATTGCGTTTACTGTGCGAAACCCAATGGCAGATTTCTCGCAGATTTAGAAGAAAATCGTAAACATGACATTTTATTGCTTATCTGAAATAGGAAATAGGAAATATATATATATATTAGCATGAATTACTTGTCATTATTATTGTTACTATTATTGTTATTTTTATTATTAAGCGACAGAATTCCATATTGCTGTTAATCACCAGAAATAAAATTGGATCATTTATAATAAAAACACCCCTGTAATGGAAAAAAATCACTTCTGAATGCTTGTTGTATTGTTTAAAATAATCTATTATAGATTTATTTCTAAGTGTACATTATTCGTTTTAAATATATTTTAAAATTTGCAAACTTTATGTCAGCTTAACAGACTTATTACATTTCAGTTGTATCAGTAATATGGAAGATTCCTCATTAGTCACTATGAGCATTTTTTTTTAATTTGAAAAAATGGTTGTTATATTTATAGTATGTATTGTAGTTTATTATATGTAAATATTTGCTGGTAGGGATCAAAATAATAAAAACACTTCGAATAAACAAATATCTCTATTAATAAGGGTAGGGCCCATTTAAACAAGTATTACTGCTTGAATTCGTCTAGGAATTGATTTTTACAAATTTTAGATGTTGACTAAGAATAAATTATATAATTTCTTATGGAGGTACGGTGAAAGACATGTTGACGGAGGATTCCGCTTCGGACTCCATTTTCTAAAGTGGCTTTCTAAAGTAAAAATTTTCATAGTGGCTCAATAATATTGAGGTCAAGAGACTGCAATGTGAGATGTTGGATTTTATCGTCATGGAAGGTCTAATTGAAAATAATGGAAAATCCTAAAGATCTCATCCCCAGAAAAAAAACATCATCTGGACCATCAAATGAACGTGGTTGGTTAAACTTTGGACCCAGTCAATTCCAGTTACTCTCCAAAGCTAACAACACAACTTGCAGAAAAACGTGAGATTAGCAGCAAAATATCCCAAATGCGCCAAAATCAGGTTAAAGAAGGCAGAAGGATATTCGCATCATACGTTTGTGTTCTTCAGATGCAAGTAAGTTCACTTGTGGGAAACAATGTAAATAACGATTAGCCTGACCAAATCATTTAATTCCAACCACAATTTGTGCTCGTGGCACCACTGTAATCGACGTTTTAAATTCACAGCAGAAATGTTTTGTATGAACATCAGTAGCTGTGGAATGACTCCTGTGCCATATATTTTGTCTTATACAATTATCTTCTTATTGTAATCGTGAATAGTGCAGATCATACAGATGCTTGTGATCTCTGCAATTATTTGCTGCGATGGGCATCATTTTCAGACTATAATCCGCTTCAAATACCCGACGTCTTTCACTGAGAAATGAGACAGAGGAACAGCTCTTGTTTACTCCTATGCTTCACCAATTATGTTTTCCCACATTATAAAGTTTAAGTTACAGAATTTTTCTTCTAAATGAATGTAGATAATTGAGAGCATTCAAAAACTATTTGAGGTGAGGAAGATGATGTACAGTAGTACGTAGTATACGAGGCAGCCAGGAAACGATTTGCATTAGATAAGTTGTGTATAGGGTTCTTCAACAGTATATGTGTCTAGGGCTTCCAATTTTCTAAATCGGATTAATGTTGTTTGTTTAATTTCCAGATCATTAGCTCATCCTTTAGTTTGTATTCAATCGCAATTCATTTTCCTAATTACTGCACTGAAAAGTTTAGCGTAACATGACTGTTTAAAACAATTGGAATTTACGAAATAGTAAAATGACTGAAACGACAAATTCAGGTTTGATTAAAAAAATTAGAATCGAAATTTTAAATTAATGTTGTTCCAACAAGTTTAAGAAAAAAAGTTAATATGCTTAGTTTCTTCTGAATTGCAACAAAATGTAAAAGAAAACAAATTATTTTACATGCAAAAAAAAATCTTTAGAAATCCAGTACATAGTGCAGTTTAATACTCAGATGTTAAAATAATTTCAAACAATTGGGAGCAAATATGATGAAATATTCTCTGAACGCTTCATTGCTGGATTATGGAACACTAAACACAGATAAAAATGCATATAAATACATATAAAATGTTCAATAAATTTTTAAATACTTTTAAAAATATAAAAAAGCACATATTACTAGGTGCATTTGAATGCACTTAGATGTAGGGTTGCCATAAAAAAAATCAAATTTTATGAGGTCTTTTGCATTTAAATCAGTAAATTCTGTGAGAAATTGGCCGTTATAGTACTCAAGAAATTGTTTACAGTAATATTACGTAATTGATTATTCTATATATGAAAACATGGATCACAATGCATACAAGTGAGAAATGCATTCATTGAAACATATAGTATATGCGTACCGATGCATGAGACTGAATAAGTAATGTCTTCTTTTTCTGTTCCGTTAAAGATGATGGGGTAATGTGGTACACTCGGGATTTCCTATTACCCTCAAATCAAAACAACATCTGGCAACAAATTTGGCGATCGAAGAGAGCCATTCATTTTCCTTAAAAGAGTGACAGATGAATGTCCACATCAATCACAGAAAATGTCACCGATTGATTTCTTTTGTTTGGCAACACAAAGTTCAGTGTATATCGAGTGCCTTGTTTCTATCTAAGGAGATATAAAAAATATAGTTTACTACGAGAACTCCTCCATCCACACAGATATACGACTTCTTTAAATAATCGTATCCGCAATTGTAACTTCTCGTTCTAGCGAACAAATAGAACGAATGATAATGCTATTAGACTGAAAATATTTGTCTTATCAAGGATGAGGATTTTATTGACTTAAATGCTTTAAAAGCCTTATTTTATTCAAATGTTTGTTAAATGTAAAAACTACCTGTACTTGAATCCAAGAGCTATTGGGCTTAAATAAAAAGTTTTAAAATCAGTCCAAGCACAGTGTGTTACTAGGTAGTGCTTCTATCTGTAGCGTATGGTTGAATCACATCCATACTCGCAAAACAGTAGATCCAGGAGTGATTTAAAACGCGTTTTTTGTTCGTTTGTTTTAGGTTCAAGTAGCACTCTAGGGACCTCTAAGTATACTCGATTTAGGGTGCTTTTTTCTTCTGTCAAACAAATCTCTCTTCGTAAAAAAAACTGAATTTGAGAAAAACTTTTTCACAAATCACATTTAATTATATCGATTACACGAATTTTCATTAATTTTCAAAATTTTCAGAAAGTTATACGACACCGTGTGCATGTAATTTTGTAAATGGTAATTTCTTGTTCTGGAGAACAAATAGAATAAATTATGCTGTGATACTGACTGAAAATATTTACATTTGTGCGTATGCCAAATTTACTGATTTAAATACCTAACATGGCCTATTTTGTCAAAAAATTAAAAAAAATTCTTCTATCAAAGACATTTTCCTTCATAAGACCAATTTTTCGCAAATCTCATTCTACCAACTTTGAATTTTCTAAAGGCCCATAAATGTATGAGATAACATGTGCATGCCCATGTTCACACGCACAGACATATACACATGGTATTCAGAAAAGAAAAATATGTCCTAAATTGAAAATTAAATAAATAAAATATGGTTGGTTAGAAAAGGTTAATTTAAACTGAATTGTAGTACACAAATGATATTTCACGCTACAAATTTTATGAGTATAGCAATTTGGAAAACGCTTTAAAAGTGCTGCATAACATTGATTTTGAAAATTATTTTTGAATGGTAGAAAAATCGAACAAGGAAATGATATATTTTCTACAATTCACATTTACATGTTGTTGGTTTTAAAAATATAAGCCCCTTTCTTAGATCTGTCATATAAATAATGACGTGAAACTTTTAATTATATAAATTTTATTGTGGTTATTAACAATAATAATAATAACTTATTTTGATCATGCCTTACATTAATGTCTTGACTATTTTGTCTAGATTTCTGCAGAGGACAACCACCAGACATTTCCTCTAAGCAGTGCTAGTTACATTGAAAATATATAAAGCAAATTTTTTTTTCGATTCTTAAGAGGTTTCAGAATCTGTGTTATTTTCCAGGGTTTTAAACTTTTTTGGTCGTGTCTTGCATGCGTTGTCTAAGTGCTATCTATGCATTGTCTATGCATCTACGTGTTATCTATGAATCTATGTTTTGTCTGTTGTGCAATGAGTTGTCTACTTTGCCTAGATTTGCGTAGAGAACAAGCACTAGAAATTTCCTCTAAACTCTATTGGTGAAAGTGCAAAGAGAAAGTTTTCTCTTTGATTCGATTTTTTAAAAATTCCAGAATCTGTGTTATTTTTCGGAGTTTACCACATTCTATTTGTTTGTGTTTGGCATGTCATGCATCAATTTGTTGTCTATTGTATCCAGATTTCTGAAAGGACATCTACTATATTTTTCTACTAAGCACTATCTACTGAAATGGAAACATGTAGAAAAGTTACAGTTCGATTTTTTAAAGGATTCAGAATCTGTGTTATTTGCCAGAATTTCCATTTTTTTTCTTTTTGTATCAATATCTTGTCTATTTTTTGAAATTTTTGTACAGGATAGCCACCAGAAACATACTGAGCACTACTGGTTTCAATACAAAGAGTTAAAAAGGTTGTAAAGTTTCCTTTGATTTGATTCTTCAGAGTTTCCGGACTCTGTGTGATTTTTCAAAGATTTCACTTATTTCTGTCTTTTTGCTATGTATTTATCAATGTTTCCTCTATTTTGTCTAGATTTGTGTAGAGGATAGCTACATCCCTGCACATCCCCTGACGTTCACTAAGCATAATTCGTTACTATGCAAATTCAACCAAAAGTGGACGATACTTTTTTATTCAATTCTTCAGAGATTAAAGAATCTTTGTGATTTTTCATAGTTTTCGACTTCTCCTTTGTTTTCAGGTGCAACATAAATAACTATCAAATTTGTAAGAATTTAAAAGTATTACCTTCATAGAAAATCTTTTAAAGCTGTTCTCAACATGTTAGTCATTCACAATGTAAGCCATTTATAGAAAAGTGTAAAAAAATCCTTTCGATTCCAAATCACTTTTATAGTCATGCCTGCAAATTTCATACTTGTACGTTTAAAAATGAATTCGTAAAAATATCAGAAAATTTCGCGAGGCAAAACATTTTTTTGAACCCTTAAATACAGATTTGAAGTATTCCATAAAAATAAAACCAAGTATTTTCGCAATTTTGATAATATCAAAAGAAATTCGCATTAGCAAAAATATTGTTTAATATCTGAAACTATAAGATAGTATATAAAAAAGTATTACAAGATAGCTCTTTTATCGCTAAAAGTTACTGGGTAGCGAGCAAATCCTTTAATATTCTGAATAACATGATCTGAAAATCCAATATAGCTCTGAGACAAAACGGGAATGAGTGTTACAAGACATTAGTACGTGATCTGAAAGAAATGTCTCGTGTCATGCGTTGACATAGAAAACAATGTTGAAATGTTTGTCTCTAAATCAAACATCTGTTTCTTTCTAATATGCCTGTCATTTCACCGAAATTGTTATTTTAAAAGGGTAATTGACATTCCATTAACGTAGTTTCAATCATTACATGAGCGATTATTACTTTCTAATGAATTCATCACAAAAGTTAGATTTGTCTTATATTAATAAAAAACTGTTTAAAAAATATATATCTATGATGCTTGAATTGGTAGTTTCAGTTGCATTTGAAATCAGACTTTTGGTTTTGGAATACATCATACAGTAACCATACATCATCATAAGAAATTTTCCTTTTAGATACAAATGGCAATTTTTTAAGCTTTAATTCTTAATGATATTGATATTTTCTGTAGAATTTGAATTTTGCGCATTCGTAGTCAGTCATTAAGATTTTAACCTACAGTAATATGCAGGGTGATTTTTTTTAAAGTTGTGAAAGTAAAACACTATAACAAAGGAACCACTGATCCAAATGACCTGAAATTTCACCAGTATGCTCCCAAAGTAATGATAATTTTTTAGGCATGGTTAAAAAAAACTTAAAATCGCACCGACAGATGGCGCTGTAAGGTAGCAGAAACAAAGAATATCGTATGTGGGAGGAAAACAATGGACGGTAGTTTGAGAAACAATCTTCCGTAAGCCCTCTGTCGTCATTGGACCTTTTCTTAAATTCTTAAATGTACCAAATCTCCTAAGAGCAGTTGCTGTGCTGTCATCATTCTGATAATACAGTTTCACTAACAACGCACGGTCCGTCAATGGCGCAGTCATTGCAAGGATTTCCGTAGAATAATGAACACGAGGTGTGCGTACTTTACGTGTTTATCGTCAATGTGCGTGTGCCGGGCTTAGGTTCGTCTCCCGACGTTATTGCATGTACAGCGCCATCTGTCGGTGCGATTTTAAGTTCTTTTTTAACCACGCCTACAAAATAACCATTACTTTGGGAGCATACTGGTGAAATTTTAGGTCATTTGGATCAGTGGTTCTTTTGTTATAGGGTTTTACTTTCACAACTTTAAAAAAAATCACCCTGTACAAGATCCCCCTTAAGTTAAAACATATCATCCTCCCCCTGTATCTTGAAAATACATAATAAATTGAAAATAATGCAATACACGTTCAATTAATTTGACGAGGACCTTATATGGTTAGAAAAATTCCGGGCAGGGGAGCTAATAATAATAAATGGGGTGAGGGGCATAATTAAAATTTGTACTCTAATTTCATGAAAGAATGAGTTATTTAAAAATCTAACTTACTTAATTTGGCTTTTAACTTAACCCAAAAGACCCTCTAATTTTGACTGTCACCTAGTTCTTGACAATAATGGAGCTACTACATAAAGCTATTCTTGATTGATTTGAATTTGGATGGAAAGATGTTATTGCAGCTTTCTGCTGCTGTTGTCTTCTAAACTGTCGACGTCTTTGGCTGACGTCTTGTAAACTGCCGCTTTCAAGAGCCCCAACATAAAAAAATCTTTACATACCTGATCTGGAGAACTGAGAATGTGTTCATAAACAAAGGAGCATTTATGCTTTATGTCAGAAACTGACAATCTGTTTAAACAAGCACTAACTTCTGTATGAAGTAATTTTACAAGTGTACACTTTCATCAGTAAAAGGCTCATACATTAATGGTGATTACTACTGACAGCCAACAAATTTAATCATTTTAGTTGAATGTAGAGCGTAAAAAAATTTAAATATCTGCAACATTCTATGAGTTATCTTTCATTTTAATTTAACATAAATTAAAGTCAAGAATAACATATGGAAATATCTTATATATGTATATCATATATTATAATACGAGCAAATTATATCACATATGTTGAACGAGCAAGCAATTTTCCTTATTACGGATGATATCGAAAACGGCTGGAACGATTTTTATTAAACTTGCCTCCTATACTTAATCGAGAAATAGAAATCGATCTGGATAGGTCCCGAATTCAAGAAAATTCGTTTTGACAGGTTAAAACAAGTTCAGCGCTGAATATGCTGCTTGCTATAAATCGATAAATGCTCAAAAGGTTTACACGAAATGTGTCTTCTTAATTCGAGCATAAGAAATTGATCTAGCTAGATCCCCAATTCGGTTAAGTTCGATTTTACAGGCTATATATGGAAAACGGCTCTAACGATTTTTCCAAAACTCGGCTCTTATACTAATTCAAGCATGAGGAAACGATCTAGTAAGATCTGTAACTCGGGAAAATTCATTTTGCATGGGTAAAACAAACTCAGTGCTGAAAATGATGGTATACATTCATTATAGTTCCGATGATTTTCATGAAATAAGCATTATTCGAATAAGAGAATACGATCTAACTACGTCCCAACTTAAAAAAAAAATTATTTTTATAGGCTTAAGCCTTTTTGTATAATTAATCTTACGTATTCGGAATTATTACCAATACTATTGGTCATTGATCATCAACACGATTAAGGATGATCTCGAAGGTGGCGCTAACGATTTACCTTCTCTACTAAATTGAGCACGAAAAAACAATCTATCTACCCAGGCCTGGTTAGTTTTTCCATAAACAACATTGTCTTTCGAACGATGTTCGAAGACTTAGATTTTCCATTGTTGTCTTCCGGTGCAATACAATCTGTGTATTATAAAGCAAAAACATTACAGTAATTAGTTTACAGCTATAGAGCTTAAACTTTGACGACACGGCGTTTTTAGATGACACAGAAAAGTGATGAAATAGTATCCTGTTAAACGCAAATAAAGTTAAGACTAACCATGCTCCTGAAAAACTGCCTATTACAATATCGAGGAGAGTTCATTAAGCGGGTAATGTCGCCAATTGGAATATCGTTTACGAGTGCGGCCTGGCGCAAATGAAATTTAATTGTTGTAATCTGATTTGTTTTTAGACGATTACATAATACAAATTTAAATTAAAATATCTATTCTTTTAGGATCTCAACATATTATAGTGGTTATATATGCAACAAATTTACGTCTTAATACTTTATTTGACAGTTTACTGAGAAATATGACAAAAAAAATTACAATTAAACATCATTTTCACTGAGTTTTACATTCGATAGTTCTAAAACTACGAGCCATATAGATATAAATATGTCCTCCATAACTTACTGATATTCAGCATATAATAACATTCACTTTACTATGTTTATTGAAAAAAATAAATATTTCTAATACTGTGCAGTTAAAAATATATTATTCATTTTACTTACCCATCATACGTAGTATAGGGTAAGTCTTGTAATCGTTTTGAAAATCGAAAAATTTTTGTTGACGGATTTACACGTTTCAGACTCTGGAGATTCCGAAAAACATATTTTTAGAAAAAAAAATTTTGCCGTCCGTCTGTGTGTCTGTGTGTCTGTGTGTCTGTGTGTGTGTCTGTAAACGCTCTATCTCCCGAACAAATTGAGATAGAGACTTGCAATTTGGTATGTACTTAGTATGTAATAATGGGAAGAAGCCTATTTCATTTCAATAACCTCGATTAACCGGAACATTTTTTTTCGGACTCTCGAAATATTTGTTCTGATGAAAGGTATATAAAAATTTTCGAAATTGTTTATTTTAAGGAGTAAATATAAAAGACAATAAAAAAACATAAATTTTGCATAAAACATGAAGTCGATCGGATAATGAGTTGCCGAGATATTTGTAATCCTATTTACCACACTCTTCGATTTTTTATGACCCTGTATTTCATCCAAATTTCACTTCAAATATATATTTTAATTGGAAATTTGACGCTTAATCAGATGCAATAAACCGCTAGTTAATAGGAGTATTATTTTTGGAGTTATAAGGAAAAACCTCTTTCAAGCAATTCAGTAATCGAGCCTTTTTATGACGTCATCAAGCCACGATTTTATTTGAATTGCAATGCATTTTATAAGTAGTTTACACATTTTTATTTTAATATTTTACATTATACATATACATGATGGGTAAGTATTACGGTGGCCCCCAACGACTAGTTTCTTTATATGTTGTTAGTATGATTGCAAAATTTTATTATGTCTGCAGGTCAGCCTAAAAAAAGGCGACATTTCAATTTTATAGAAAACATCCCGAGTCATATTAGACAGAATGAAAAATAAAATCATATTACTACGTTTAGAACAATGCGAGCTGCTAAAGAAAAAAACCTAGAAAGGATAGCAGATATGTTGGATTGTCTCAATGAATCTGAATCCCAAAAATTAGATCAAATGCGTTCATTAAAAAGACTGAAAAGTACTGCTGAATCCAACAAAAACCGCATTCAATGCATACGTGATATGCAGAATTGTACCATTCAGCGCATAACAAATGAAACCGATAAGCGACAAGATCAATATTTAGAAGAACAAAGACGCCATAACAACACACGTCTGCAAGTTTTAGTAAAGAGCCGATTGCGAACGTGGAAGCGTGCAGCATACCAAGGATTGGGTTCTTCTAACGTTAAATGAATTCATTTCAAAGCAATTCATTTTCCTGAAGAGCGCTTGTCTAATCAAATTAACCAGAACTCATTTGGTGACTGCTGCTAACATGGGTGAATTAAGCTTGAACACCCCCCCCCCCACACCCACCCATATTTCCAAATAAATCGGTGTGCCTCTGTTTAAAATGTCATCTACTTGCTGAAAATTTCCACACAAAAATTCGAATTTTAAACTCATGTTTTTCATTGGCTTCATTTAAGGTACACGATGATCGGACGATTAATAGCCATACTATAGTATACAGTTTTTTCGCCAGCGGACAGATTTACAACAAGATGGATATGGCAGCTCATCCCACGCTAAACAGCGAAGGTGAATTCGAAAGGCGGCAGTATGGTCAGATGTATTTTTTCAGTTCAGAAGATGCTGTTAACGAGAGACTCGAACATCCTCTCAACCATGGAATTAGCCGAAATTTAATGGAACTTTTAGAGCATATTATTCGGTCACAAAATAAATTTTCACAATCATTTATGATGATGCGAAAGGTTGAAGAAGTGTGCGGGTGCGGTAAAGCCGAAGGAATAAATACTCCGTATATAAAATTCCTGTTAACAATGAAAAAAATTTGCTGATTACAGAAAATTCAATGTTCCTATGACCAATAATGTTTCGTTGTCCTTACATTCAACGCCAATCAAAGCTTCACAGGTAACGAAATAATGGTCCATCAGAGTGGGAAAAAAATCGTCAATTTGAGTAATACTGATAAAAGGGTAGAACTTTTCACGTACCCACTATTTTAAGGAACATTTGACTATTATATGGATCTTTGCGAACACCTTAAACAATTCGTCAGCATTTTTACTGCCCGATAGGGACTGCCCAGACTAGGAACCGAATCTGTAGAGCATAGATGTTCCCCCCGTTACCCTTTATTGACGTTTAAAAAATGAAAAAAAATCCGACGGGAAGCGTGGCAGAGGGAGAGGTGGTGAACAAAAGATAAATGAATGCAGGAATATAACGGAAACAACATTTTTAAAAAAGACAATAGTATAAAATTATATCGTCAGCACCTTACCCGACTAGAATTAGCACATCATAGCATTGCTTTTCGACTTGAACTTACTAACCACCTTCCGCCAGAATCAGCTATTACTAATGCTGATTATCGCCAAATACAATTTAGAGCTTTGCATTTTGGTGGTAGGCTATTCCAATAATATCTCGTTGATACATACATCAGAGCAGAGCGCAATTGCATCCAATGGATCAAGGGTAATAAAAAAAAATCTTGCTGACCAATCAAAAAAATTCTGGGGTTTCCCACTCTATTAAGAAACTTGCTGAAAATAAAAATGCTATTGTTGGTGAAAAGATAATACTACCATCTTCTTTCATTGGTTCAATGCGATGCGATATTATGTTCAACAGTTTGAAAATGCGATGACCATTGCCTACAGATATGGATTGCCAGATTTCTTTATCGATGTTACATCAAATCCTGAATAGCCAGAAATTAAAGAGTCATCAAGAATTGTTGTGAAAGATGGGAGTATACTTGAGCAAGCTGCTCAAGACCAACCTGACCTCGTCGCTAGAGTTTGTAAAATTAAATTCGATGACATCACTAAAAGATTAGACAAAAAAAAGGATTTGGAAAGGTTGCCGCTTATGTTTATACGATAGAATTCTAGAAACGTAGCCTCCCACATATGCATCTGCTACTGATCATGACCCGAGAATATAGAATCCGTAACCCAGATGAACTTACTGACCAGATTTCAGCTGAAATTTACATTAATAATGATCCTGACTTTCGAAATATTGTGCTAAAGTAGATGATACACAATCCGTGTGGAAAACTAAACCCGAACGCAACGTGTATGATTAATGAAAATGGAAACATCAAATGTCGCTTCAACTACCCTAAAATGTTTAACGAAATCACTTCTTTAACGGATGTTGGAAAACCAAATTATTGACGTAAATACAATTCACATTTGGATCAACATAGTTTAGAATTTTCGCACGAGCATGCCGTTTACCGAAATGATAGAAATGGGTGCAAAATAACAAGAGATAACCGTCACGTAGCCCATACACTGCTGAAGAGATGCATGTGTCATATTAACGTTAAATATGTGGGAAATATTCGTGCTGTAAAATGTTTCTATAAGTATATCTACAAAGAGCATGACTGTGCATGAATAAAGTTTGTTGAAAATCAAAGAAAACTTGCGTACAATGAAGTAGACACCTATGTTGAAGGTCGATGTATTACTCCACCAGAAGCATGTTTGCGATTATTTGGCAAAGAGATTTAAAAGAAAAGTCATTCTGTTCAACGTTTAGATATCCATCTACCAGGTCAATATCGAATTGCAAACATTGACTTCGCACAAGAAGATTTAGCAGATACGGATTAGAAAGGTTTCACATTTGAGGCTTATATCCAGCACAATCCAGACCTAAAACAAACACAAGAAAATAATCTTGTGAACGGAAATTCAAAAAACAAATTATCTATCATTACTATCGGCATATTCCTGCAGCCTTTAAATGGATTGGAAAGTCCAGGAAATGGATTCAAGGAACTTGTCATTTGCACGATATTGGTCGGATACATAATGTCAATTTCATATCTCAGCCGGAACTCTATCATTTACGACTGTTGTTTTACCATGTCAAGAATGCAACAAGCCTTGAAGATATGTTAACAGTTGATGTATTAAATATGCAACACATAAGCAAGTTTCTTTACTTCGTAGACTAAGTTAGGAGAACCAACAATGGATTGAATGTCTGCGATAATCGGCTATATCGAAATTGCTTAAAGTCATGGGAACACTGTTTACACAGATTCTTCATTTTTGGATCTCCCAAAAATCCAAGACGCCTATGCGAAATGTTCAAGCCAGATTTGGCTGAAGATTTCATCCGAGAAACAGGACGAATGGCTAATTCTGTAGAAGAAGCGCTTAAGAGTGCTTACAGACTCATAGCCTTCAAGTTAAATACAGAAATAACTGATGATAGGAATTTATGATACTCGATTCATCAATTTGGTATGGAAGATACTGATGAATAAAACGTGCTACATCAAGAAACAATAAACACTGATGAGCCAATCGCTATTTGAGAAAATATGTACCAACTTCTTAAAGGGAGGCAAATTTAAATTGTTGACATTATTCTACGTGCAGTAAAAGATGCAAGACTTCGATCAAAATGTTTCTTTATAGATGGACCTGGGAGAACTGGAAAGGACTTTTGTCTACAAGATTCTTTTTCACATCTTTTCTGGATGAAAGAACAAAGTAAAGTGCGTAACATTTACTGTGATTGCTTCGATTCCGCTACCTGATAGAAGTACCTTACACAAGACTTTTGGACTTTAAGTTCCGCTGACGTCAGATTCAATTTCAAACATCAAACCTAGATCCGCTAAAGCTGTCGAACTCAGCAAAATCGGTGTATTTTATGAATTTATATTATAGTATCATTTTTTATGAATGAAGCACATATAGTGCCAAAATACGGGCTGCACAATATAGATCAGTTGCTGCGCTCTATTGGAAATTCAAACATGCCATTTGGTGGAAGGTTGTGGTCCTAGAAGAGCATGGCCGCTAATGTCTACCCGTCCTACTACGAGCAAACAAAAGTGAAATATTATTTCAATTTCATTGAAAGATAATATGCACGTTGATCCGGAACAGAGAGAATTCACCAAATACTTTTTGAAACTTTGAAATGAGGAGCTACCTGAGCAAGCGATGGGTGCAATCGAACTGCCCGTAGATATACTTTAAAATAGTGATCTCATCGATGAAGGCTTTGGGAGCTGCTTAAACAAAGAAAATTACGAATAAATGAGGTATCGAGCTATCCTTGTGCCATTAAATAAAGATGTAAGCAAGATAAACGCCGATATTATTGAGAAGCTTCCTGGAGACTATAAAGTGTACCAAAGCTATGACTTCGTCAAAGGTCAAATCACTCCAGATAACAACTCCATCGACATTGCTGCTTTTCTACCTCATGTGTTAAAGATAAAAAAATAACACAATTATCATACTATTGCGCAATTTAGATTATTTAGATTCTTTGCAATGGAACAAAGCTAAATGTTAAAGAACTTTGCAATAACATCTTCAAAGCAAAAATATTCACAGGAGAATATTCCGGTCGGGAAGTACATATTCCGTTAAATACTATCGATTCAAGCAGCGGTCAGATTGGATGCACATTGCAAAGACATCAATTCCGTGTTAGAAAAACATTTGCAATAACTATACAGAAAGCTCAAGACGGGACCTTCGAGTTTGTTGGCGTTGACTTACGGATACCTCTTTTTATGCATGGAATGCTCTACGTTGCTTTTTCCAAGATTAAGAGGAAAAACAGTTTCAAGGCACTTCTAGCTGCAGAAAATCCTCGTCACACTCACAATGTTGTATGGAAAGAAGTATTGAATATTCCAGCAAGAAACCAACTTAATACTTAAAGACTGCAGAAATATGTAACAAAACGATGTAATAGAAAGTAATAAGGAAATGGATATAGAATGATAGATAAATAGAAAGCTCAAAATATAAATTGTTAGCATTTGTGATTATTACTTTTAGAAACTAGAAATGTCATTTTCATGTAGTAATAGATACACTTAAATAATAAATAAATATTTTTTTCAATACAAAATGAACGTGGAAAGAAAAAAAAAACCACCGAACTATGCTCAATCTACCAGGTACTATATTGTATTATATTATACGAGTGTATATAAATAAATATATGCAAATATTATTTAAAAAACGACTCTAACTATTTTGTTTAAATTTTGTATTCTGCCATTTTGGGTTCCAGGAAGACCATTCGGCTATGTCACATGTTCGAGAAAAATCTATTAGTTGATCATTTTGGGGGCACTACGGGTCAATGCAAATTTTATCTAATAAACGACTCTAACGATTTTGACTAAATTTGGTATCTTACCGTTTTAGGGTACGAAAAGACGATTTGGCTATGTCACATGTTCGAGAAAAATCTATTAGTTGATCACTTTGGGGTCACTACGGGTCAATGCAAATTTTATCTCATAAACGACTCTAATGATTTTGACTAAATTTGGTATCTTACCGTTTTAGGGTACGAAAAGACGATTTGGCTATGTCACATGTTCGAGAAAAATCTATTAGTTGATCATTTTGGGGTCACTACGGGTCAATGCAAATTTTATCTAATAAACGACTCTAATGATTTTGACTAAATTTGGTATCTTACCGTTTTAGGGTACGAAAAGACGATTTGGCTATGTGACATGTTCGAGAAAATTCTATTAGTGGATTTCGGGGTCATTACGGGTGATTGCATTGCAATGGGAATAAGCCCTTGGGGACGAGCGACACGTATACGTGACGCATAAGATGCTGAGAATCCTCGATTATTCCCACTAGTTATATTTTATTGCAAGCTTTGCCTTATTGAATCTTAGCATTTCTGCGATTCAGTTAGGCGAAAATTTCTGTTCTGAAAAACCGGTGGTAAAAGATTAAAAATTCTGTAAAGGACGCTCGTCGCGAAGGGGATAAAGATTGAAACAGTTATTAAAGTTGTCGAACAGTTGGCAATAAACAAAGTCGGAAAATGTCATCAATGTCGCCAACATTTCGCTAAATTTTGTTATATTTGGCAAAATGTTGGCGACATTTGGCGGGAAAGTTGACTTTCAAGATTACCAATGCCAAAACACATGCTTGTCGCCATATGAAAGAATGTTGCCAAGTTTGCCACTTTTTGCCAAATGTTAGCGACATCTGGCAAGAAAATTGGCTTTCAGAATCTGATGGAATTTTCTAGAAATCCCCAATAGGAATCGAGCATAGCTCGGACTTCCCCGCTAGTATATAAGCATATATATAAAATCCGTACATTTCAAACTAATACCTTTTATAACCAATTATATTATTTATTGTTCTTGCACTAAAATAAAATATGTTTGCATTTCTTGGAAATAAGTTGAATTTTTACGAAAATGTATAAAACTTCAATTGATTTGAAAGATCATTTTCTATATGTATTTTTTTCTGTAATATCAAACTTGCTCTGTCAGTGAACTTATTACTTATTCTTCCGAATTGTTTCTGATAAATCTTGTCTAATTAGACAGAAAGATTTGAATAAAAGGATTTCTATTCAACTTCAATGAGGATGTTCCTACAATCGGAAATGTTTATTTAAATCAAATGCTTTTGCTCATTAAAAACGAATCAATCGGAAGAAAGAACTTTTGAGTGCCACTTACACTCCTTTGATACCCTCTTCTTATTCCTTTTCATTCCATCTTGGAAATACTGTATCACATGTCTTTACCTCTGTGTTCAAATATAGGTAATCCTCTAATTGATATGTCAGAAGAGGCAAATCTGTACAAACAAATATTGTATTCTGCATTATGCAATTTTACAATTGTATATTTTTAGCGATAAAATTTCCATATATTGATGATAATTATTTAAATTCATATTTTTAATACTTGGAAATTTTTTTCAGAGAAAATTTCTCACGCCTTGCATTTATAATTATTAAATTTTTTTAATTGCTTAATAGGCGTATAGCCAACATAGTGAAAAAACATAGTGCTGGATTTTCTTTGATTTCGTGTTTACCCCAGGGTTGGCGGCTCACGGAAAAATATTCCATCTTGTGCTGCGTTTGTAGCCTTGCCAACATGTTATGGTGAAGAAGTTCCCGGCTGAATATCGTTCCCAAGTGAGTCAGTTGGTAGAACGTCAGTGCGCTAATCTGATGACCCGGGTTCGAGTCCCGGCTTGGGTACTTTTTCACTATGTTGGCTATACGCCTATTAAGCAATTAAAAAAATTGAATAAGGATAATTATTTATGAATGCCAGAATTTTTACCAGTGTAATTTGATAAGTGTACATGGATTTTAAATGTATGCAGCATTTTACGAGCTTTCCTTTATTTTAGTTTCATGAAAATGAAAAACAAGAAAAATGTATGAAAATAGTTAAGATTTTGCTCATTTGGGTCTGACGTCTAATTAATAGGACATGTATTTTCATTTACTATTATTTTCTGTTAACTACTATTTTTGTTATTATCTGCATGAGTAATGATAGCATATTTATTATTATGTCTTCATTTACATTTCAACATTTATTATTAATAATAAAAATAATTTTTCACAATAATCTCCTTACACCGTTAGCAATTATTTTATTTCAAAAAAATGCTTCACTAATTAAATTTAAGGTAGCGCTATTTTCCCGAAATTTATGATAAAAAATAAAATGTACTAGAAGGTTGTTATGTTTGTATAATCCTGTTGTAATACGACATTTTCCAAACTTCTTTAAAAATTATTCCTTACGCTGTTGTCATATGAATATTACGAAAAAAAAAAACTATATTCGTTAGACTTCAACAAATGATATATTTGTAAAATTTCCATGAACCCTAATTTTTGTGATTTGGATAGGTATTTTTAATATTAATATGGTAAAAGTAATTTTTATCCCAAAATTTAAAAGAAAATTGAACCCGAAAGTGTTAAAAAAACAGTACAGTTTAAAAAAATGCTTGCTGCTAAGTTTCTTTATTTATTGTTCTTGTACAAAAATAAAATTATTTTACATTTTCTGGGAAGTGAGTTCAAAATTTATTTCAATATATCATCACTACAATTCACCAAAAGACTTGTAAGACATATTTCTTCAGTAATTTTATTTTTTTGTAACATAAAATAAGTTCTTTTAGTATAACTTATTACTTACTTTTCCGAATTGTCTCTGATACATCTTGCTTAATTGGACAGAAAGATTTGAACAACATGCTTTCTATTCAACTTCAATAAGAATGTTCTTCGAATAGGAAATATATATTTAGATGAAATACTTTTTCTCATTAAAAATGAATCAATCAGAACTTTTAAATGCCACTTACACTCTTTTGATATCCTCTTCTGCTCCTTTCTATTTCACCTTACAATTACTGTATCATATGTGTTCATATAAACTCTGGGTTTTTATATAGGAAAACATCTAATTGTTATGTCAGAACCGGACAATCTATACAAATAAATAGTGAATTCTGATTTATAGAACTTTACAATTGTATTTTTTTTATCAATAAAGTGTCCATAAATTCCCTATGGTTACTGGTGAATGTAAATATTTTTAATTAGTGTAATTTAATGAAAAGTGTACACACGAAATAAAATGTATGCAGCATTTTATTAGTTATCCTGGTTTTTAATTTCATGTAAATAAAAATAAAGAATAACACATGAAAATAGTTAATATTAAAAAACAAAATTAGTACGTTTCAAACTAATGCATGCTACTTAGTTTCCTTGTCATAATCTCCGTTTCCTTATCATTTCCTTAAACTTGTGCTGAAATTAGTGATGGACATAATGAATGATCATTACATTTGATAAGAAGAGAAAATCAATATATTTTTAACTAATGTATGCTGCTTAGTTTACTTATCATACCCTTTACTTTCCTTATTATTTCCTCAAATCTGTGCTGAAATTAGCGATGGGCATAATGAATGATCAGCACATTTGACAAGAAGAGAAAATCAGTATATTTTAAACTAATGTATGCTGCTTAGTTTACTTGTTATAACCCTTTACTTTCCTATTATTTCCTCAAACCTGTGCTGAAATTAGTGATGAGCATAAGGAACGATTTCGATGATATTTGAATTAATAATTCGGGCATGTGCATATCGCCAATTAACCCATAAATTTTGTATAAAAAGAAATTTTAAAGTAAAAGCCACATAATTTTCTTAATATGCTTCTTTATTTAATTTGTTTTTCATTACAAAATTTCTGGCTTAAATTGATTAAAAAGAATATGAAGGTCGACAATTATGCTTTTGCTCATGCCCAAATGATTCATTCGAATATCAAAATCATTCATTATGCCCCTCACTAGGTGAAATAAAATTAGTTTACATTTTTTAAGAAGTAAGTTCAACATTTATTTCAATATATAATGCACCGAGTGATCTTAAAAAATTTTCTTGAGTAATGTTTCTTGTGTAAGATAAAACTTTTTCTGTCAGTGAAACTTATAACTTAATCTTTTCGAATTGTCTCTGATAAATCTTGTCTAATTAGACAGAAAGATGGATGAGGATGTTCCTAGAATTGGAAAAGTTTATTTAGATCAAATGTTTTTGTTCATTAAAATCTAATGAATTGGAAGAAAGAACTTTTAAGAGCTATTTACACACCATTAATATTCTTTTCTAAAACATCTTTCTACTCCATGTTAAAGACTCTACTTCACATGTCTTTACCTCTGTGTTCCTATATAAGAAATCTTCTAATTGGTGTATCAGAAGTGGCCAATCTGTACAAACACTGTATGTTTTTTGTAATAATGCATTTTTACAATTATATATATTTTTATCGATAAAGTGTGTGTATATTCGTAATAATTATTTATGAATGTCGGAACTTTAAATCAGTGTAATTTAATGAAAAATGTATATGAATTTTAAATGTAAGCAACATCTTATAAGTTTTTTTTTTTTTTTTTTTTAATTTCTTGTAAATAAAAATTAAGAATAATATATAAATATAGCGGATATTTTGTCCGTTCGTGCCTGACGTCTTATTAAAAGGTCTATTAAAAGGCGACGTCTTCATTGACTATTATTTTGTGTTAATTACTATTTGTGTTATTATCTGCACGTAGTAATGATAGTATATTTATTTTTATGACTTCATGTATGTTTCAGCGAGTAAACGCATGTTTCACTCGCTAAATTTAAAGTAGGGGCTATTTTTCCGAACAAATAATTTATGATAAAACAAAAAAAATACTAGAAAGTTGTTATATCATGTTGTAGCTTAAAAGTGCTTTACTAGGCTATTGTCATATGAATAGTACGAAAAAATAATTATATTCGTTAGACACCAATAGATAATATATTCGTTAAATTTCAGTAAACCTTAATTTTTGTGATTTCGATATGTACTTTGAATTTTAATAACGTAAAAGTAACTTTTTCACAAAAAATGAAAAGTATATCGAACTTAGAACTGTTTTAACAAAATCAGTGGATTGTAAACTAATGCTTGCTTTTTACCATCATTATTTATTGTCCTTGTACAAAAATAGAGTAATTTTACATTTTCTGGAAAATGAGTTCAAATTGTTTTGCAGTGGATCATCAATATAATTAATCAAATAACTTGTCGACCATTTTTTTTGAGTAATTTTATTTTTCTGTAACCTAAAATAAGTTCTGCAAGTGAAACGTATTACTTACTCTTCTGAATTGTCCGTAATACATCTATCCTAATTAGATAGATTTAAACAAAATCTTTTCTATTCCACTTCAATGAGGATGTTCCAAGAATAGGAAAAGTTTATATAGATCAAATGCTTTTGCTCATTTAAAACGCATCAATCCGAACTTTTAAGTGCTACTTACACTCTTTTGATATTCTCTTGTATCCCTTTCTATTTCATCTTGCAAATACTGAATAATATGTATTCCTATTACCTATTTGTTCTTATATAGGAAATAACTAATTGTTACGTTGGAAGCGGACAATCTATGCAAACAAATGGTGTATTCTGCATTATGCAACGTTATAATTTTTTTTTCCATCAATAAAATGTCCATACCTTCATCATGTCTACTTGTGAATATAAATATTTTTAATTATTGTAATTTAATGAAAAGTGTGAACGAATTTACAATGGATATAGTTTCTTCTGAGTAATCATTGATTTTAATTGTATATAAATAAAAATAAAGAATAACAGATGAAAACAGTTGATATTAAAAATGGAATTTATAATACATTTTAAACAAATGTATGCAGCTTAGTTTCATCACTTATTTAACTTGTGCTGAAATTAGTGATGAGCATAATGAATGCTTTAGACATTCGAATGAATCACACAGAATGCGTAAAAGCATAGCTGTGAAATTTCGTTATCTTTTTAATCGATTAAACAGAAAGATTGTTTAAAAGAAACAAGTGGGTAAGTGTGATCGAAGATCGCTCAAAGGGTTTAGTTTAATATTCCTTTCAAAACACTTTATCCTTTCTTTAATAAATCCAAATAAATTTCATTTAGCAACAAAAAAAAAGTCATGTTTTTTATAAAGTAAAAATTTACCGGTTTATTGTTTCGTTTTTTCGAATATCTAAACCAGCCGATAGCGGGCGAAGCCCGCTATTATTTTCTGTCATAATAATATCCGTCATGCGGACTAAATGCGATATTTAAAAAAATAATTTCAAAATTAAACAAATTGTACACTTTCAAAATGTTAAAATATGCGAATATTTCTATACTCGGATTATTATCACGATTTAATATATCGAATTCAATCTATCAATATATCGATTATTGATTATATATATTCAATATATCGATTCAATATATCTCAAACTCATATATTTACTATTCTCTATTACTCATATTGATACTCGCTTTGTATTATTCTCAAACATCTGAAAAATTCGTTAAACTTCCAATAGGACGTCAGATTTTCTTTTTAATTCTCTAATGACGTGATATTAATCTGCTTTGTGTACATACACATACTCATACTCCTTGTATTATTGAGAAATCTTAGACATTTTCTGTTTTATTACCACTATGACGTCAATCAATTTTATTTTATATTTATCTTTTTTCAACTGGTGAAACTTTTTATTTCATTTTCACTTTTCACGTGGAAATCGTCTGATAGAAAATTAATTATTGTGGAAAGAATTTAATCGTGGATTTTTAATTTTTGGCATCTGCTATAACGAAAAATGTTTAAATTAAATAGGAATAGGCTGTTAGAATTTTGGTTTTTTATCTCTATTTATTAAAATAATACGAATTTTTCAAATTTTAATATTTTGAGCTTTTCATAGCTGGTATTCAGTAGTTATATACACAAAGTTTCATCTCTGTAAGTTATATAGTTTTTGAGAATGGCTCTGTGACGGACAGACAACGCAGCGGGAGTAATAGGGTTTCGTGAGATGAACGAAACCCTAAAAAAGAATTAAATTAAAAGCCACATACATTTTTTTTTCTTATATGGCTTTTAATTTTATTATTATTATTTTTTTTTTAATTTCTGACTTTAGTTGATTAAAAATAATACAAATTATTTCAATATACAACTGCTTTAGCGCGTGCCAGAATGTTTCATTCGAAAATCAGAATCATGAATCATTCTGTATGCCGCTCACTAGCCGGAGTAAAATTATTTTACATTTTTTGAGAAGTGAGTTCAACTTTTATTTCAATATATAATACATCAAGTGACATGTAAGACATTTTTCTTGAGTAATATTTCTTTTGTAACATAAAACTTGTTCTGTCAGTGAAACTTATTACTTACTCTACCGAATTGCCTCTGATAAATCTTGCCTAATTAGACAGAAAGATTTGAACAAAATGCTTTCTATTCAACTTCAATGAGGATGTTCCTAGAATCGGAAATGTTTATTTAGATCAAAAGTTTTTGCTCATTAAAAACGAATGAATTTAGGATGACAAAGAAGAAAGAACTTCCAGGACATTTTCAGGTCATTGTGTAAAAATAATCCATGGCAGATCATTATTTGCGATTAAGAAGGCGACTTCTGAAAAAAGTAAAAAGATTGGATTTAAATACATTTAAATCATTAAATATGAACATGTAAGAAACATACAATAAATTCCACTAAATATGCATCAAAACTATAATCATGCACAATAGTCCACCCCAAATTTCTGCTTAAAATCTACCCGAATCTGACCAAAAAATATTCGAGAACCTGAAACCCGACCTGAACCCGAAACACTTCAACCCAAACGTCAAATATTCATACCCAAACCCGACGTGAAACGAAACTAATTGATATTTTAATGCAATTATGGAGAAGTAGTTTACAATTATATCTCTAATAACAATTTTATCTTTTTTGTATAAAAATCAACACACTCATTAATATTTAAATATATAGTTTTTTTTTTTTCATAAAAAAAATATTTAGGACTTACTTTTGAAATATCGAGTCAACCCGATCCCGACTCGAAAGAACCCTAATCCGAAACGTTTAAAGTCAACTCTACACGTACCGAGAAAAATTAGAGTCAACCCGACCGGGTAAAATCGGGTATCCGACCGGATGCAGGACTCTAATAGAAACAAAGAAATGTATAAAAAAAAAAAAAAAAAAAAAAAAAACTTTCCATAAAACTGTGTCTGTAATCTTTGTGGATTATTTATTTACTAAGTAGAGCCGTGCTAGGTCTTCGCATTGCAATCTTTGATATTATTTGCGAATACGTTTAATTACTAATTTTTAATTAACTACAGTTTTTAATCAAACAAGTGTTTTAACGAAATGTGAGTATACTTTATCAAAAGTTTGCAAAAAAACCTTTCGTAGGATACCTCATCATTCTGCGTTTTGTATATGCATAGAAACAGAGATATTGCGTCAAGAGTCAAGAGTCAGCTGGATGGGGAGGCCTACCAAATGGCTTAAGCACTCACAAGCCCCGTCAGAAGAGTTGATCTCTTAATTTTGAACCAATTCCAGTTGAGAGATTTGGACCTAGATTGGCAGCCCCTAGAGGTAACACAGAGATATTGACATCAGGATTATGAATGACTGCATTAAACGAATTCGTATTTTATCAGTTTTCATATTGTATATGTTCCAAGACAAGAACTTCAGTTCCCGCCATTCCAGTTTAACAAAGGTTTCAATATTAAGATGCAAAATGTATTTTAAGACGAAAACTATGTTTAATATATAGTTGAATAAATGGATACTTGTTAAAGTGAAAATGAGTGGAAATTATGTCAATTAAACACCATCATAGTAAAATTAAAATTCACATTTCGCTTTAGGTCTTAATAATTTAAAAGATTATGCACGTTTTATAAATAAATATGTCGCCACTTTTGAATTTAAAAACCATATACTAATAAGTCAAAAATTATATATTTTTTGCTTGTTTACTTTCTTTATAAAATGGGGCAACCGCATATATTAAAAAAAAATCATTTCATATAAAAAATATTAAGCAAAAACATTCCCAAACGTCATATTAACGGTGATAAGATCTGACCAATAATATTCGCTGTTACTTCAATTTCTTAACTTCTAAAAATAGTGAAAAAAAAATCTTTCAAATGCAATTTGTTTGAAAACTGTATATCAGTTTATTAAATTTTATGATTTTTAAAATTATTTTCAAGCATGGTTTTCTTATTATCTATCTCTATCGCGTGCAGTCCGATTACGAAAGATTAACCCATTTGCACTTAAAACAAAATAAATAGTACAACATTTGTTTCCAGCTAATATTTCCTAACGAAGTTAAAACTTTATCAATAAATAAATAAATATATAAATAAAATAAAATAAATTAAATTAAATAAAATAACATAAATAAAACGCAAATTTAACAGGCATGTAACCGAAGTAGTTGCTTAAACCATTGAAATTATTAGAAACAAAAGGCTGTTGTACGTAGCGAAATCACTGGCGATTTCTTCGTCTATTAACTAGTGATGTTAGGAATCGGTAAATAAATATTTTTATTTATGCTTTTTTTATTTTGAGTTAGTATTTTCTTTGATCATAAGTGATCGTAGGTTTAATTTGGCTTCCACCTAAATTAAAGGTGGGAGTATGTTAGGAATCGGTAAATTAATACTTTTATTTATCGGAATAAAAATAATAATTTACCGATTCCTAGCATCTGGCATGTGGCTAATACCACAGAGTAAGACAGAGATCCAACTTCGCCTGAAAAGAGCGACTGCGGCGGATGACATAAGAACTAAATCATCGGTTTGGCGATTTTTATCTTCGTGATTTCATTTTAAGTGTAACCCTATTCTGCTTGGCGTCTTTCTGTTGTCATTTGCGCATGTGCAAATTTTCGGCGTTCGCTAATTTATTTTCGAATCTTGTTTAATACTTATTATTAAAATTATTCTTTGAAGATCAAATAGTTGATTATAATTATTATAATTCTTCAAAATGCTACGAAGAGAGGAGTGTATTGTTTGCAAGAACAAGATGTCAAAGTTATTTTTTATTCCTAAGAATCGGTAAGTTGTGGTTTATTTCTATGTGTTATTTTTGTTTTTATTTTTCAAGTTCCATTATGTATGAAATATTTTATATACATGCAGTGTTGGCAGATTTTTAACAAATTTTGACTTTATATTATCGTTAAAATAACTGCCATACCATAAATCTCATTCATGTTTAAAAAAAATTTCTCCGTATAAAATTTTATTCATATATATTTTCTATCGCAATGTAAACATGGTACTAAGTTTTTTCCTATACTAGTAAATCTGCACATCATTTTTTTTTTTAAATATCATTTTAACTTCGTACAATCCGCAATTATTATTTTTTCAATTGCATGCATGTTTATAAGCATATAAAATTGTTCGAATGTTCCAGAAATTAGAATCCTTAAATTAAAGTGGTAAGTAAAAATAAATGATTTTAAAAATTGTAAAAAATATGAAAGTAAGATGTTTATATTTCCCGAACAGATGCAAAAACATTTTCAAATATTTTAAGCAATTAATTTCTAAATTCTATTAAATTTATAAGCAAAATTTTAAAACTATTGGAAATCCATATCGAAAATTGAGCCTTCATAATTTTACATCTAAATCCATTACGCAAATATTCCATTTTCATTTCAGATAAAAATGAAATTTGAAAAATCGTCTGCATCCCCATAAGAAAGCATTATGACGTAAAAAAAATATTCTATATTTTCCGAACGAATGAACCAAATTTAACTAAAAACTATACAGCTAATTCCGGATACCTAGCCAACATACCTACTAAAAAGCAACCTAATCGGACCATTTTTACGGCAAACAGACAGACGGAAACCAAAAACATTTCGCGTCTCCACAGAGCCTTAACATGACGTTTCGGCACAAATCTGTCAACACTCAATATATATAAAATATTTCAAACATTATGGAACTTGAAAAAAACAAGAACAAAAATAACACATGAAAATAAATCACAACTTACATTTTGAAGAATTAAAAAAATCAAATTTTCCTTTCAAACTTGGAAAAAAAAAATTGTTTTACCACAGCACTTATTTTAAAATAAAGTTGAATTCCGATTGTTTCAGAACATGTTAAAAATAATAAATCTGTTTTCATTCGCGTAGATAGATAATCGACCGTCTTAAAATCAATCAATCAACCAACCAACCAAAACAAGAAGCAAGTAGTCGCCGTTTTTTTCCCCCTTCCCTCATTTGTCGCCAAGAAAGCGATATATAGCTCTATTTAGCTACCTCTCTTCTGTTACGGCTGTAGTTTTCACGTCATCCGCAGATAGCGCCACTGTCTATGTGTAATCCCATGTTAAAGAAGTTACCATTGAAGCCTATGAGAGTTGATTCTCTGTTTAAATTTCCTTACTCTGTGGCTAATACGAAACTTTCACTTTGAAATAAATTTACAACTTTATTTGAATACATTATTGATATTTTTCATGTACAAATGTCTTTGGTGTTGTTAGTGCGCTATCTAAAAGAATATACTAAATGTAAAAAATCTATTAGAATTTTAAATTTAAAAAAAAATGATTTTCAGCTATGTACTGTAATCCGAAAAGACCGAGTTGGATCCCCTGGTATTTGTAATACAGTCCTAAAATAGTCGGAAGATTTTTAAAGTTAAGTAATAAACAAACGATGCGAACAGTAAAAGTTATTGTTGTCGAAGATTTATGCTTCAATCCAGGAATTTCTTTAGTATGCTTCCTTGTTTTAGTACTAAATATCACCAGGCCCCGATTAGCCTCTGAATCTAGGGGAAGCACGGTATCCTTTTGGGGCCCCCCTTTCATATGGCAAAAGTTTTTTCAATTCTTCATTCAAAAAAACTCACCAATGCTACTAGTAATATTACTTCATGAAGTAGCTTAGCCGAGTTCACATATCTTTCATTAAACAGCTTTTTAGCACTTTACAACCTAGTTGAAAAGTGCTTATGAGTTCGGTTTGTCTGGCCGTCTGGCCGTCTGCCGTCTGCCGTCTGTCCGTGCTCTAACTCCCGTAAATATGCTCGGATTGCTCTGCAGTTTTTATATGTTATTGTCGTTATCTATAGCATGTTCCCTACTTCAACGGAAGTGTGTAGCACTTATAGTTTTTTTACAGGGACACTCAAAAGAATTCCGTTACATTGCGGTCTATGGGGAAAAATCATTTGCAGTTTATTTAAATAATGTTTCACTACTTTAAACGCATTGAAATTTATATATATCACTAAGGTGCATTAGAAGATGCTTAATATGGAACAGGGT
This sequence comes from Maratus michaelseni, assembly GCA_963931845.1. NCBI lineage: Eukaryota > Metazoa > Arthropoda > Arachnida > Araneae > Salticidae > Maratus > Maratus michaelseni. The sequence continues at coordinate 145,964,047 of OZ007588.1, read as the reverse complement.
GTGCATAGCACTTATAGTTACTTTACAGGGACAGTCAAAAGAATTCCGTTACATTACGTCTATGGAGAAAAATCGTCTGCGGTTTATTTAAATAATGTTTCACTATTTTAAACGTATTGAAATTTATATAGATCACTAAGGTGCATTACAAGAGACTTACTGCGGAATATTGTGTGTATAGCAGTCATCGTTCATTTACAGGGACACGCAAAAGAATTATCTACTGTCTGTTAACAATAATTCCTGGAAGTGCGTTTTAAGTTATTGAACGCGATTTTAATTTTAACTTGCTTTTTGTCTATTACGTGGTGTGTATAAATTCTGTAGATCCTATACAGGGCAGCACAAAAGTTCGCGAACACATTTCTGTTTATTGACAAACTCCAGACGGAGAATTTTAAACTGTGCTACGCGTTTCCTAACTGAACTAAAATTATCATCCTGTGTAGTATATATACAAATCTATAGATCCTATACTGGGCTGAATAAAAGTATTCGGATATTTTTCCGAATATTGTATATGTTGGAAATTCCTGAAATTATGTTTTTAAATATGTTATGCGTTTTCTAAATTGTTTACTTAGATGTTAGCTTTTAGCTTATTAAACGGTATGATTTGTAAAATTATTTTGGAAGCGTTGGAAAGTGCTATATAATCTATACTTGACGCATGATTTTTCGTTCTTGTTTTATGTTCCTTGCATATACTTCAGATATAATTAGTAGCTGTATCCTCAATTTCTCGGGTGGTTTCTAACAAACGCATCAGAATGTTATATGATTAATTAATATCTTATTGATGACATTCATATTTCCCTGTTAAATAAGTTTCGTGAAGTAATGCGTGAACTTCTTCTTGGATTAAGTAAACTTTCTTTTCCAAAAAAATTAAAAATACAATGTAAAAAAAATGAAAATGGGAATTACAGGGCATTCTTTATAGTCATTTTGGGGCTACTTTTAATTTTTTGAGGGGAAGCACGTGCTTCACGTACCTTTTGGATAAGCAGACCTTGAATATCACTGACAGATGACGCAACTGTATCCCAAACCACCGCCCCCTGAATACTAGGCCTGAGCGCTGACAACAATGGCGGCTGTCGCAGGCCGATTTTTTTTCAGCGTTTGAACGGTCCCTCGAAATTCCACACCACTAATTTCTAAAAGTTTTCTTCGCCTTGATTTTCGGAGATCAAATAAGTCAAAGATAACTTTTAGATATTATTGGTGTTGAAGTTCGAGGGACTGTACAAACGATTCCGCCGTCATTTTTTCAGCGCGCAGGCCTAGTATTCAAAGGGCGGTGCCCAAACTATGAGAATGCCCAGAATCTCGATTTCACTAAAACTATTTTTTCTCCTTTCAGCAGCATAACCGAATGAAGAGTAGAAACTGAGTAAACTTTATACGTCAGTTTAAGTATTCCTGCGGTTTAAGTGACCGTAGCGCCATCAGTCAGTGACATTTGGTACCAAAACAAGGAGCATATTAAAAAAATTCCGACTTTACACATTAATATCCTTCAAAGATAACTTTATTAGTCACCGTTTTCTTGTTATTCTATTTAAAAACCGCCAATTCATTTTAGGTCGCTTTGTAATACAGGGTGATCCTGAATTCGTGGTACAAACTTTAAGGGTTGGTACAAAACTGTACTAACTGTAACAGAACTGTAACAAACAATTTTTGCATAGGAAACAAGGATCAGAAATCCAATTATAGAGTCAAAAATACTCACTCCAATTATATAGTCTCACTCCAATGCGAAGTCGCGTTTTCGTTCATAACTTTAATAGTAGTGAAGGTACTTCAACGAAATCCTTACAATATGCTTACAATTCAATAAATGCTATACAATAAATGATTTTTATAGTGGGTTGGTACCAGACACTAAAAAGATCATTTATTGTACAGGAAATCAGTGTCAAAATTCCATTTATTTAGTCAATCCGAAGTCGCTTTCTCGTTCATAACTTTAATAATAGTGAAGATACTCTTACGAAATTCGCAACAGAGTCATATTTGTATGAAACGTAAGCATATTGTAAGGATTTCTTTAAAGTATCTTCATTACTATTAAAGTTATGAACGAAAACGCGACTTCGGATTGAAATGAGATGCCCTGTAATTTTGACTAAATAAAGGGATTTTTGACCCTGGTTTCTGATGCAATAAATGATTTTACAGTGTGTTAATACAAGACATAATTTTTCACATAACACATTTTCATATTTCACATAAGACATATGGCATTTTCACATTTCACATATGACATAGTTTATCTAATTTATGTAATTTTCAGAACTCGCAGTAGAAACTATCTATCACTTTGTAATGGATAATCAAATTTGCTTTTCGAAATCTCGCTCCTCATCTCTCATGACACAGTTATATATATCATATCTAACTGATACCCGAATTTTTAACCATTTTTTATGAAGCGAAATACATCAAATTGCAGAAGAACATTTCATTGAAAAAAGAAACTGGATTATATCTTCTTTCCCATATTCATCATGATCATTTCCACGTTGAGGGACTAAAAAAGCAACCAAAAGGACTTCATTTTTCACGAATTAAAGTGCATCTTTTTTTGACTTTATCCGAGAGAAAAATGTCTCATTAATCACAATGGCAAAAGAACCTCCGTCTCCATCGGGATTTTAGTCTGAATACATCATCAAACTAAAACCTGAGTGCACATGAAAAACAGCCATTTATTTTGCGAATTGCAAGTCGCAATGGGACTGTTTTTTAACAAAGATGCGTTCTTAATCCGCATCAAGATGAATTGAGAAACTTTGCCTCAGAGTCATGCAATGCGGCCAATTCAGTATTAATCAGGAGAGAAACTTACACGGAGCTAGAATGGCTCTTGGAATACATTTAAAGGAAATAGATACAAATAAATCTCAATTTATAAATATTATTTCCTCTTTTTTTTTTTTTTTTTTTTTTTTTTTTGAGGAATACGATGAAAATTTCTTTTAAAAATGGATTTCAAGAGAAACTTTTGAATCTATTCTATTGTGTCTTAGAATAGTAGTTGCATTAAGTGTATCCTAAGTACAATAAAAACTGTCAAAACGAACCTTGACAAATACGTATTTTTTCCACAAGAATCATACAATTCGGCCAATCCGTAATTAATAAGGAGAAACACTTACATAAGACAGAAGAATGATTCTTACAATGGACTTAAAAGACAAAATTTGCAAATGAATCTCAGTTAAAAACAATATTTTTCCAAGTCTTTTCCAATGAACTAGGAAAAAATTGCTTAAAAAACATTTCGGGCGAAACTTTTGGCTCTATTATGTTTCTATTTATATCAGCGCATACTCAGAAAGGTTTGAAAATATTACAGAATATTCATCTCATGAGGTTATATATGTTTATGAAAAAATTGCTGTGGAACCTCGATATAACGTCCGTAAACAAAATATAAAAATTTCTTGATTTTGGCGCTTTATCGCTGGTTGGTGACACAATGAAATAAAAAATATATACTCTTTTAGGAAAAACTTTTCTACTCTTTCATACTGAACTGGTAAGTTTAATTTCAAGTAAATTTAACTCAAATTAATAAATATACTTTTATAACTACGGTTTTGCATATTTTGTTTGTAATGTAATGAAAATTAACGATCTACAGTTTAGAACAAAATTTTAATTGATTAAAAATGTTTCAAACTAAAAATTAATGCTTGATTCTGAGCAATTTGACTTCAATATTGTTAGTGTCGAAGAAGAGAAGAGAAAAGTATTGTTGTCATGGAAACAACGACTTATTCAATATTGAAATTTGAAATGTAATGAGTGCGTTCTTAATCAGGCAGTTACTATTAAAATACACTGAAAACTTATCCAGCCGGTGAAACCGTGTAAAATTAAACAACTTCGGCAATACGCAACTTGTTTGTACGTTATATAAGTTTTTAGAAAAGATGAAAACATTTAATCGTTTAAGTTCAAATTTATAAATTACTGCACATTTAAATATTCATTTAACCAGGAATTTTCAAATACATTAAAATCATTTTCATTTGGCGAGGGAAAAGTGGTGCTCGCCAAATAGCGTCTTTTTGCGCCAAACACTCAAAAGTGTTTTATTTTTTTTACATATTTTCTACTGCGATTTCGCAGCTAAATTTGACTGATGCTTTAATTACGTGCATGAGTAGTTTCAATAGCTTTTTTTTCAAACTATTATGAGTATGTGCTTTAAGGAGACCTTCCTTGTGAATCACTTAAGGTCACTCCTTATCAGCAGTAGCAAAATAACTAGACAAAACCGCGCTTCGATCTGAAAAACCACAGAAATTTCCGGATGTCCCAATATATCTTATACTAAAATTTTGGCAAATATTGATTTTTTTTTATGACTGATTAATTCTATGTAAATATATAAACATACAGATGCGATTTATTTGATATACAGAGACAGCGCTTTGCGACTGATTTAACAAAAATGTGCTCTTAATTTGTATCAATATGAAATGGGAAACGCTCTCTGAAAGTCGTACAATTAGGGATTGCAATCCTACAGACTGCCTGATCCTGTAGGTAGTATTTTTTATTCAAAAATCATCTACCAGAAATTTCTAGTAGTAATTTTTGCTTTATTTAATCAAAGGCCATAAGCCCCTCTGACTCGTCCCGAATTAACCTGGCTTAGACACAGGAGGATGTGCGAGAGCTCAGCCAAAAACGCCGTAGCGGCACTAGAAATGTTCGGAGGGTTGCTTAAGGGTTAGGTATCAATGGAGCTCCACTTCTGGTTTCGTGACTACATCACATTGATCCAGTGTGTCCGAGGATTCCGTCAACATGGCAGCATCGTGCGGACCCTACTTTTTCTCATAGATGGTCGGCAGAGGTGGGGCTCAATTGTCGTAGTAGCGAAAGCAGGTGGTTGTCTATGGATCGGATGAACGAACGGAGCACAGGCAGTAGCAGGTCCGGCCAAACCACCTTTTTGCTTTCATTCTCATCTCCATAGTGTTGACGGCTCAAGCCTAGTCACCCTGGAGTCCGCAGGTTGCGGGGGTATAATTTCCTCTTTTTTATATCTATCTTTCTTCTTATTTTACTAATATTTTATGTTTTGATTTGTTTTGTACACCGGTTATGAACAAGTGGTTGCCTCAGTAGCCTTCCATGATCCGAGCTCCGAGCTGGAGGTGGAGTAATTCTCAAGTAGGGGCTCATTGCTAGTCTCGAAGTGGTCGCTCTTGTGGTCTGTCCCATGCCACTTGGGAGCATCCAGTATTTTATTACTAACTGTTCTTATTTAATAAGAGACAGTTAGAAATTAAATAACACAAAGATTACTGTTTGCAAATTCTAGTTGCGGAATTGCAATGCTTATATCCACTTCGGTATTAATCGACAGACACATTTACATGGAGCTAGAAAGATTCTTTAAATAATTTTTCTCTAGAAATTCAATTAAAATTTGTTGAAAAAATAAACTTCCGGAGGAACTTTTGGCTCTATTCTGTTATGTTTCTATTTATATCTTCGAAATGTAAGTTTACCCCAATTGCGGTAAAACCTGTCAAAACGAAATCTTTATATAACGGAATCCTGCCTTAAAAGAAAAAAAATAATGGCTTCGGATAAAAGAATATAATAGAAATTCATTACATGATGCATTAGTCAGTTTAGGTTATATTGCCGTATGTTTATGTTTTGTGTACTATTAATTTATTTTTATATACATACACCCCCCCCCCCCCACCCCCGCTCCCCGTTCGGCTGGTAATAGATCAAGCTCGTGAATTTGAGCTCCTAGTTTCTCTAATTTACAGTAATCGCTATAAATTCTGGATTACAAAAAAGTTTTAATGTTTTTTGAAAAAAGGAAAACTTGTAAATTGCACAAGTGCTGATTTCAGACGCTGATTCTAGACTTAATACGTCCCTACAATTCATAGTAAGATCTCAGATATGTTCACATGAAAACAATTAAAAAAGAAGGGAAAAAAAGAAAAAGAAAAAACGAATTTTAAATATAGTAACAATGAAACAGCTTTTACTTATGAACACAAACACAAAAAAGAAAACAAAAATGCATAAGACACTTAAATATTACTACCATATAAGATAATTTTCAAAAAATTCAAAGCGTAATCCTTTCTTTAAAGTGTTATTGTTATATTGTTGATTTCATAATGTGCTATTTATCTCAAAATGTATTATTTGTTTCATATTATATAGGTTTGGATTAACGAATGGAAATTATAACTAACATAATATAAAATATTTATTTATCTTTCTTAGATGTTTTTGTTTTCATGTTTTCGTGAATAAAAGTAATTCTTATTTTTTACATTTTTCAAAATAAACAAAACTGCCACAGTAATTTTTTTTCCTAAATCCACAAATTGACGTATTTTTTGAAAGAAATATCTCACAGAAAATGAAATTAGAATTGGCTACGAAAATATTCATTTTAGTAGATAATGCCTGGAGCAACTTTGCTTGATTACAAGGGGAAAAAAGAAAAAAAGAAAAGAAATCTTCTTGTGCCTAGCCGATATTAACCTTCAAGTGGCGGTGCCACTTTCAATAACGTAAACTGGCGCCTCATGTAAAAGTATATCATGAAATACCGGCGAAATTTTAGACGGATACAGCAGTTCATAAGAAGACACGTATTAAGGTAAGCAAGTTTAACATACATATATATATATATACATAGAATCAAGTGTAAACTCTTAAAAGTAGAAACTTTGTTATTAATCACTTTATTTAAAATGCATTTTACGTTATTTGTTTCAAACAGTGTGCATTATGACGTATTTTTAAATAAATTTAAGATAAATAGGGAATAACATTACATAATATATTGAGATATGTAGTATTTTTGAAATGACAGTGCAATGTTAATATTTCAAAATATTATGGATCAGGGGTTGCATCAATTTATTATCACGAGGGCATTCAAATTTTTTAACCCTCTTCGCGAGCAAATAATGCCCCCCCCCCCCCCCCACACACATGCACACACATTTATTTATATGTGCGTGTGTACAATGCCCATCATATTGACATTCAGAGTCTCAGATAGATAAATATTTAATGGATACAGATGTATACGAACAATTCTACACGCAAATGGTAACAAAGCTTCTTCGCAACTACTATGGATACAATGAAATAATCTCGCAAAAGGCTGTTTTCTCCCCTTTGAATGAATTTTCCACAGTAGTAGATTTTATATTTTTTTAAAGTTGCATAGATTGGCAATATTCTATTCCTTTCATTTAAACTTAATATTTACTATCCGTGAGTACAAATATCTACTTATTTATATATGTTTATACATGCACAGAGGCTTCTTTGCCAGGGATATGTTAAGGGAAGAGGGATAAGGCATTTCTCCATAGAGTAGGGGACAACTCGAAAAGGCAGTGCCCAGACCCAATAAATTAGGGGATTCAGGCTGGGACAAAGAAAATCTAGTAAATTGGAAAAAGTGAGTTTCATAGGAATATAAAATGGAGCAATATTTTTTATTTGCTTACTTTGAGAATTGATCTGAGGATCTCGAAATCGCCGCGGTACACTGTAAAATAAATTGCAGTAAAATTACGGGCAGAGGCCGACAGCAGAGATTCCAGTAATACCCCGTAAAAAAAAAAATGCACACCCATCATTTTGTGCAGCCCGTAATTTTACGGGGCAAAGTAATACAGCATTATAATGCACAGGATATAATGCACTTTAAAACGCAATAACACTTTGCTTACTGTTCCGTAGCACGTAGAAAGTTAGATAATCATCACAGAATCGCTGTTTTGGCGGGTTAAAATTTTCGAAACACGAGTAAAATGAAGGGTTACACCCTAGCGGAGGACAATGTATGGGGTCGTACCGTATTTTTGCTAACATATGGGCTAGAACTGTAAGAATATGTGGATTGCTCTTCATTTTCTAAGTATCTAAGGGATAAGGCCGCTTATTTAGTGGATCAGACCGTTTTTCATCAAATAAGGCTATTGCCCGTGAAAAGTGAAGGGTGACCGCTCATAAATTTAGTTTTTTCTGAGAGTGTAGTCCATGAATTAAACGCCCCGTCCCGCTTAGGTTCGCTAGTCAATGTCTTAAACCCATTGTAATCAGCTTTTACAATTTCCCGGTGGCTTCTTCCGTGATTACGTCTGCTGCCGTCCCGGTGAGTGTTGAGGAACGGAGAACGACTGCGCACTGCAAGTTCCAAGAAGTAGTGACCCGTCATTTGCCACACTATCTAAGATATACGGTCTAATTTTTCCTAAATAGGATGAGTGCGCAGATAATTGTTTATTTATTGGAAATTTTAGAAGTTTATGCTTTTGTCAAATGAAACTATCGTCATATTTTTCTGCAGACTTCTCTAAATACTAATTAACGTATAAGGATTCGCAATCCGGAAGCATGTTCCCAGGTTTACTTCCAGAATTTAAGTTATTTACAGTATTAAACGAAGTATGTAAAAAAGAAGAAACCTAGATTAATTTTGACACAATTATTCAAATTGGTATAGAAATTATATGAGATGTAATTTTTCCAATTGGGCAAAAAAGTCCGGGTCAGGATTCAAACCAAGAATCTCTTGGCTGAAGCTTTCAACGGCAGAAGCTACCAGTTTTATTTCCAAAACTTAAGTTATTTACAGTATTAAACTAAGTATGTAAAAAAGAAGAAACCTAGATTAATTTTGACACAATTATTCAAATTGGTATAGAAATCATATGAGATGTAATTTTTCCAATTGGGCAAAAAAGTACGGGCCAGGACTCAAACCAAGGATCTCTTGACTGAAGCGGCCAACGTTCTACCAACTGAGCAATCCCGTACGATTATGGTGGAACTAATTCACCCAGCTAACCTTATTGATCATAGCATCCAGTCTGATATCTGAATCAGCTCAACAGAATAAATCGCAAGTAATGGGATCAGTAAACGCTGGAAACGTGATTTCACTAGATCGAACCAGGGATCTCTTGGCTGAAGAAGAAGCCTGTTTTTTATCCTAAGACTTACTCTAAGTTGCTTGAGTCGCCTCAGTGCGTGGCCTACCTTATATATACACATCTTATTCTTATCCTCTTATAAGCATATCCTATTATTATATAATATCTTAATATCATATAAACGTTACTCCTGTATGATGAAGTTTCGTGTAATGATGATCCATCATTCACGGAGGGAAATGCCCGCTATCATAGCCTCGGGACTTGAAATAGGTAAAATGGGTTCTATTCGTAGACATATGCGTGCCCACGTCGGCCTGGCGTACGCCTCCTGTCGTAGATTATAGGTTATTCAATGTTAAAGTCATTAGTTATAGTTAATTGTTTAATTTTGAAACATTCACACGAACAAACATTAACATACGTTATTAAGCATGTGAAAATAATAGGCCTTATAATTGTTATATCCATAAAAAACAATCCATTTTGTGTTTTAGCCTTATCGATTTTTGTTAATTTGATTTATTGCAAAACTGTTAACTTAAGCGTAAGAAGAAAATTCCGTCTTCTTATGCCTCAAATCACTTAATGTCCATAATACATGATTTATTGTGTCGTAAATAATTTATATTTTTTAAATAGTTATAGAGTTACTAGAATTATTTGTCACATGTGACATCTTGACAATTTCTAAAAACAAAACAAAATGAAACTTTTCTATAATAACATAATAGATAGTTCAATATTTCTTAGAAACAGGGAATGCAAAAAAAAAAGAGATGCTTATTACATATTTTTTTATTCTGTTAAAAGACTATTTTCAAAGCAAATATTGATTCATTTATTGAAGAATATTGCTGTTATTTTTCTTCTGCCATCATGTCTAATTAATAGAGACATAAAGAATTTTCTGCAGAAATTTAAGAAAACAACTCTTTAAAAAAATCTCAAAACTGGTTCACTTATTCCAAAAATACACGTGAAAAATAACAGATACACTCTTTCTCATTTTCTTGTACATTTTCATTGTTTAGATTTGTTGATTGTTTTAACTCTATTGTTTTGTCCTAGATTGTTTCTTTAATTGTCTCATGATTCTGTGCGATGCTACAGGTAAAGACGTAAACCATGCATAAATACCTACTCATTCATAAGTAGATGTATAGTCGGTCAAAAAGAAGTTACTCCCATCTGTTTTATCAGAAAATAGACGCAGAGGAAAACAAAAATAACCATTTGATTCAGAATTATATCTTCTTTAAATGTATACTAAAAAAATAAACTTAGAGGGGTCTTTATAGTGACATTGTATCAAACTTTCAAATTTTCAATACAAACACCTAATTTTGACATCATATTTTCATTGTTTCATATATTTTAGCTTGGATACTAAACGGGAAATTATTCAGTCAAATAGTTTAGGAATTACAGAGATATAAAGTTTTAAACTCCGAATGTTAAACTCAGTTTTTTTTAGTTACAAAACAAGATGCAATGTGTGCTGATTATGAAGCCTAACTCAAAAACTACATGGCATTTTGGATGAAATGAAATTTTGGATTCGCATATTTGAAGCTTCTAGAAATTGACTTTTGTTGAATCGCAATACTTTTTTTAAGAATACTAATTTCATAATATATAAATTATGAAATATTATCCGAAAAAAATTTTTGATTAGTGGATGAACCCTTAAAATGATGATTAGTCGTATTCATTTCGCATTTTTGCAATTAAAAGTAATTTAAAGTTATTAATTTTAGGAAAATATTAATCTTTTCATTAGTAATTTTTAGCAAATATAACTGAAATATTATTAGAAAATAATTATTAGAAAACATATGCATTATTAAAAGAATGCGCTAGTGGCTAGCACTGACTCCACTAAGATAAATTTTACTCCATCATCAAAATATCCTATGTAGATTTGTACTTTTTAAAAGAAATCTCGTTTAAACTAGATATATGACGTTCGAGGATGAACTAGTTCAAATTAACTATTCAGCAAAAGGACATGGTTTAAACCGGACACGTTTAAAATGAAGGGCATTTCCATATTTCTGCCTCGCTTTCTCCAACGTGCGCGATCAAACTAATTAGTTCAAAATACATGGTTCCCCAAAAGATGTGATTCGAACCGGACACATTTAAAGTAAACGACCGACGTCCCTGATTCCCGGCTTCTCTTTCTTCCACGTGCGCGATCGATCTAACTACTTCAAATGACATGGTTGCCCACAAAATATGGTTCAAACTAGTGGTGGACATAATGAGTTATTATGATGCTCGAACGAATTATTCGGGCTTGCGCAAAAGCATAGTAGTTATCATTCGTCTTCTTTTTAATCAAATACAACCAAAAATAATGTAAAAGTAAAAGAATTAAATTAAGAATTTTTTTTATGGCTTTCAATTTCATTCTTTTTCTTGTACAAAATTTCTGGTACAAAATTCTGGACGGTTGTAGCTTTGCTTTTGCGCATGTCCGAATGATTCATTTGAATATTCATTATACCCATCACTAGTTCGAATCAGGCAGGTTTCAAGTGAACGACGTTTCCGTGCCCCTGCCTTTCTTCATTCTGCATGCGTGGTCGAGGTAATTAATTCAAATGACATGGTTCCCATAAAGATACGGTTTGAACTAGACACGTTTAAAAGGAACGACCGACGTTTCCATGTCCGTACCTCTCTTCCTTCCACGTGCGCTGTCAAACTAACTAGTTCAAATGACATGGTTCCCCTAAAGGTATGATTCGAACTGGACACATCTAAAAAAAAAACGACCGTCCTTCCGTGGCCATGTCTTTCCCGTGTATTTTATGTGACTTTCAGATCGAACAAGAAACTTGGGTTGTACCAGAAGTAATTCGAATGTGAGAGTTATTCAGGTGCTGATTGCGTGGATTACATTGTAAGACATATTTTGTTAGTACCTTGTAGACATCTGCATCGCCGGGGTTACATTTCTTGTACGTACTTGGGTCATGTCAGGCTTGGACCTGAGTTTTCTGAAGTCATGTCACCTCTACTAAATCTGCCGCAAACCACTGTATAAAAATGCTTCTGGTACCAGTCAATTAATAATAACATGTACTAATAAATGCTCTACTTACATGTTTCTTAGGGAGTCGTCTACGTATAGAAGTTATAACAAGTAGTTATAACTTTGAAAATTTCAATACAAATAACCAATGTTTGAAATCATATTTAGATTATTCTGTAAATTTTACTTTCGGATACCAAACGGGAAGTCATTCAGTGAAGAAATTTTCGAAATTATGTAGCTTTAAAGTTTGGAACTTTTAATGTTGAATTCATATTTAATATTTGTAAAATAGATTGCAATGCGTGTAGTTTTTTAAGTTTAATTCAAAACTACTTGGCGGAATGAGGTGTAGATTTGAATTCGCATATTTAAGGCTTCTAAAATTTTTTTTTGTTAAAAAAATTATAGTTTACGATTTATATTATTTACGAAAATTAATTTTGAAAAAATATATATTAGACATATATATATTTATATATATATAGATAGATAGATAGATAGATAGATAGATAGATAGATAGATCAGGCACCTCAATGCACAGACGTCGATTATTATTGTTATTTTTTTAAGCTTTAACTTAATATTACTTTTTAACCTTTTATATAATTTATATATTTTTAGATTTTTTTAACCTTTTTAACAATTATTAATGATAATTAACAGAATTGTTAACTATTTCTTATTTAATAAATCATAAATTTTACATATTTTTGAACAAGTTTCGTTTAAACGGTAATATATGTCTTAGAAAATTGTCATAGTTAATAAAATATTGCACTAGCTAGTTTATTTGAACTAGTCCAGAGAACGGTTGAATAAAAGAACTACACGATAGGAGCTAGTTGCGCCACAGGAACTAAATTACCCATCCGTAGTTTAAACCGTTTCTCTCGTATGATTGCAGTCAAACAAATATTTCTCAAAGCTAATGAAAATATCATCCTAATGCCTTCTTTCACACAGAAATATTTCCTAATGGATACATTAGAAGCAATTATAAATGCGTTCGTAAAGTAACATTATTAAGATTTTACATTTTTGTGCAAAAAAAATCAATGTTCAATTTAAAAAGACATTTAGAGAATTCTACTGTAGTATTGATTTCATATATGTCTTCCAACAGGCTGCATAAAAATTTTACTGGATATTGAAATATTAATTATTACTATGGGTAAAAATAAATTGTAAATAAAGGATCTCATAAAGCAAAACTAAAATATTTCAATCTCACACTAAAAATATGCATCATATCCTACAACTCATCTCTTGTTGTTAAAAATAAAAAAAGTTATTTCCCATTTTACTAGCTTTATATATATTCTATTAAGACAATTGAAATTAAATTCATTTGAAGCTATCTAGAAATACAACACGATTAAATTCCTTTTAAAATAATATGTAATGTATTCCATAAATCCTAATTTACATTCATTTTTAAAAAGAAAGAAGCAAATCTCTTAAGCATATGGTCAAGTCATTTATTAAATATAATTAAAATCCGCTTTATTCTTCTTACATATCTTATACATCTTATAAATCTCACAGATTATGCCATTAAAAGTCAGTTAAAGATATTCATTTCAGCAAAATTATCCTTTCCATTAATACTTTACACAAAATTAGTTGAAATATCATACATTAAATTAATATATAAAAGGAATGGGTAATTTTCTAGCCCACACTCACCAAAAGAAGCATTACCTCCATCACCGTAACTTTCTTTGTAGATTTATACTTTTTAGAAATAATCGAGTTTAATCCATTAAATTGTCGCTGCTATGATTGAATTCAAACAAATATTTCTCAAAGCTAATGAAAGTCACGCTCTAATTCCTTCCTTCATACATAATAGCTTCCTAATGGATACATTAGAAGCAATCATAAAAACATTCGTGAAGTAACAGGATCAGAAATCTAAATTCCCTCAAAGAAAAGCTATGTTCAATTTAAAATGTGACATTTTCAATATTCTAATGTGATACTGATTTCATTTAGGATTTCCAACACGCTTCATATAAATTTCCATTCGTTATTAAGGAGTATGGATAGTAATTGAGTTAAAGTAATCTTATAAAGTAGAACTAAAATATCACAATCTTGCACAAAACCATGAATTTCTTCATGCAATTAATCATTTATTGTCCCTCATAAAATTTCTAACTTTATATTTTCATTTCTAAAATTACGTTATATTGATACAATTAATTATATATATTTTTTTCTAAGTAATCTAAAATTATAATTTTTTAACCCCCTTAAGCACAATGACGTACCTGCGTACGTCATGAACTCTTCTGTTTGAAATACCAGGGCGTATCTGCGTACGTCCTCATTTCACGTCCAGACTGCAATGTTCTAAGCATATGTTTTTTACGCCGCTAATTGCTATTGTGATTGGTTTTGTACGGGCAATGATTCTTTTCGCACCCAATAGATGGCGTTACGTGTAAAAAAACTCATTAGTTTTCCTGCTGCGATGAAGATTGAAACTTCAAACCTTATTTCTATTTGTATAATATAAAAAAACCCTTATCTCATCTCTTTACATAACATGTAAGTAAATAATTCACGTGCAATTCAAAATAATGACATAAACTACTTTTGACGAAATTTAATATATCTGTTATTCAGCATACTATCACTAAATTGAATATGGTACTTAAGGTGATAATATTAAATTCCTTCTCATATATTGAATATTTTTTTCTGTTCATTGCATATATGGCAATGTATTACGTATTTATTTGTGTATATGTATTTTATTGCATGTATACAAAATTGAATTTACGCTAATTTTTAAACAGAAGAATCCAAACTCATATACATATAGTAAAACTCAAACCCATGAAATACGATTAAAATGATGATCTATCTAATTCATTTTTCATATCTTATTAAACTTAAGCGCTTTATAAAGTATGACATAAAAAGTAATTAAATAATATTTATTTTAGCAACATTATCCTTTCCTTTAACACTTTAAAGAAAAATAGTTGAAATAATCATACAAAAGAAGTTAACACATATGCAATGTTCAATATAATTTAATTTATATCAATTAGTTGTTTAGTTAGATAACAGATGACGCCTCTGCGCATCTTTAGAATGTTTTTAAATTCTTACATGGTTGAGTTAGTTTAGTTTGATTGTAAGATTTGGCAAGGCACAGAATATCTTGTTTATATATTCTATTTTTTTTATTATTTTCGCCCAATAGTCGGCTGGAAATATCTTTTATAATCTAATTAAAGGCTTTCATGTAAGATAAAAGTATGTTTTGCGGGAAGGTGATACATTTGAATTTTGTTTGAATTAGTGAGTTACTATTATGCAAAACCAGAACTGCATTTGTTTATATTGTGATTCTCAAGATTTAGGTTTTGTGAATGTGTAAATAAACAAGAACGTCCAAGATGTGGCTTCGTATATTAAAATAAATCTCTACATGCATTATAAAAGGAATGCATAAGTGCTGGCATTAATAAACCATAAATATGGCATTAGAAAACACAGATATCTTATACATCTCACATACTAATGTTTCAAAAGAAATTCATTTTAGTAAAATTATCCTTTTCAATAACGTTTTAAATAAAAATAGTTGAGATATTAATAGTAAATAATTTACCATATGCATTATAAAGGGAACGCATAAATGAATAGAATTTCTTTACCAAGGGAAATCTTAACAACATCACCATAATTTCCCCTGTAGTTTTGTATTGTTAAAAACAATTCATTAAATTTTATCAGCTATGATTGAAGTCAAACAAATATTTCTCAAAGCTAATGAAAGTTGCATTTGAATCCCTTCTTTCAAACAAAACTACTTCCTCCTAATGGATACATTAGAAACAATCATAAAAGTCATTCGTAATTCTAAATTCGGATTCTAAATTTCTAAACAGAAACGCTAAATTCAATTTAAAATGTGACATTATCAGTGTTAAAATGTAGTATTGATTTTATTTATGACTTCCCACACGCTTCATAAATGTTTTCATTTGTTATTAAATTAAGATAAAGGATATCATAAAGAAAACGGATATAGCTCAATTTTACATAAAATATCTGCCTTTTTCCTCATTATTTTTCATTTATTATCTATATAAAAATTTTAATTTCCTATTTTTCTATTTTAAATCATATTTGTTTTATACAACTATAGGAGAAAGCCGGGCAAAGTGATCACCCTAAGCTTTTGTTATTTTTTGTTACCCCTTAAAATACATATACATAACTGACAATTTGCATAGAACTGGAGTGACTACTTAGAAGTGTAACAGTATTTATAATTTTTATGAAATAACAAAGTGAAAATAAGAATTTGGTTTTTCCCAAAAAGGTCAAAATGACCACTTTGCCCGAGATAGACGGACAAAGTGGTCACTCCATAGCCACTTTGACCTACAGGTGCAAAAAGATTGAAAACACTTTTTAAATTATTAGAACATTTTTATTGCCATAACAAATCGTATGGAACATAACGAAAGATTGAAAATGGTATGAAAATCCAATAAGGGTTAGACAAATCCAAAAAGAAAATTATAAATCAGAATCACACACTGCATTTTTAGCAAATGAACTCCACGTCATCTTCTTCGCGAAGTGAACAGACCTCTTGAGCCCAGAAGTGACAAACATTGCACCTGGTCCAATCAAAAGGACACTACCCGGACCACTTTGACCGTTTGGGAGCCATGACAGAAAATACTCTCTACAGTGGAAACTAATGAACAGTCAACGACCACTCATCCACCAATGTGAAGCTGAAAACATGCTCTTTCATTACACATTCAATAAATAAATGCAAGTACAACAGGTTATTGTTAATTGTATATAATATAAGTCATTTACCTTGGGTCACAAACTTCAAAAACTGGAAAACCCGCTCTAAAATTATAAAACATGGAACCACCTTGTTCAATGATTGTCTGGTTACTCATTGCCATCAAACGAAATAGTTTGACCACAAACCACGCAATCCCAGGTGATGTCATTATATTGGGTGACCATTTTGCCAGGCTTTCCCCTACAATTAATTTAATTATGAGCAATCTTAAAATAGAATAAGATTTTAATTTTTAAAAATATGTCTAAGCAAAATTAGTCTCAGTGCATAGAAAGCTTTTTGTAACGCATTTCATAAATATGAATTTACGCTCATTTCCAAAAGTAAAGAAACTAATCTTTTAAACGTGTTTTCAAAGACAAATACGTTAGATATGATTAAAATAATGGTCCGCCTCATTTTTTTATATATATCTCCATAGAGTATGCCTTAAAAGTCATTGACAGATATCTATTTAAGAAAGATTATCCTTTCCGTTAATAATTTTAACAAAAATTATCGAAATATTATTAGAAAATAAATTAAAATATTCATTATGAAACAGGGCATAAGTGGCTAACATTGAACCACCAAATGAAATCTTACCATCTTCCTTATCAACTTACTCTATTTGATATTTATTCAGTGAAAAATAATCGAGTTTAATCCATTATTTTTTTTCTGCTATCATTGGAGTCAAATAATGTTTCTGAAAGCTTATGAAAGTCGTACAAGTAGTCATTTCTTGTTAAACTGGACATTTTTCTAATCGATACATTTGAAATAATTATTAACGCATTCGTATGTACGTATAAGTAAAATATCATTCTAAATTTTCGCTCAGAAATAGTTAAATTTATTTCAAAATGTGACATTATCAGTAGTCAAATGTGGCATTGATTACATTTATCACTTCCAAAACGATTCATAAAAATTTTCATTGGTTATTAAGAAGTGCGGGCAGAAACCAAATTAAAGTAATGGCTCCCATAACGTAAAACTGAACTATTCCAATTTTACAATAAAATATGCATTTTCCTCCAACATTTTGACATTTATCGCCCTTTATAAACATCCCAGTTACCTTTTTTCTTATCCTTAAACATATTTCATTTATACAATTAGGTTTAATTTCTCTCAAAGCAATATAAAAATAAAATAATACTAAATTCCTTCTCATTTATTAAAAGTTTTCTTTGTATGCATTGCAGATATGTAAATATGTAATTATATGTATGTGACAATTTATTTGGATTGAGTAGATTTGTATCTCAATCTGTGAAATAAGTGATTTTGAAGTGATACTATGTCGCAGTTGAAACGTCAGAAGGTACACACTTTTATTAAAATTTGACGTTGAAATGACAGTTAAGCGATCTTAACAAACTTAGTCTTAACAGACTCTCTTACTCTTAACAGACTCTAGAAATCTCAAAAAGGTCGTGATTCAGGTCTTAATAAAAATGCAGTATTAAGTTATGTTGGTAATTTCATAGTACGAACAGTGCAAGCTATGTAGGATTGATATCCAAAACAATTTCCCCATAGTCAGAGATCAGCAGGCGGTTGAGTTCAACACATTTATTAAAGTAGAAACATCTTACTGCTTTTTAAGGAAAACCTCTCAATATTAAAATAACTATTAACTTCAGAAAATCGAAGGTTGACAAGCAATTGGAAAACGTTATTATAGTAAAGTAGTTTAAAAACAAAAAAATCTTTAAACGTATCTTAAACATATTTCTCATAAATTTAACGCATCTCACATAGTTTAACCATATC
Source organism: Maratus michaelseni (assembly GCA_963931845.1). NCBI lineage: Eukaryota > Metazoa > Arthropoda > Arachnida > Araneae > Salticidae > Maratus > Maratus michaelseni. The sequence goes on along the minus strand of OZ007588.1, from coordinate 145,945,424 downwards.
TCTCATAGGTTAAACACATCTCCAATTATAACACAAGATTTTCAGAGGTCGGTGATGACTGCACAGAATGTAACAGAATGTAAAGCAAGAAAAACAGCTAAAAGTTGAGTCTCTACGAGCGTGCATCCCCTTTTATCGGTGGATGCGTAAGAAAACACAGACAAGGAAATACTGTATCGCGGTAGCGTTCGTCAGCCAATCAGCATGCTTTACGGAACTATTTAACCGCGCATGAAAAAAAAGATGTAATATGGTGTTGGAAACGGTGCGAAACATTTTAAAACGCGTCCCTTGTAAAATAAAAAATATATAGGCTTATGAGAGAAAAAAAGCATTCTAAAATGGAATGAAATTTTGATACGAAAAAGCTAAGAGAGCAGGTATAAAAAAAGGTAGATGAATCGAAAGAAAAGTATCTGAAAGTGGAAATAAATAAATAAAATGGGGAAAAAATGTGTAAATTAAAAAAAAAAAAATATATATATATATATATATTTGTGTATGTGTGTGTACTGTATTACATAAATTAGATTTATGCTCATTTTTAAAAGGGAAGAGATCCATCTCTTAAATGGTCTTAATAAATCCATCTCTTAAATGGTCTTAATAAGGCCATCTCTTAAATTATCTTAATAAGTCCATCTCTATAGTCAATGTCAAATCCATCAAATGATTTCCTTATTTATCTCACATATATAATATTTAAATTATACTAATCATAATTCGGTTTAAAGTGCGACATTAACATACAATAAAACTGAAATATCTCCATCTTACGGCATTTTAGCCCACGATTTATCATTCATTATCCTTTATAAAATTCTAATTTCCTGTCTTTCTATCTTTAATCATATTTTATTGATACAATTATTATTTATTTTCGTTTAAGACAATCCAGAAATACAAAAGAAATAAATTTCTTTCAAAGAAATTTGAGTAAAAATGCTATTGATATATGGAAAAACTTTTGTAACATGTTACATAAATCCGAATTTGCACTTATAAATCAGAATTGGTAAAAGTAAATAAGCTAATCTCTTAAATATATGATAAAAGAAAAATTCATTAGATATATTTTTAAAAAATGATCCGCCTTATTTTCCCGCAAATATGTCTTATAGAGTATGTTATTAAAAATCGTTAAAAACATTCGTTTTAGCGATATTATCCTTCTCTTTAATAATTTAAACAAAAATTGCCAAAATATTATTAGAATATAAATTAACATATCCATTATGAATATATGCCTGAGTAATTAGTACTCAGTCAGTAAGTGAAATCTTACCATCAATATAATTTTCTCCGTTTTTATGTAAGATTTAAACTTTTAAAAATATTTAAGATTCACACAATAAAATTCTGCTTAAGAAATAAATATTTCTGAAAGCTAGTGAAAGTCAGACTCACATTCCTTCTTTTCGTTCAGGATATCTTCTTAATGGATACATTTAACAAATGTAGAAGCATTCTTTTAAGACAGCGAATTATTTTTTAAATAATCAAGATTCGTACATTGAATTTATTTTTAAGAAAATAATATTTTTGAAAGCTAGTAAATGTCACATTCAAATTCCTTCTTTTCGTTCAGGATATCTTTTTAATGGACATTTAATACATTTAACAAATGTAGCAGCATTCGTATGTCCAAGTAAAATCATCAGGATTGTACACAGTGATCACAGGCAGTGTAAAGCTAAATTCAATTTAAAAGTGACATTATCAGTATTCAAATGTGGTATTCATTTCATTTATGATTTGCAACATGCTTCATGAAAGTTTTCATGTGTTACTAAGAAATATGGGTAGAAATTGTGTTTAAGTAACGGATAACTTAAACTAAAAATGGAATATTACAGTTTTACACTAAAAATATGCTTTTTCTCCCTACATTTTATCATTTACTGCACATCATAAACATTCTAATTTTCAATTTTTGTATCTTTATCCATATTCTGTTTATTCAATAACATTTAATTTCTTTCAAAGCAATCAATAAGACTAAATTCCTTTTAAAACTTATCTAAAACAATTTGAAAGAAATGAAATTATATTATTCCAAAGCAGACTCTAAAAGTTATAACACTCAATTTTTAATAAAATACCAAAAAATAATAATTAATAATTAAATTTAATATAATTGCACGCACTTATAAATAAACGATGTAGATTATTAAGCCATGGAAATAATTTAGGCAGAAAATGTACGGAATAATCTAAAACAAATTTTTAATAATGATTTTGACAGTTTCTGAAAACAATAAACAAACATATAAATTCTAACCAACGCATTACAGTGATCATATCTTTTAGCTACTAAATACCTCTTCTTGACAAAACATTTTCCATATTATTTTACAGATACTGTTCTGCTTATTTTATGCTGTACAGTTTTTATGAGTAAGAAAGTAGTTTATGATTTTAAACAAAATATTTCGATTTTCTGATAATTGCATTAAGATATATAACCAGTCACCTGTGGCAACCAGTTTGGTCTCCCCTAAATGTAAGCTAAGAATTGTAACATGTTAACTTTTATTCATCATTTAATTTAGTTGTTTAATCCTTAAAAATCGCAAGATTCTGATAGAGAAATCAAGAAAACTTTGCGTATATTTTTCGTTGTTACGTATTTCATGTTTCTTGAACAAAATTCAAGTTCACGCAGGCATTTATGATTCATTTCTGTGTGTTTATCAATTGCAATAAGTTCCCCAATGCGGAGATTTCTAAACCTATTAAGTAATCAACATAGATATAGCGAAGAGTCGGATGCTTGAGGGTTACAACTGATGATGCTCCAGCCGGAGTGAAAGCGCTTTTGTGTAATGGTGGCAGTTTTATGTGCAACTTTTTAACATTTTTAATAATGAACGACTGTTTTTATAGAAATTTGAACCATGTTTTTTTAGATAATTTCTCAGTATAAAATTGGTAATATGAAGAATAAATATTAAGTAATCTTCCGTAATTAAGTCCACTGCCAATTGACGTATTTTAGCTAATACGATTTGGTGCAATGAAGTGTTTTAATGAAATTTCGTTAATGATATCTACATTTACATTAAACCATATTGTTGCTAATATCTTTTTTGTTTCACGCTAACCTTGGCTGCAGGCTCGATTAGGGAGGATTAGAAAATGTCACATTATTCTCGTGTAATCGTCTTGGATAATGTGTCACAATCAGGCTGCATACTACGACGTATTTTAGCGAGTATGGTTTGGTGAAACGTAGAATTTTTGGAAGCCACCTATGATAATCACATTCCTTTTAAACCATATTTGGTGCCAGTATCACTCATTGTTGACCCTTGGCATGCAATCTCATTAAAATTCACCTACTTTCTTCGAGATGCTGATCTATAACCTATTTTGTTTCTCTTTCATCTCTCTTCTTGGTATTCTTCAGGAGTTTCTCTAACTGAGTAGCTCACTGAATTCAGCATTTATGCTAAATGTCTACTGACTTTTAAGATGTCTGACGGATAAGTATGCCGCGCTAACAATGGCGCTTATACTACTAATGTTACAGTAACTGTTTTTTTCCTATATTATAATTCTACAGTTAATTTTATGTCGGCATGTAGATATTTTATGTAGTTTATGTTATTCAACACAATTTCAGAAGCATTTACTGAGAACTGTATAATATACTATAGTATAATATAATATAATATAATATAAATATAAATATTATATTCATATAGTATGTACTGAGAAAAATGACACTTTCAAATCAGAGTAAATCGATGTTTTCATTTTGTTATCAAACTTTTTGTTTCAAATATGACGACCCAATGCTTTCAATTCTGAAATACCAGAAATACTCAGAATATTGAAACATGGACATACTCAAAACTGAGCATATAGAAGTCAGTTCATACTCATTTTTGAAATATGGAAATACTCAAAAATGATTAGGATCAGTTCATACTCATTTTTGAAAAATGGGCATACTCAAATATGAGCACATGATGTTTTATTCTTGAGTGTGTGCATGTTTTCAGAAATGAGTATATACATGCTTCAAACTTGAGTAATTTTGATTCGGAGCCATTTTGACTATGTGACATACTCAGATTTGTGCATTTTTTGCTCAGTTTTAAAAATGTCGTTTTTAGAGTGTGTAATTAGAATATATATATTTCATATTCATTCCGGCGGATATAACATAAAGTAAAAAATAAAACTACCATTGTTAATATCAACTAAAAGCCGCCAATCTGATGTTATGTGTTTAATAAACATATACTAAATTATTATTTTATATTATTTTGTTTGCTTCTATATTATTTACCATTTTGAATGATGTTATGTATTTAAAAATGCATTTTAAATTACTATTTACAACGCGATTGGCTATCATCACCGGAGAATTTGCACTGCGAATAATTCATATTTTTATCGGTCATTATGAACAAATCTCTTTTGTTTGTTTACTTTGATGGAATGAGATATTGGGCTGTCAAACTAATTTCAACTGAAGTTATATCTCAGAAGATAGATAGATTTAAATGTAACTCATTTCTGAAACATTTTTTTTTTCTCTGAATGATCTTTCTAAAAATGTAACTTTTATCAAGTTTTATTCGAGAAAATAATTTTGACTAAAAATTGCTGCCTGGCATATGAAAAGAGAAGAGATCAGCCCGCAACTGTTTATGACAGTCACAAGACTTGCGCTATTATCTATACTAATATTATAAAGGAGTAATTCTTGTTTGTTTGTTTGTAGGGGGTAATCTCTGGAACTACCGAACCGATTTCAAAAGTGATGGTGGCAAATTGATGGTGACAACCCCTGCTCCAACATAGGCTATATTTTATGTCGATGCCACTAACCCCAGGGGGTGCAGGAGCAAAAAACGTTCTAAAATTGCGATTTTTCAGTTATCACACTGGCTGTCAAGCCCTGAGAGCTTGGCAGCCGGTTCTGTATGTATGTATGTACGTACGTAATGCGATAACTCTTCATAGAAATATCCGTTTTCCTTCAAATTTTGTTTATAGGTTCACTGTGTTAAGGCGCTTCCCTGATTAGTTTTCGGGATTGATTGGTTAAGTATAAAAGGGGGGGAACAAGGGGCTAATTTCCCCCCCCTTAATTTATATAAATGGGTTTTTCATGCAGAATTATTCCGTTTTCATTCAAATTTTGTTTATACGTTCACTGAGTTAAGGCGCTTCCCTGATTAGTTTTCGGGATTGATTGGTCAAGTATAAAGGGGGGGGGGAACAAGGGTCTAATTCCCCCCCCCCCACTTAAATTATATAAATGGGTTTTTCATGCAGAATTATTCCGTTTCCCTTCAAATTTTGTTTATAGGTTCACTGAGTTAAGGCGCTTCCCTGATTAGTTTACGGGTTTCATTAGTTAAGTATAAAGGGGGGGGGGATCGGGGGGGGGGGCTAATCCCCCCCTTAATTTATATAAATGGGTTTTTCATGCAGAATTATTCCGTTTTCCTTCAAATTTTGTTTATAGGTTCATTGGGTTAAGACGCTTCCCTGATAGCTTTTCGGGATTGATTGGTTAAGTATAAAGGGGGGGACAAGGGGCTAATTCCCCCCCCCCCCTTAATTTATATAAATGGGTTTTTCATGCAGAATTATTCCGTTTTCCTTCAAATTTTGTTTATAGGTTCACTGTGTTAAAGCGCTTCCCTGATTAGTTTTCGGGATTGATTAGTTAATATAAAGGGGGGAGGATCGGGGGGCTAATTCCCCCCCTTAATTTATATAAATGGGTTTTTCATGCAGAATTATTCCGTTTTCCTTCAAATTTTGTTTATAGGTTCATTGGGTTAAGACGCTTCCCTGATTACTTTTCGGGATTGATTGGTTAAGTATAAAGGGGGGAACGGGAGGCTAATCCCCCCCTTATCTATACTAATATTATAAAGGAGTAGTTCTTGTTTGTTTGTTCGTAGGGGGTAATCTCTGGAACTACCGAACCGATTTCAAAAGTGATGGTGGCCGATTGATGGTGACAACCCCTGCTCCAATATAGGCTATATTTTATGTCGGTGCCACTAACCCCAGGGGGTGCAGGAGCAAAAAACGTTCTAAAATTGCGATTTTTCAGTTATCACACTGGCTGTCAAGCCCTGAGAGCTTGGCAGCCGGTTCTGTATGTGTGTATGTACGTACGTAATGCGATAACTCTTCATAGAAATATCCGTTTTCCTTCAAATTTTGTTTATAGGTTCACTGTGTTAAGGCGCTTCCCTGATTAGTTTTCGGGATTGATTGGTTAAGTATAAAGGGGGGGATCGGGGGGCTAATTCCCCCCCTTAATTTATATAAATGGGTTTTTCATGCAGAATTATTCCGTTTTCCTTCAAATTTTGTTTATAGGTTCACTGTGTTAAGGCGCTTCCCTGATTAGTTTTCGGGATTGATTAGTTAATATAAAGGGGGGGGGATCGGGGGGCTAATTCCCCCCTTAATTTATATAAATGGGTTTTTCATGCAGAATTACTCCGTTTTCCTTCAAATTTTGTTTATAGGTTCATTGGGTTAAGACGCTTCCCTGATTACTTTTCGGGATTGATTGGTTAAGTATAAAGGGGTGAACGGGGGGCAAATCCCCCCCTTAATTTATATAAATGGGTTTTTCATGCAGAATTATTCCGTTTTCCTTCAAATTTTGTTTATAGGTTCACTGTGTTAAGGCGCTTGCATGATAATTTTCGGGATTGATTGGCTGAGTGTAAAGGGGGGAACGAGGGGGGGGCTAATCCCCCCCCTTAATTTATATAACTGGGTTTTTCATGCAGAATTATTCCGTTTTCCTTCAAATTTTGTTTATAGGTTCACTGAGTTAAGGCGCTTCCCTGATTAGTTTTCGGGATTGATTAGTTAGGTATAAAGGGGGTTGATCGGAGGGCTAAACACCCCCCCCCTTAATTTATATAAATGGGTTTTTCATGCAGAATTATTCCGTTTGCCTTCAAATTTTGTTTATAGGTTCACTGAGTTAAGGCGCTTCCCTGATTAGTTTTCGGGATTGATTAGTTAGGTATAAAGGGGGTTGATCGGAGGGCTAACCCCCCCCCCCCCTTAATTTATATAAATGGGTTTTTCATGCAGAATTATTCCGTTTGCCTTCAAATTTTGTTTACAGGTTCATTGGGTTAAGTCGCTCCCCTGATTACTTTTCGGGATTGATTGGTTAAGTATAAAGGGGGGAACGGGGGATAATCCCCCCCTTAATTTATTTAAATGGGTTTTTCATGCAGAATTATTCCGTTTTCCTTCAAATTTTGTTTATAGGTTCACTGTGTTAAGGCGCTTCCCTGATTAGTTTTCGGGATTGATTGGTTAAGTATAAAGGGGGGGGGGGAACGGGGGGATAATCCCCCCTTAATTTATATAAATGGGTTTTTCATGCAGAATTATTCTATTTGCTTCAAAATTTGTTTATAGGTTCATTGGGTTAAGACGCTTCCCTGATTAGTTTTCGGGATTGATTGATTAAGTATAAAGGGGGGGAACGGGGGCTAATACCCCCCTTAATTTATGTAAATGGGTTTTTCATGCAGAATTATCCCATTTCCTTCCAATTTCATTTATAGGTTCACTGTTTTAAGGCGCATCCCTGATTAGTTGTTGGGATTGATTGGTTAAGTATGAAGGGGGGAACAAGGGGCTAATTCCCCCTTATCTATACTAATATATAAAGTAGTAAAGATTGTTTGTTTGTTTGTTTGTTTGTTTGTAGAGGGTAATATCTGGAACCACTGAAGCGATTTTAAATGTGATGGTGGCAAATTAATGGTGACAATCCCTGCTCCAACATAGGCTATATTTTATGTCGGTGCCACCACCCCCAGGGGGTTGCAGGAGCGAAAAACTTTCTAAAATTTCGATTTTTTGTATACTGAAGGAGATAGAAGCATCAAATTTGGTATGGTAGTTACTTATAACATGTAAATGCTCTCTAAGAACAAATTATAAAAACATTCGAAATTTAAAAGGGTGAGATGAGGAAGAAGCGTTCTAAAAACATTCTAAATTACAATTTCTATGGAATCTCTGAAACTACAGAACCGATTTCAAAAGTGATGGTGGCAAATGGATGGTGACAGTACCTGCTCCAACATAAGGTAAAGCCAGTAGAGATGGCGCGGTCGGAGAGATTGCGTACATAAAGGGTCGGGGGGAAGGAGTAGAGTGAGCGCGTAGCGACTCTAGGTAGTTGTACAACAACAGTAGTGGAGTGTCTACTTGAAAGTGCACGTTGATTGCTTTGTGCGTCTAAGATAAAGTATTGCTATTTTGTTTTGTTTTCCCAAAGAAAGTGTTTGAATTTTCATAGCTTTTCATCAGAATTTCTATACAATGTCAATAGTACAAAATATTTTAAACTTAAACGATTTCTCATAAGCTATTAATCTAGACTAACAATGTGAACATCAACTGTTCGTTTTAGAAGAGGTCATGTTTAAATAAAAGGCCACACAATCTCTCCTACCGAAATTGGAGAGTTTGCGCATCTACTACTTAGGAGAGATGGCGCAGTGTTCCCATTAGTTTCCATGCTAGGAGAGATTACGCAGTTTATTGGTAAATTTGCATAAAAAATTAAAAATGAAAATGGACTAATTTTCAGTTAAACGTGTTATTAAGTAACATAATTTTATTTTGTAATCTTATCTGGACTAGATTTTTCTGACCCTTTATTTAAAGTTTTTAAATCGTTTTTAAAATTATTTCCTTTTTCTGATTCTTTAATCATTAAGTTGAAATATTTACTCCTAATACAATAATATTTGTTCACAAAAACCTTACAGCAACGTCATTTAAGTGTAATTATTATTGTTAACAATTTAATTGTATTTATTATTAGTAACAATCTCTCCTACCCATGTGCGCAATCACACCAACCCTGTAAGGACAGATTGCGCAAAATAACTTTCTTGGTTTTATTACAACTGTTCTATTAAATTGCAACATAACAACAAAATAGCAATGGAAATGCATAAAAAACAAATGAATTAAAAATTATTCATGAATAATTTAGCAAAAAATTAATATTTAGATTTTTTATTGCTATTCTTTTGAATTGTGCGCAGACTATCCTAGCTTCACCATATTCTAAATTTTATGTCAGTGCTACTACCCGCAGAGGGTGCAGGAGCGAAAAACGTTCCAAAATTATGATATTTTCAATACTGAAGGAGTTAGGAACTTGACATTTTGTATGGTCGTTACTTACAAGATTTAAATGCTCTATAAGAACAAAGTCTAAAAAAATTCGAAATTTAAAAGGCTGAAATAAGCAAAAAATTTTCTAAAAACATTCTAAATTACAATTTCTATGGAATCTCTGGAACTACTAAAGCGATTTCAAAAGTGATGGTGGCAAATGGATGGTGACAATCCCTGCTCCAACATAGGCTATATTTTATGTCGGTGCCACTACCCCGAGGGGGGTGCAGAAGCGAAAAACATTCTAAAATTGCGATTTTTGCGATGCTGAAGGAGCTAGAAACTTGAAGTTCGGCATGATTGTTATTTATAAGATCTAAATGCGCTCTAAGAATAAATTCTAAAGAAAAATGATCTAATGATTCTGCGATTTTTCAACTATTGAATTTCTAAAATTACCAAATTTCACCATAGAGTACCATAGCGAAACCTTCACGCGTAAAAAGATAATGATAAGGGCGACGTGTCCTGACGTGTATATTGGCTATAGCACGAGTCACAAATTATAGTATCCTTATTATTCTGTTAAAATATAAAAGTGAATTATGAAATGTCAATATTTTGTTTGATTAAAGGTTCGTTAAGAGAAATTGTCCAGCGTAGCGGGCGTAGCTTGCTAGTATAATATAATTTACAACAGCAACATTTAAACAACATTATGATGAATGTCAGTGGGTATATTTTTTATTTAATTTGTTTAAATAAATATTTTATTCCTGTTCCTATTGCTTTCGATTGTGGTGAGTATTCAAGTGTGTGTAAAATACGTCTATTATATCTGTCATGAAAGAAAATGGAACCTCGTATTAACTTAAAAATTGCTGATCTATTTTTTATCTATCAGTGTGTTAATTTAAAAAGCCATCACCGTTTCTATTTTCCCTGCAGTGGAGAAAGTCTTTTGTAAAATATATTTAAAAATGTATTTAAGAGTATTTAGTGCTTTTTTTTTTATATGAAGCGGCAAAATGTTGGATGCATTTTCAATTGTGTATTGCAGGTTCCCCTTCATTAGGACGGTTAATTGATCCCACGATATTGCCGCATTAATTGAAACTCACATCCAATGGGGAAAAACTGCAATACCTCCATAGTTAACATTTTTAGAATCACAATATACACAAATAAATATTATTATAATGCACTACAATAATTTTTATGTGTTATTGTTAAAATGTATATATTATAATTTCATTTGAATCGTTTTAAATAAAATTTATCTAAATTATATGAATGCCTTTCAACAAAAAAGCGTACGAGTTAATTTAAAAAGTGACAATCAAGAGAGATTAAAAAGTCGATACTAAGTTTCATTCTGCATTGCTAAAAATTTGTATATGTTAATTATTGTTATTTATGTACTATTTAATTAATATAAACTCAATAAATTTTATAAGACATGTTGGACAGTTGGACCATGGAATATTACATATAAAGAAAAAAAATACTTAATGTAAGACTTAACATATGTACTTAACATAAAAACAAGAACAATTATATGAGCATGTAAAATTTAATTATGATTACATATACAGGGTGATTTTTTTTTAAAGTTGTGAAACTAAAACCCTATAACAAAAGAACCACTCATCCAAATGACCGAAAATTTCACTAGTATGCTCCCAAAGCAATGGGTATTTTTTAGGCGTGGTTAAAAAAAACTTAAAATCGCTCCGACAGATGGCGCTACATATGCAATAAAGTCGGGAGACGAACTTGCGCCCGGCACACGCACATTGGCGATAAAAACGTGAAGTACGCACATCTCGTGTTCATTATTCTACGGAAATCCTCGCAATGACTGCGCCATTGACGGACCGTGCGTTGTTAGTGAAACTGTATTGTCAGACTAATGACAGCGCAGCAACTGTTCTTAGGAGATTTAGGACACTTAAGAATTTAAGAAAAGGTCCAATGACAACAGAGGGTCTACGGAAGATAGTTTCTCAAAGTACCTCCATTGTTTTCCTCCCACAGACGATATTATTTGTTTCTGCTACCTTACAGCGCCATCTGTCCGTGCGATTTTAAGTTTTTTTAACCATGCCTAAAATATACCCATTGCTTTGGGAGCATACTGGTGAAATTTTAGGTCATTTGGATCAGTGTTTCTTTTGTTATAGTGTTTTACTTTCACAACTTTAAAAAGAATCACCCTGTACATAAAATCAACGTTTCGACCTGCGTCTGCAGTCGTCTTCAGAATGTAAAGTTAAAGCAAACTAAAAGTCCAGAGATGAAAACATAAAGGTTGAAATGTTCTTTATGTTTTCTTCTCTAGACTTTTAGTTCGCTTTAACTTTACATCCTGAAGACGACTACAGATGCAGGTCGAAACGTTGATTTTATGTGTATATAATCATAATTAAATTTTACAAGTTCATATTATTGTTCTTGTTTTTATGTACCATTAAGTAAATTTTCTATCTTTATATATCAATAAATTTTATTTTAAACTTAGCGTAAAATAATTTGATTAGTACAAAATTTTCCTTAATAAAACAGATCCCTTCACAAAAATTCGTTCAAGAAATTTTTAATCTCCACACTCCCTCCACTTCACAGTGCTTCACCTCCACAATGCAGTTATGCAAACCGTTTAAACCATCCTACATTCTTCTAACTTAAGTGGGTATAAAAATATCAATTTTCTATTGAACATTGTTTTTCTTTGTTTCAGAATACATTTTTCGTTAATACAAATTTTGAATTCCATTACCCATAGGTTTCGTATTTCATTTTCAGACCAATTTGCAGCCGAAAATCGGATCAGTCTTTTCTGCGCTAACCGAAATTTTCGTCGCACAAATTGAGAGAGCGTCTTAAAATATTTTACCAAACTGAAAATCGCACTAATTGAAACCGCATGAAGCGAGGGAATCCTGTATATCATTAACGGAAATTTATAATTTATGACACCAATGACTTCGCAAATATAAATTTAAAATTGAAGGTCTGGAATGTTTTTATATGTTAGAAAGATAAAATATCCTCACTTTATTCGTTTAATTACCCCAGCACAAATTGAAGGAGCGTCTGAAAATATTTTACCGAACTGAACCCGCATAAAATGAGGGAAACCTGTATAGCATTACAAGAAATTTATAATGTATGACACAAAAGATTTCGCAACTATAAATTTTAAAAGGAATATTTTGGAATGTTTTTATAAGTTTTATAAAATATCTTTTATTGATTAGTTTAGTTACAACCTTCGAAGTCAAAGAGGCAAGGTACTGTTACGAAAAGCAAACTACCGAAATTACCTACTCTAATGAAAATCTATGTTAATTTATTTTTATTTCATGTTATTATGATTTTTTTGTTTAGTTTCTTGAAAGAAAGAATCCACAACCTTTTCTCTCTCAATCCCTTTTCTTTTAGAGATTTTGTAAACAGCTTTTTCTTTTCTCATGCCTGTACTTTATTTACTGTCACATAGTTTATTTTCTCTTCCATTATAATGATTAATGATTAACGTAACAGATAAACTCTCTATTATATCAATCATAAACCATAAAATTATATTAAACTAAAACTAAGCTTAACAATATAATCACAGATACGAGATAACAAAAAATAGTCTCAGATACGTTTTATTATATAAGCATGCTACAATAAAATCCTTGATACATGTCTCGAAACTGATACTTAATATATTTTTAAAATGAGAACGTTCTTGATATATTTTCTCACGTCTCAAAGTTTGAGAAAATTTTATACATTCGTCTTGTTCCAGATTAAAAGTGCATCATTGTTATAGATGTCGAAGAAAGGAATGTGATGCATTCTGCTAAAATATCTCCTAGAATACTGTTAAAATAAGCTGATCAAGAATTCAGCTCTCCAATCCTTCATGGTAAAATATCATTTATTACCTTTTCGAACTGCGGAGAAGTGAAAATCTAATGTATTTGTAAGAAAACTTAATATTTCATAGAAAATGGGGAATAGTTTTATGTTACATAACTTTGAACTGGTATTTACTCAACTGAAATAGTTCTTGAAATTGTTTAGATCTATCAATATTGAATCTTTAAAAAATAAATGCTCTCGAAATTTATAAATTTAGAAAGTCATGTTATTATGATTTTTTTCTTAGTTTCTTGAAAGAAAGAATCCACAACCTTTTCTCTCTCAATCCCTTTTCTTTTAGAGATTTTGTAAACAGTTTTTTCTTTTCTCATGCCTGTACTTTATTTACTGTCACATAGTTTATTTTCTCTTCCATTATAATGATTAATGATTAACGTAACAGATAAACTCTCTATATATCAATCATAAACCATAAAATTATATTAAACTAAAACTAAGCTTAACAATATAATCACAGATACGAGATAACAAAAAATAGTCTCAGATACATTTTATTATATAAGCATGCTACAATAAAATCCTTGGTACATGTCTCGAAACTGATACTTAATATATTTTTAAAATGAGAACGTTCTTGATATATTTTCTCACGTCTCAAAGTTTGAGAAAATTTTATACATTCGTCCTGTTCCAGATTAAAAGTGCACCATTGTTATAGATGTCGAAGAAAGGAATGTGATGCATTCTGCTAAAATATCTCCTAGAATACTGTTAAAATAAGCTGATCAAGAATTCAGCTCTCCAATCCTTCATGGTAAAATATCATTTATTACCTTTTCGAACTGCGGAGAAGTGAAAATCTAATGTATTTGTAAGAAAACTTAATATGTCATAGAAAATGGGGAATAGTTTTATGTTACATAACTTTGAACTGGTATTTACTCAACTGAAATAGTTCTTGAAATTGTTTAGATCTATCAATATTGAATCTTTAAAAAATAAATGCTCTCGAAATTTATAAATTTAGAAAGTTTTATAATTATTTTCTTTCGTAATCTGAAAAATCCAAATTTAATAAATCTGCAGTTGTATGCAAATATTAATAATCCAGAAGGTTGATAAACATGTTCATTAAAAAAAAAAAAAAAAACTTTCTGCATCACGTTTTTACATTGATTATGTATGTAAAATTTCGAAGGAAATAATTTTGATTTCTTTATACTTTATGTAAGTATAAAAAATAACTTTCCCAATTTTTCACTTTCTGTCGCATACAAACAAACACACACACAGACACACACACGTTCTCTCACTCACAATTTTTTAGCGCAGTTTAAGGGAAATTTTTTCTTAATTCAAAAGCCTGTAATTTGTTTTCTTTTTAATAGTAAAACAACTAATTTTGATTTTTATCCATTAAGATTATTGATGTCTAACCTATCAAGCGAATGTTACATGTGTCATTCATGATTTTCAAACTTATATTAAATTAAAACTAAACTTAACAGTACAGCCACACATATATAAAGAGTCCTATATACGTTTCATTATGTCAGCATGATACAGTACAATACTTGATACTTGTCTTGAAACTGATATTGAAAATATTTTTAAAATGAGAATTTTCTTATATATTTTCTTACATCTGAAAGTTTGAGAACATTTTGTACATTCGTCTTGATCCAGATTAAAAGTGCATCATTGTCATAGATGTCGAAGAATGGAATGTGATACCCTCTTCTTAAAAATATCTCCTGGGATGCAGCTGAAATAAGCTGATCAAACATTCAGCTCTCATGATAAAATATCATTTATTACCTTTTCAAACTAGCGGAGAAGGGAAAATCTCATGTTATTTATGAGAAAATCTAATATTTCATAGGAAATGAGAAATAGTTTTATGTTACATAACTTTCAAATGGTAATTCCTAAACTGAAACAGTTTCTGAATTTTTTTTTTTTTCGATCTATCAATATTGAATCATAGAAAAAATTTAAAGCGTTCCTAATATTCTGAATTTATACACACTGATATAAATTTATAATTGTTATCTTCAAAATGTTAGTAATCCAAATTTAACAGTTTGGTAGTATTTAAGAACGATTTATCCTATTAGTTAATAAATGTGCTTATTAAAAAAAAAATATTTGCAAATTTGTTCGTTGATGATGTATGTAAAATTCAGAAGATATGGTGCCTAAAATTAGAAATACATAAATTGAAAAAAATAATTCTTAAAATTTGTATTTCATTATAATAAATTATTGAAAAATTCATTTCAGCAAACAAATTTGTTTTGATATATTTCAATAATTTTTATTTACAGATGTTCATATATATCTCCTATCTCCACTTTAAATTTTTTCTAAGATTCTATATTGGTAGATCGAAAAAAATTTCAGAAACTATTCCAGTTTAGGAATTACCATTTGAAAGTTATGTAACATAAAAACATATGTCACATAAAACTATATATTATTTCCTATGAAATATTAGATACATAACTCAAATATTAAAAATTAAATCAATCAAATATTAAATACATAAATCAAAAAAGATAACTTTTAAAATTTGTATTTCATTATAATAAATTAGTTAAAAATTTATTTCAGCAAACAAACTTTTTTTGGTATATTTAAATAATTTTATTTATAGATGTTTACATATATCTCCTTCTCCACTTTAAATTTTTTCTAAGATTCAATAATGATAGATGGAAAAAAAAATTCAGAAACTATTTCCCTTTAGGAATTAGCATTTGAAAGTTATGTAACATAAAACTATTTCTCATTTCCTGTGAAATATTAGATACATAAATCAAATATTAAAAATCAAATAAATCAAATATTACATATATAAATCAAAAAAGATAATTTTTAAAATTTGCATTTCATTATAATAAATTATTGAAAAGTTCATTTCAGCAAACAAACTTTTTTTGGTATATTTCAATAATTTTTATTTACAGATGTTCATATAAAAGGGGAATTATAATTCCATACTCAAGTTTAAATATCAATTTAATTTAATTTTATTAGTTTTTAACATGTTTATTTAGGTCTAGTTTTAAGTATTACATGTTTTTATTACTGAATATGTGATACATATATATATATATATTTTAATATATGACAAATGTTTAAATTGAGATAAAAATCAAGCGTTTCCCACATGCCGCTTTGCATTATATAATATAGAATACACTTTTCTTTATTGAAATTGATTATACTCTAGTAATTTATATTAAATGGCTCACTTTGATTTAAAAAAGTTTAACAATCATTTAAATCTATAACAACAATCATTAATTTTAAAGTTCGTAAGTGGTAAAAATGTCAAAATATTTTCTGCAAGCTCAAATAATATTAGTTATCTACAAAAAAAATTGAAATATCTACCCGAAATTCGGGCAAAATATTTTGGGGAGAAAAATGTGTCACTTTATTAAATTTAATTCAAACAAAAGTGCAATATTTTTAAAATTTTATTGACAGTGTGTCTGACCACTAAATTTAATGAAAGTGCTTTCTCACTTTGCATGCTGGCCAAAAAATGAGACGTTTGGGACAATATTCACGGGTAATTTTGAATTTTTTCAATGTTTTATTTGCTCAAGAAAAATTTATTAAAAAGTTTTATATAGAGTGAACTTTAAAAGTTCGCTATATCTGATTTAAGCTTTCGTAGAATGCTAAAGTTTGGTAGTTTAGAGGACACATTTTAGCGAAAGTGGTTTGGCACAAGAGAGTATTTTTTGTGTGAACGACATTCAATTTAACCTGCGTTGTTACCATTTGAATGTATTTAAAAATAAAAGAGAAGTGGCATACACAAATGGCATATGCTCAGATTGGAAATGCATATGCTCAGATTGTCAAGACTGCTGATACCCAGATTCCAGAACTTGGCAGTACTTACCTGGACAAATTCTTTAAAACGAGTGAGACGTTATCCCGGCGATAATGACAGGCCGGCCATGTTTTGTTCTAAATCCTCAATGCCAATCAAATTTTATTGCTCGTATGTAGCCACTATTTCATTTATAAACGTGCTCTAGGTGCTCATCGCTCGCGATTTCATACAAAATCAACTCGACCAATCAAATTTTATTGTTCATATGTCACCACTTTTTTATTTATAAAAAACACTGATCATCGCTGTTTTTCAAATTCCTTTCAACCAATCAAATTGTATTTCTCGTAAGCCACTCTACTACATCTATAAAGGCAATCTATTACTGATCGCTCACGTTTGAAACACAGTAGACAGTCATATATGAAAATATTTGACATGTCCCTGTCAAGAAACTATACAAAAATATGATGAATCCTTTTAACTTAGAATATTCTCTGGTGTATTGTAATTGTAGGTAAAAGCTACATTCAAATTAATCCGTTCAGTGTTTTTGTAAAAATTGCGGAACATACATACGTACATGCATAACGACAAAAAATAGAAACCTCTTTTTTTGAAGCCGCTTAATAATTTCCGAAATATCACTTGTAAGGTATCTGTCAGCTAAAGTTTCTAGCAATATTCTATACTAAGATTGTGGATAGTGCTAAAGTCCCTGTTTGGAAAGATCGTGGATGTATTTTTCTATGGCCACCACGACCATCAAATCTTTCAACCCAAATTTTAGTGTAAGGGGTTTCGTTAAAGATCAAGTTTTTGATCCGCCGCTTTTGGTATCCCTTCCAGAATTGAAATCAGGAATCAGCATTGTACTTGTTTTAATCGACGTGAACATGGTTACAAACATATGGTTACCATTGAGACATTGGTAGAGTAACGAAGAGCAGCCACATAAAACATTTGTAAAAAAAAGAAAACTTTGAGTGTTTCGATATCTTATAATCATGTGTAACTCTTATGCTTGGATGTATTACTACATATAATAAACTATTTTTCCAACTAATTTATGTTCATTCTGTATACCCAACATAATTTACGTAATTGAATATTAATTTGCTCATCTTAATGCAGTCAATTTTTGTGTTTCATCATTATGTTCAATAAATTCATATTGTTTTATCTTAAAACTGAGTCTTGCGCGTGCCCGGTTATATACGACGAAGACGAGAAAAAACTAAAAGTCACCCGAAACCCGAACCGATCCCGATAAAAATATTTCGTCAAAACGAAATCCGAAAAAAATAGTCCATATTTTGACACAATTATGGAAAATAGTCGACAATTATATGTCTAATATACAATATGTTTTTTATGTTGTAAAATGAACATATTTATTATTTTTAAAATATACACTGAAACACTTTTTATTTTGCTTAAAAGACGTCAACATATCAATATAAACATTAAAGATGTTAAAATTTAAAATTTACATGTTTCGATTTGTTCATCAAATCGTCATCAGAATATACACAAACCACAAATACAATGTACATGAAAACCAGAGATTAAATTAATTAAAAACCAGAGAGATGGATCTAAGAGCGGTGTTAAAATTAAAAGTATAGAGGACGTTGTACCTTCTTTCACTTAGTGACTCACACAGTGATTGTTCAGACTCTCTGGTTTTTAATTAATTTAATCTCTGGTTTTCATGTACATTGTATTTGTGGTTTGTGTATATTCTGATGACGATTTGATGAACAAATCGAAACATGTAAATTTTAAATTTTAACATTTTTAATGTTTATATTGATATGTTGATGTCTTTTAAGCAAAATAAAACGTGTTTTAGTGTATATTTTAAAAGTGAATTCTAATGACGTATTTTGACTCTCCACTTTATTTGAAATATAATAACATTTGAATATTTATTATTGTTTAAGTATATAGCTTTTTGCTACTGAAAAATATTTTAGAACTTTTTTTTTAATTTGAAAAAGCGGATGAACCTCAATCCGACCATCGAGAGTCAAATCTCAACCCAAAACTGACCCAAACCTGAATCAATTAAAGTACAGGGTGGTCATAAAGTCTCTTCCTGATTACAAAAAAAATATTATAAAATAACTATTAAATGTAATACTGTAAAATTTTTATTATAAAAAATAATGTTCTTAAGGTTTTTTTTTTTTTTTTTTTTTTTTTTTTTTTTTTTTTTTATGACACATTTTTTGAAAGATGAATAGGACGGGATGGATCAACACAATGGCCTCCTGGCTCACCCGATATTACTCCTCTAGATTTTTTCTTTTGGGGGTACATACAAAACAGAATGTTTGCAATCCCAGTAAAAGATATTGAAACACTCAAGGTCAGGATCCCAGATGCTGTGTTTAGTGTGAGAGCCCAAATGTTGGGCAATACCTGTCCCCTGCTAATGGGATACACCGCGTATCGCAGCGATCTATGTCGTCAAAACATGGGTTCAATCGAGGTGATGCGCAGGTGGCAGTGCCCCGACCGGTCGCAGCGCATACGGGAGGCCTCTCCTGGTCGTGCGCATTATATGTCCCTCAGGACATGGGTGCAACGGTCGACGCGCTGGCGGGTGCCCCTCATGCGACTGGCGGCGCAGCTCAGTTTTTATACCTGTCGAGAAACGGAATACCGCCTTGGCATTTTTTGAGCTACCAAGGGTCCTTACATCGAAATTTACTAACTAAGTGCTTCTAATAAAAACTACATAAATGTCTTTCAATATATTGAAACAAGCATATGCCTAATTATATATCTTTTTTGCAATAAATTATTGTAATCAGGGAAAGACTTTACGACCACCCTGTATATCCAATCCGAAACGCAAAATTTAGTGTTAATCTGACCCAATGCAGGATTCTTAAGAGTAAACGAAACTTGAAATTATTCCCTTCTGTATCAATGTGGTAAAGGAAAAATGGCAGATGCTTAACAAAATCCTTTTTGCACTTTGCTCTTCATTGGCAGAAAATAAAATCTGCTATGTTGTTATAACCTCAATGTGAGGGATATATGAATATATTGTATTCAAATAAATATGATCGAATTCCATTATAGCGAAGGATAATATGGCGATAACTGATTCACTGTAATGAAAATTCATTATAGTAGAATTACGCATATAAGAATTTTTACGGGGAATGCTAAAAATTTCGTTCTAACGGAATTTTTTGTTTTATCAGTTTTCGTTCTAACGTAACTCTACTGCATTTAAATAAAACGTAAACAGCTTTCTTGTAATCCGTTTTATAAGTTTAAAATCGTCAAACCTATTTTTAAATATAACATAGAAAAAAAATTAGATTCTTGTGATAACATATATATTAAACTTATCTTCTTAAATATATAAACAACTCAAGCATTAATGATCAATAAAGTTATATTGAGGGAAAATTAATTGCGTTTACGAGTCTCATTAGCATATTTAAATGAATATTATCAAAACAGACACTATAGACAACAATAAATACAATTGTGAAATAAATAGTTCTTAAACATAAGTGGAATAATTGTTTATCTTAAAGAATGTAAAAAGAATATCTAGAAGCATAAAATGAATATTTAATGAAGGTACTTTAAATGACACTCTAACTTAAAATAATTTAGAAGTTATTGCATTTACAACATCTGCAGTGACAGTTTGTGCATTTTAAATTAGAAAACTTTTAAAATATGACGCTGTTTATTATATCGTAACAAAGCCGTAAAATGTTAAGTGTTTTCTAGATAGATTTTAATATATTCATACTTAAATATTCACATTATAAATCTCTATGTGTCAAGTGCATAATTTTGTGATTAATTTTCGCTGTTTAAACTTACACTAAGGATGTATCTATATGTAGCAGCTTTAATTTTTAAAATGGATGTTAATAAAATTTATTTAACAATGTGCAATAATTCAAAAATTATTTTCCATTTCCAAATACTGATATATTTCAAGCACAGGAAATACATTTTGCTCATTATTTTTCAAATTAAAATTTTAAATATATTATTTTCTACAAGAATAAAATTTAATGCATACATGTGTTAAAAACTATCGGATATATATTGCAACTTTTTTTTTATTTATTTACAGTTTCTTTTACTATTATTATTATTGTTGTTTTTACCATGGAACTAGGAAAGATTACGCATGTCCGTAGTTCCATGGTTTTTACCGAAGTAAAAAATACAAAACTATGGAATATCCACTTACCCATTCGTTTCTTTCAGAAAATAAAATCTCTTATAATTGTCATTATTGTTCATAACCTGAATACAGAAAATTACAAATATTTCTAAACTCATTGAAAATAATTATTAAAATCTAAACGCAAACACATTCCTTTAATCCCTTTTCTAAGTTTAAATTTCTCAAATCTATTCTTAAATATTATATTTTTCAGAAAATAAAATATCCTATAATTGTCATTATTGTTCATAGCCTGAATACAGAAAATTACAAATCATTCTAAATTCATTGAAAATAATTATTAATATCTAAACGAAAATACTTTAATTTAAACCCTTCTGCAAGTTTAAATTTCCCAAATCCGTTCTTAAATGTAATATACCAAAATGTTTTGGCTCGTATCATAACAAATATATCAATTTGATCTTCTTAAATATGCCCAATTCAAGCATTAACGACCACTGAATTTATATTCAGGGAATATTACTCGCTTTTACAGAATCTCATTAGCATATTTATAGGAATATATATTATCAAAACAGCCACTATAAACAATGGAAAGGCCCAAAAATTTTAAGTCCTTTTTAGATAATTTTTAATATTTCTATACGTAAATATTCATTTCAAATTTCTGTGTGTTAAGTTCAGAATTTTGTGATTATTTTTTACTGCTTAAAATAAAATTAGTTATTTATCTATACATAGAAGCCTAACTTTTTTTTTAAGTTGTTAATTAAAATGATTTTTCTATACAATAGATTTATAAATAGATTTTTTTCTTTGAAAATAATGAGCAATTAGAGGCATAAAAAATACATTTTTTTATTAATTTCGAAATTAATATTTAAATTATACTTTTCTAAAAACAAAACTCACAATAACTAAAATGTGCTAAAAAGTATCAGACATACTAGAGACTTTTAGACTAGATACTTTTCTGCTGCGCGCAACAGAAAAAAAATTGCGATACTTTTTCAGTTTTCTCTATTATTCATACTAACATTATTATATTTATTATTAACATTATTATTATTATTATTATTATTATTATTATTATTATTATTTTGTTAATTGGAGTTTGATGGAAGTATACACACTGATTTCACATTAAAAAGATTTTAGGGTTTTCCTCGCACAACAACTATAAGTTGTGTCTCATTCCTTTCAAAAGTCCTCCTTAGAGGTTTTATGTAACAATATATTCGAAACATTGGCCGGTGCCTAACAATATCCTTCCCACAATTTTTTTCTCGTATGTAAAAAATAAAATCTTCTATTACTTTTCACAACCAGAATACTACGGAAATATAGATATTCAAAATTCATAGCAAATAATTATTGAAGTCCAAACACAACTGCCTCCTTTTAATTCCTTTTCTAACTTTAAACTTCCAAACTCGGTTCTTAAATATGCATGTTTAGGCACATATTATTCTTAAATATGCCAAGATGTTTAGACTCTTTAGATAACATATAAATAAGCCTGATCTTCTTAACTATTTCGCAATGGAAGCATTATTGACCACTGAAATTATATTAAAGGTATATTACTAGCATTTACAGAATCTCATTAGCATATTTATATGAATATATTATCAAAACAGCCACTTTAAGCAAGAGTATACAGCAATTTGAAAATAAGTAGCTCTTAAATGTAAGTGGAATAAATGTTTAGATTAAAGTATTTAGCAACAAGGTCTAGGAGCGTAAAATGAATATTTAATGAAGGTACTTTAAAAGGTACTACAACTTTAAATACTTTACAAGTTGTTGTATTTACAACATCTGCAGTGACAGTTTGAGCATTTTAAATTAGGAAACTTTTAATATATGACGCTATTTATTATATCGTAACAAGGCCCTAAAATGTTAAGTGTTTCCTAGCTAGTTTTTAATATATTTACTCTTAAATATTCATATTAAATCTCTAGGTGTCAAACTAAAAATTCTGTTATTATTTTTCGATGTTTAAATGAACATTAAGAATTGTTCTATATATAGAATCCCAATTTTTTAAATTAAATTTTAATAAAATAATTTTGATAATAAGGTTTGAACAAGAAGTAAGGTTCTTAAAGTTTTAACTTTATCCTTACCAAATTAATTATATCTAATACTTATTAATTTTTTTAGAGGCAATTCCGATGTTATTAAATTTAAATACAACATTGTTTTTATGTTTGCTCTTTATATTAAAACATAAGCGGAAAAGAGAATGGATTATTTGAAAAACGTGTAATATTGGAAAAATATTGCTGGAAAAGAATAAAAAACGACGTTTAACCATTTTTAAAATGAAGAAAAAAGAAAATTAGCATTTTATTGGATATATGAGAGACATAAAAATAAAATAAAACAGCAGAATGCGAAAACCCTGAAGGTCTTACGCCATCAAATCTACATAATAAATAATTCGCAAAATAGAGAATTTCTTCAAGAAAAATGCTCCAATTTCCAACCGTGCTGATACAGTCGGACCCGGTTAAGACGCTCACGGTTAATACTTGATCCAGCTTAATACGCGATTTTTTCCGTCCGT
Source organism: Maratus michaelseni (assembly GCA_963931845.1). Taxonomy (NCBI): domain Eukaryota; kingdom Metazoa; phylum Arthropoda; class Arachnida; order Araneae; family Salticidae; genus Maratus; species Maratus michaelseni. Next base: position 145,921,787 of record OZ007588.1, on the reverse strand, counting down.
TTTTTGCAGGTCCGTTGAAGATCGTCATTAGAATAATGTAAGAATATAACGTTTAATACAAGAATGGTTATTACGCGATCCTGCTTAATACGCGATAGTGTTTCGGCCCTTGAGGCAAAAAATCTTGCTTAAGACACGAATTCATAGATTAGAACGCGAGTTACTTTCTTTCTTTTTCAGTGTTGCCAGTGTCTTTTTTACCATGCTAACAATAGTTTTTTTTATACAAAGTATACCGTTGAACATCGTCATTAGAGTAATGTAAGAATGTAACATGTAATACACGAATGGTTACTACGCAATCCCGCTTAATACGCGATTTTTTGCAGGTCCGTTGAACATCGTCATTAGAATAATGTAAGAATATAACATTAAGTACAAGAATTCTTATTACGCGATCCCGCTTAATACGCGATAGTGTTTCGGTCCCTTGAGGCAAAAAATCTTGCTTAAGACGCGAATTCATAGATTAGAACGCGAATTACTTTCTTTCTTTTTTCAGTGTTGCAAGTGTCTTTTTTATACAAAGTATACATAAGGATAGTTTTTACTAATTATATTAAAAATAAGATCTGCTTATAAAGGTACTCATTATCACAAGTACTAAATGTGATTTTTATAACTGGGTTGTGCTACAAAAATTTAATATTTTTTTTGGTTTGTGTTTAAAGAAAGAAAATTAGACTAGCAAAAAAATTATTTTTGTTGCTAAATTTTTGGATGTAACGTATTAATCAAGAATACAGCCATATTTGAATCCAGATTTATTTTCAATTATTATTCCAGTCGGCCCAATAAAAACAAACAACTTGTTAAACTTGAATACAGTTAAATTGTAATCTAAATATGCATAAAAGACACAAAATTCGAACATTAAACATATAATTGAAAGCTCTAAAGTTCATTTAGACAATTGGATGTGTAAATAAACTCAGTTCCTGCAACATTATCACGTTTAATACGTGATCCCGTTTAATACGCGACTTGTTTCCAGTCCCTTGAAACGCGACTTAATCGGGTTCGACTGTACTAAAAAATTGAACTTAACGAAATCATTTTTAATGTAAAGAGTGGCCATAATTAAAGTAACAGTACTCAGCGTGTTCTGTAGCGCGATCTAATTACGAGAACGGAGCTAAATTTTGTATTACGATTAAACATAAACAAGATGGAAGACGAAGGATTCTGCGGAGAAAAAATAGTTCCAAAAGACACCGACAGGTGGAAATGTGGCGCTGTTTAATAGAAAAAAGAGTTTTATAAATACAGAATCAATACTGAAATAAAATTAACTTTTATTTAGCACATTTAACGATTAAAATCAATTTGAATATAGCAACAGTGGTTCAAAATGGCTATTATACAGCGCCTCATATTCACCTGGCGGTAACTTTTTGAACTTTTTTTCAAGAAATCCTTCGTCCCCTGTCTTGTTTAATCATAATACAAAATTTAACTCCATTCTCGCAATTACATCGCGCTACAGAGCACGCTAAGTACTGGGACTTCGATTATGGACACCCTGTACATTAAAAAGAAAATAAATTGCGGATTAGAGGGTTTGTTAAAAGAAAATCTACTCACATATATGAAAAATCAAAGTAATCGATCAAAATCAGTGTGTCGATGGGACTAATATTTGAACAAAAAGCAGAGTTACCAAAGTTTTCATTTTGTTATTACTGAATAAATTTATCTAATGTTTCTTATTCTCTTTTACAGGTAGTTCAAAGATTATTGTTTTGTAGTACAAAAGTTGCTTTGTAATACAAAAGTTGTTTTGGGCCATTTCGAAAATAGTTAACGGTCATTTCTTTATCTCTTCCAGCAATTTTTTTTTTCAGTATTAAAAAACACGGTTTGAAAATGCTTCATTTTCTTTTCGGCTTATGTTGTAAAATAAAGAGCAAGCACGAAAACATGTTGTATTACAAATTAATGATGATTGAATTACCTGTCAAAGAGTATATGTATTAGATATAATTAATTTTGAAATAACAAAATTAAAACTTTAATAACCCTACTTCTTGTTCTAACCTTATATAATATTTAAAAAAATAATAAAAGGAAAAATAAACGATTTTCTGTTTGAAAATAGTGAGAAATTGGAGGCACATTAAACATTTTTGCTTATTAATTGGCAAATTAAGAGTGAAAATATATAGTTTTGCTAAAAAAATATAACATTTAAAAATTTCATTTGCCATGAATTATCTCACATATTGCAACTTTCGTTGCATGCTAAAGAGGAAAAAATCCATAGCTTTTGACTTTTCTTTGTTATTTTTATTACACTAGTTTATTTAACTCAACTGGATTTACATATCTAAAGATGGAATTTTGTAATCGATTTTTCACCCATTTCTTGATATGCTAGAGTTACAAAATTTATGTTCACATATGTGTTACCGATGACAATACAACATTTGAAACAAAGTGGCGGACCAAGCTGGCCAACGAACTCGGTCGAGACATTGGTTAGCTTAATACACACAATTAGTTTCATCAAAATTGATTTATATATACGTGCGTTATCGTATGACATAGGTCAGATATATATATATATATATATATATATATATATATATATATATATGGATATATCTATATATATAAATCAACATTCGAAAATTTCCTCCGAACGGCTGCAATAGGTAGCTTTATACTTTTTTGTATTGAAAGCTACCTAAAAGAGTATAATATATATTTTTTAAAATGCGAGTTAATGAAGTAATAGTTTCGTGTTAATTAAATTGTGATTATACCTTTAGAAATCCTAAGAAGGTAGTTTAATTAATGTTTCATTGTTTATTTGCTGTTGCAATGTCTTAAAAGAGAAACAGAGCAAAAATTATAAAAAAATAAATAATAGATTCACTAGCTCGCGCTTTCTACCAAGTAAAAAATAAGCAAAGTATTTTCCATAATTGAGTTAGAGACCACGCCAAATTATTATATTGTAACGGAAATTTTGGGTGAAAAACATGAATTACAGTCATGAAATTAGGCGTGATTTTCAAAATAAAAATTGAGTACTCATAAAAAAGTGTTTTCTAAAAATACTATTTAGTAAAATATATAAAATTATGTAATATAATGTAAATACCTTTGATGGCAAGCAAAATGATATGGTGGTATCGCATTATCAAATTTGGATCCCGAGCAATCGAACAAACAGTGATTATTAATGTTCCACATTTTGTAATGATGGATTTATTAAATATCGTATATGGCAAAACGCTGTATGTTGTTACGACGCTATTTTTAAAGATTAGAAATGTTGGAATACAACAGCACATAATGTTAATGTCTTTGTATAATAGTTAGTGCCTTTTACATAAATAAAAAGAATTTGTTGGAAACTAAAACATTTCCAAAACAAATATTTAGTCATAATTTTAAAAAAGGCAATTCAACCCGGGGCTACCCGGATTAAAGACACCCGATATAATGTCTGGTGTAGATGAAAATAATTTTTAATTTAAAACTCTATTAGATTCTTTTACATTTAGTATATTTTATTAGACTGCCCAATATTTACATCAAAAATCATTTTCGGTACTTTCTTATTAGCTGTATGCCAGCGACCAATCGCGAAACATTTCACCATTTATAGCAACCTTTGTTATTCCAATTGTTTCGGTGTTGAAGCGAACACCGAAATTAAAAGCAAAGTTCGATTACATATCTGTTAAATTCAGGTTTTATTTATTTATTTATTTATTTATTTGCAAATTTTTAATTTTATTTAGAAATTTAACCCGTGATTTCCAGTCTAGAGTGCGATTTTGCACCGACCAAAATTTCAAATCTCTATTATATAAGTCAGACGCGACAAGTTTCGGAGTTCCTAGAAACTGTCTTCAATGAATTTTTATTTTTCATTAACAAAATGAAATTTTTGGTAAAACTATATATCACAGTTCGATTCCGCATAACATTTCGTATAGAAATCGCGTCTTGTATGTTACTAACCGGGAAACGTCCGTCTAGACGGTCGTTTCCGAGTATTTTATCAGTTTTATCAGTTTATTTTTATCAGTTTTTAATGCATATCACGTCTCTATTTTATTCTTTCTTGGATTTTCTATGAAAATATTTCTGGCGCTGGTTAGTGTCATATTAGATGACATCTCCTTATCATGTTTTTCGCATTTAATTAAATTTTCAGCATGTAATCCTTCAATATTTTTATTTAATAGTTAGCGTTAGTTAAATACATTTAAAAAAAATAGACGGTGTAAAAATTGAAATTGTGCGATGTTTAGAATTTAAAAAAATCACAGTAAAAGCGAAGCTTTTTTGTCAAGTCATCGCCACCGTCAATGTGACGTCATCCTTACTCACGAACATGTTTTTGCTGTATAATATAGATAGATAGATTTATTGATTTAAAGATTTTAAAAACAATTTCATTCTATCCCCAATAATGGAGAAGCATTTACCTAAAACTAGGAAGTGAAAAAGATGACAATAATCAATTTATAAATTGAACGAGAGGAAGGTAACAATAAGAAGTCAGCTTCCACTTTATACCGGAAGTAGTCTCAGTTAAACGTTACTAATGTAACATTTTGTTAAACTTTCACTCGCTTAAATCGACACCCCGCAGATAACAACAGTTTCTTAATATCTCAACTAAAGAGATAAGGAAGTAGTGCGAAACATTTCTTATAAATCGTAATTAAAATTATATGATGTATGATATGCTAAATTGTCACTTTTGACATATGATTTACTCTGTTTTCTACAAACGATATCTGACAAATGACAAAAGTAACAAAAATCTGAAAGTATTAAGTGAGGCCACAACGAGTTTGTTAAAGAGAAAGCAACAACACCAACTTCCACAATGCTGTGCCATATTATGTACCTTAAGAAGCTTTTTTTAATTTCTTTTGAAAATAACCGAAGGAAAGGTTTTCGCATATTTTAATAGATGTATAATATTTCATTTAATAACAATTGCAAAATAAATATTTTGTAGTGGTGATTTTTAGATGCATTTCCTTTTTTATAATGTTACTTTTCTCATTAAATGTTTTTGTAAAAAAAAAAAAAAAAAAAAAAAAAAAAAACCTTTTTGAAAATAAATCACAGTAATAGTTTCCATAGCTGCTCTTTGTGCAGCCCTGATTATGATCAATTGATAAACTCGTAAAACAATACGAATAATTTCAGTTTTAAAATGCATATGACAGCTGAAAACGCACATCCAGCAGTTGTGGCTCAAAGTCAATCCTGTAACGGAATTTTTTGAGTTTATATGTTTATAAACAATAAATTCTACATACTCAAGAATCTATAGAAAACATGTTGTAGTGCACGTCAGTAATGTATATCAGTTTAATTATGTTTTAAATAGTTTAACATCATTAAAATACACTGCCCCATAGATAATAATGCAAAGAATATATTTTTTGTGTCCCTGTAAACGAACTATATTTGTTACTTAATACTCTATAGGAAACATATTGCCCACCTTCTCAGTGAAACATATCAGTTTCATTATGCTTGAAACAATGTAACATCATTAAATTGTACTAAAAACGATTTTTCCCCATTAATTCTAATGTAACGGAATACTTTTGAGTGCCCATGTAAACTAACTATAGATGCTAAATATTCTATACTCTATAGATAACACATTGTCGTCCACCGCAATGATGCATATCAATTTTATTATATTTGAAATAGTGTAACAGTATTAAAATGCACCGAAAAATAATTTCTCCATTCACCGTAATGTAACGGAATAATTGTGAGTGTCACTATAAACGAAACCATAAGTGATACACACTTCATTTTCAATACCGAACATGCCATGGTAAACATCAATAACATATATCAATTACATGACAATACGCGTATATTTACTTGAGTTAGAGCACGGTCAGACACACAGACAGACGGAAAGACGAATCGAATTCATAAACCCTTTCAACTATGTTGGAAAGTGTTAACTAGTAAACTGACTTTAAAGCTCATAAATACGTGTCAATATAATGTTCACTGAAAAATTAATATCACAAATTTTACTGCAATAAGTAAATTAATTCGCATGTACCATTATTTCGTTTAAATCGTCAGAATTGTCGGCTTTTAAAGGGTAACGTTTTAACGAGGTTTCTTTGTCTCAATAATTTACTAAAAATACATTTAGATTTCTTTTATAACCTTTAAAATCGAAGGAACTTATGCAATGTAAAAACAAAACATCGGGTTGCTACTCTGTTAGTATAACATATAAAGCGAAAAATTTAAGTAGCCTGATTAAGCTTTCCAGCCTTTAACTTGCCCATCAATGGCGGAGAGGTTCTGCTCTCAAACCTGGGCTCGAATTTATATCGCGCTCGTAGGCCTAATTGTTCAAAGTTTTCCGTGGATTTTTTTCTAACTTTGCGCAATTAACAGTTAGGATCTTTTAGAAAGACACTCTACAGTAGAGTCCTCCACGTGTCGAATTGTACCCAATACGTACCCAAAACTCTCCTCAAAGGCAACCCGAAACACGACAAAAAAAATGCCAAGCTAAAACCGGACCTGAATCCGACACACTTCAACTCGAAACCGACCCGAACCCGAAATTAAAGCCAGAATCCGTCCCGAACCGGAAACAAAAGTTTATTAATCCATATTTAAATACAATAATGGAAAAGTGATCTAATACAATTTATATTTCTAATATAAATTTTATCTTTTTTGAATAAAAAAGAAGATATGTACACTCATTAATATTCAAATATATCTTTTTTTCTTTGCAATTTTTTCAATTGAAAATATTCTGGACTTTTTCTTTTGAAAAATCAAGTCAACCTAAACCCGACACGAAAGAATGAAAACTCAATCCGAAATATTTACAATCAACACAAGATTCCGATCCGGAATGAAAAAAATAGCATCAACCAAATAGTATTGGATCGGATCGTGTTCGGGCAAAATCGGGTTACTTGAGCCGATGCAGGAGCAGGACTGTGGCCTCACTGGAAGCAACCCATTTTAGCATATTTCCCTTGTGCAGATTATCGACCGTGTGTGTGTTTAACACACACAAACACACACACAAAAAAAAACAGTATTTAATCGCATAGTGAAGTTGAAAAAATAGTTATATGTGAACGAGCATTGTTGAGTATAATGTTAAAAGTTTTCTTAAAGATTCTAATTAACAAGTTCTCAATGCCTCATTTCTACTCAGCTTATTTAAAATATTTTATTAACAAGATCATTTACAACAAAATAAATTATGTGCCTTACGAAATTTTTATTATTTTTCATTTCACTGAACAATCAGTAGATTGGACTTTGTTTCTTAAACTTATATATTTATTATCTTACCTCTTCAATATGTTTCGATAACTATAATTTAGTTCATAATAATTTATTGCCAACCATTCATTAAATTCCCTTGTTATAAACCCATTATATTCAATTGAACTATAAAAGTTAAATTTCTTTCACTTAATTTAAGCTAGTTATAATTTTCAAATTACCCTGTCAATAATAGTTTAGTTCTATCGGTTACTAATCACCATGAAAGAAAAACATATGGAAATAACAGGTCTTTTTTTCACTAGTAAATAAGCTTGATCACTGAATAATATATTTTTAAATCTATTGTTAATATTATATCCATGTTGATTATTAGTCGATTGTTCCTTTGTCAATGTCGTTTATGATTATTGTCTGTTTAAAGACTTGATCGTCCAATTAGGAACAATACGTTATAACTATTGAAAATGTTTCAACGTTTAACGATTATACATATTTTTACTCATTAATAACGTGTAAAGTACAATTTGTAGTAAAATATGCGTTCAAATTTCAAACATTCATAAATAAAAAAAAAAAGAAAAGAAAAAAACTAATTGTCGTATCAGAAGGCTGTTTGCACCATAAGACTTGCTAAAGCGTCAAATTTCTTTCAAAATTTCTGAATATTTGTTAGTTTTTATGGTGAAAACTGCTCTCCGAAACAACAATTTGTTACATTTTTATCAATTTTTGAAAAATGAACGGACTTATTAGACCCTTTAATATTTGTTGTTGTTGTTAACAGAAAAAAAATCCCACTCTTTGACAGATTTTATTGTTCAAACCACTCTCTCATATGACAATACTTCATAAAAATATTTGACATTCGAACTTTACTTATGGGTCTTTATAAACTACTTTTTCTTTGGCTACAAAAAAAATCTTACTCTTTAAGAAATCTTATGGTGCAAACCGTAATCACATACGACATTCTATTAATTTTTTACGAATATCCGAAATCCGAACTTACTTATGAGTCTTTTTAAACATCCTTTTCATTTTGCCATAAAAAATCCCACTGTTTGATGTCTTTTTGTGCTAACCGCACTCTGTTACGACAATCTGTTAAACTTTTATGAATATTTGAAATCTGGAATTACTCATGGGTCTCTTTAAGATTTTTTTTTGCCAAAAAAGTGTCATTCTTGACAAATCTTATGGTGCAAATCGCAGTCCCATACGACAATCTGTTAATTTGTATGAATATCTGAAATCCTAACTTATGAGTCTTTTTAAACATCCTTTTTATTTTACCATACGAAATCTCACTGTTTGATAAGTCTAATAGGGTAAACCGCACTTCCGTTACGACAATTTATTTAATTTTCATAAATATTTTAAATGTGAACTTACTTATGGATCTATTTAAACTTTTTTTGCCACATAAAATGTCATTCTTTGACAAATCTTATAGTGCAAATGGTACTCCCATATGTCAATCTGCTTTTTTTTTTATGAATATCCGAAATCTGAACTGTGTTATGAGTCTTTTTAAACTTTTTTTTTTCTTTTGCCATAAAAAATCTCATTTTTTGATAAGTCCTATAGTGTAATCCGTACTCCGTTACGACAATTCATTGATTTTTTATGAATATTTGAAATTCGAACTTACTCATGGATCTTTTTAAACTTTTTTTTTCCATAAAAAAATGCCACTTTTTGACCAATCTTATGGTGCAAACCACACTCTGTTACGACAATCTGTTATATTTTTATGAATATTTAAAACTGAATTTACTCATTTGTCAATTTAAACTTTTTTTTTCCACAAAAAATGTCACTTTTTGGCAAATCACATGGTGCAAATCGTACACCCATATGACAATCTGTTAATTTTTATGAATATCTGAAATCCGAACTTACTTATGAGTCTTTTTAAAATTCCTTTTCTTTTTCCATAAGAAATCTCACTGTTTGATAAGCCTTTTTGTGCTAAACGCACTCTGTTATGACAATCTGTTAAATTTTTATGAATATTTGAAATCCGAACTTACTCATTGGTCTATTTAAGATTTTATTTTTACCAAAAAAGTGTCATTCTTGACAAATTTTATGGTGCAAATCGCAGTCCCATACCTCAATCTGTTAATTTGCATGAATATCTGAAATTATAACTTATGAGTCTTTTTACACTTCCTTTTTATTTTGCCATAAAAAATCTCATTGTTTTATAAGTCTAATAGTGTAAACGGCATTTCCGTTACGACAATTTATTGAATTTTTATAAATATTTGAAATCCGAACTTACTGATGGATATATTTAAACTTTTTTGCTACATAAAATGTCACTTTTTGGCAAATCGTATGTAGAAATCACACTCCTATACGATAATCTGTTAATTTTTATGAATATCTGAAATCCGAACCTTCTTATGAATCTTTTTAAACTTTCTTTTTCTTTTGCCAAAAAAAATCTCACTGTTTTATAAGTTCTATATTGTAAACCGCACTCCGTTACGACAATTCATTGAATTTTTATAAATATTTGAAATCCGAACTTACTCAGGAATCTATTTAAACTTTTTATGCAATAAAATATGTCACTCTTTGACAAATCTTATGGTGCAAACCATACTCTGTCACGACAATCTGTTATATTTTTATGAATATTTAAAATCTGAATTTACTCATGGGTCTATTTAAACTTTTTTTTTTTGCTACAAAAAATGTCACCCTTTGACAAATCTTATGGTACAAATCGTACTCCCATACTACAACAATCTGTTAATTTTTATGAATATCTGAAATTCGAACTTAGTTATGAGTCTTTTTAAACTTCTTTACTTTTGCCATAAAAAATCTTACTGTTTGATAAGCCTTTTTGTGCTAAGAGCACTCTGTAACGACAATCTGTTAAATTTATATGAATATTTAAAATCTAAATGTACTCATGGGTCTGTTTAAACTTTTTTTTTGCCACATGTCACTCTTTGACAAATCTTATGGTGCAAATCGCACTCGCATACAACAATCTGTTAATTTGCATGAATAACTAATATCCGAACTGCAACCCGCACTTCGGTATGACAAACTTAAAGTTTTATGAATATTTTATATCTGAGATTACTTTTTTAACCCTATTTATTTTTCTTTTGCTACAAGATTTGCGACACTTAGTGAAGTCTTGTGGTGCAAAAAACTCTCTGATATGACGACCTCAAGTTTTATGAATATTTCAAATCTGATCTTATTATTTTTAAGACTTTTTTTTCTTCTTTTGTCACAAAACCCCGACCCTTACAGAATTCTTGGGTGCAAATCGCACTCCTATATGACAATTCGTATTTTGTTAATAAATTTTTGAAATGTGAGCGGACTTATGGAACAACCTGTATTTTGAACTATTCAACATATTCTGATTATCATTTGCAACTAAATTAAATCTTTTAATTTTACAGTAGAAATTTATATTTCATAGATGGGCAACTTCTGTAGTTTTACCCTGAATATAAATTCATAAAATATGCAGTCATTTTGTTCTAAATATATTATTTTGTTGTAAAATAATTTCCTTGAAAAATATTCTGGTGACATTTTACTCATGTTAAGAATGTTTCAGTGTATTTTCAAAAATTCCATTTCTTGTAATTAGTATTTACATCTAAATTGAAACTTTTTAATTTTCTTCAGAAAATGCTGCTTAGTAGCGGCTTTATAACATAGATCGGTAACTTGTACAGTTTTACCGTGATTCTAAATTCATAATATTTGTGACTATAAATTCAAAATATCCTAAAAATACTTCTTTGAATATTCAGAAGATTTGTTACTCATGTTAATACTGCATCAGAGTGTTTTCACTAATTTAATTTCTTCTAACTTGTATTTGCAACTAAATTAAATCTATTTAATATTGCAGAAAAAGAAGCTGCTTAGTAATTATTTCATAACATAGGTTGGTAATTTGTATAGTTTTACCCTAACTATAATTTCATAACATTTGTGACTGACCGGTATATCCTAAAAGTATTTCTTTGAAAAATATTCAAATTACTTTTATTCAAGTTAATAGTGCGTGAATATCTTACTAATTGATCTTCAACTTATTAACATTTGAAATAAAATTAAATCTATTTAATATTGCAGAAAAAGAAGCTGCTTAGTAATTATTTCATAACATAGGTTGGTAATTTGTATAGTTTTACTCTAACTATAATTTCATAACATTTGGGACTGACCGGTATATCTTAAAAGTATTTCTTCGAAAAATATTCAAATTACTTTTATTCAAGTTAATAGTGCGTCAATATCTTACTAATTCAACTTCAACTTATTAACATTTGAATTAAAATTAAATCTATTTAATTTTATAAAAAAAAGAGCTCTTTTAGTATTGTTTGTTTCATAAATTGACAGTTTGTACAGTTTTTTTTTTTTTTTTTTTTTTTTTTTTTACTATAAATTTAAAATACTGTAAAATTTATTTAGATGACTTTTATAATCATGATTGCGAAATGCAAAGTAGCCGGTTGAAACTTTAAAATTAAGCTAACAGATTTTAATTCGCGATTTTTGTTCATTTATTTAACGACAAATAAACTATTTTCTTTCTTAAAAAAGAATTATTGAAAAAGAAAAAAAAAACTTTCCGATCATGGAAGATTTCTTTATTTAAATTTATCGTCATTAAGTTTCACTTCAGTCTTGATTGTACAAGATTCCTTAATTTAATTTATAAGGCGTATCAATGCTCTATGCATTGCAAGACGTATATGTGTTATAAAATGTACGTAAGTATGTAGGAAAGATGTAAGGATGGACGTACAGGACGGATGTAACGTATTAAGTAGGAAGTACTAAGTGTTGAGATAAACAAAACTAAAGCGTTGGAGTAGTTTAAAAGTATTTATTACTCTTTGCCACACTTGCGCTTAAATAAAAATCTGCCAATCAAGCAAAGATTTTTTTTTTGTTATTTAAATAAATCTATTTATTCTTACCACAAAATATTTTATAGTATATTTCTTGCTCCACTTAGTAACTGTTGCATTTCATGTTTCAAATAAATGATAATAATAACGTGTTTTCTTATGCGTTTATATTGTCGCCCTAATGACATGCATATCTACATTTCAGAAGTCAGAAAAAAAAAGACATAATCACCCCATGCCTCTTGTACAATCATTTGTGCGCCGTCCCACTGCTCGTGTTTGAGACGCACTAGTTTTACTACAAACCATATACTTACTGTAAAACTATCCACCGAAACATTACAAAAAAGTGCTGTTACAGCTACAAAACTTTTCATTTCGTGCCCGTCCCTCCAACCATTAGAGATCTAAAAACTCAGCTATTTATTGAAGAGACAAGAATAGCAAAACAGAAGAGCATTAGTAAAGAGATCCCCCTGAAAGCTATGATCTTCTGAAGAGACAGTTAGTCAACAGCAGTCATTTCGACTTGTTCTTCCATTGTTCTTGATTACACGGCAGAGTCTCATTTATGCGGACAAATCGTGGACTTTCAACCAAATCGCCGACCGCAAATTACTGTGTGACCCAAAGTAGTCATTTTTCGATTAGTGGGTTGGTTTCTTTTTTTTTGTTTTGTTTTCTTCCCTTCTCTCGTTTTCAGTGCTTTCGACATCTATTTTCTTTTCTTTGCATCGTGTTTCTGGGAAAAAGTTATGAATAATATTCGAAACTTTCACTGATAGTTATTTTGCAAAACAGTAATTTGATGATGTCTTTGGAAATGGTAAGTTACGCTTGGGAATTACTCGAGTGTAATTGAGGTAACTGTTAATGGCAGTGTATTGTCGATAAAAAATAAAGTAAAAGAAATATTTTCTTTTGTTCAGGATCTGGTTTTTAGATTAATTCTGTTTGTTTTCCATTTTTTTTTTTTACATGTCATGACATATAATGTCAATTTTATAAAATTTATTATTATAAGTGTGCAATTATACATGCATTATAAGTGGGGAAAAATTACGTTTTGAAATTACATGATTTTTAAGCAATTTCAGCAAAACATTGAAGTTTTCGCAAAGATTTTTCTCATTTTCGATGACGTCATCTTCATAGGTAAAATTAATTATTCCTTTAAAGATTCGACTTCCAATTTCAGTGCTGATTGTATGACAGTCTATAAAAACTATGTCATTTTGGCGAAATTATAAAGAATATTTTGATTTTATGTGCGGTATAATGCTTTCTTTTAAATTTTATGTCATTTTTTCTTGCGAAAGCATTTACTTTTATAACCATAGAGAATAGTCTTAAGCTCTTTCAAAATCAAGCATATTTTCCGATAAATTTTAATAAGAAAATTGCATTAATAAAAATTTAACACACTTCACTATTTCCCTTTTATTATTATTTTTTTTTACAATTATGAAATAACCCAACTGCAAAAATTTGAGTTCATTACCAAAAGTTCATTAAAATTAAATACCAATTAACATTTTGAAAACTAATTTAAATTTCGAAATTTCGAGAGCTATAAAACTCTCGGATCTATACAAATAACTGATAGTCATTTCAGTTGGCATTTCGTCATATTCTCTAAAAATGTTGATGTGAAATACATTGAGATGGATTTTAATAATATAGATGGATCTAACAATAAATTACAGGGTGATTATAAAAAAACTATCCCGATATATGAGTCCTTAACTCATATATCGGGATACCGTTCACAGGACACCGTTCACAGAAACTGGCTGAAATTTTGGTTTTAAGTATTTTGAGGCATGCGCTCAAGAATTGTATGAAAAACAACAGTTAAACTCTAACAGTTACGCTTACAGTGACAAAATTTTGAAAATTTCAAATGGCAACACCTATTTTTTTTTTAATTGGAATGTGATCTTCATAGTGAAAAAACATAAAAAACGTTCGAATGGAACCTGTGGCACGAAAATTGCCGGCGCTAGATAGACTAAGAAGAAAAGTGAAAACAACGAATAAAGGACAGAGAAGCAACAGAAAACAAAACATTTTATTGTGTTTCACAAATTTTCCACGCCACACAAGAAGACACGTTGCATGCGGCAGATGGTGGATAGCACTAAATAATAAAATGTTTTACTTTCTGTTGCTTCTCTGTCCTTTATTGGTTGTTTTCACTTTTCTTCTTAGTCTATCTAGCGCCGGCAATTTTCGTGTTACAGGTACCGTTTCAACGCTTTTTATGGTTCTTCACTATGAAGATCCATAGTGATCACATTCCAATAAAAAATAGGTGTTGCCATTTGAAAATTTCAAAATTTTGTCACTGTAACCGTAACTGTTAGAGTTTAACTGTTGTTTTTCATACGATTCTTGAGCGCATACCTCAAAATACTTAAAACCAAAATTTCAGTCAGTTTCTGTGAACGGTGTGATAGTTAAGGACTCATATATCGGGATAGTTTTTTTTATAATCACCCTGTATATTGTTCTAGCATTATCTGCCTCGGGCTTGGGGCTTGTCCTGACCATATGTGCAAAAGGTGATCCCCGAGCTGGGCGATTTTCCTAGCATTATTAGCTTTTTAAGACCGACAGCAAAAAGACGATCTGTCATAAAGCGACGGATTGCTATGATAAAAACATGGTATCTACATTCTTTCTTCAGGTAAAGGCAGAGAGCAAAAAGCTTGCAGCGTAAACATATAATAAACTCGTTAATAAGGTAAATTGATATATATATGTAAAAGGAAACAAGATCCAATCTATTTACTGCCTGCAGAAATAAAAGATCACAAATTACGTAAAATGCATAATTTATTTTATTTGTAAAATCAATCTTCCAATTAAATAACTTACAGAATAATCCAAAAATAATTGTGACGTAGAGAAACAATAGAATATATAAGAAAATTTCAATGTCATACCCGCGCGTTTTTCTAAGAAAATCTTTCGTACTTTCAGTTTCACCCTATCTTTATTTTGGCGGTCTGTTTTTTAGTAAATGTAAACATGTTTCTTGTCAGCAAAATTACGAGTAAATGTAAACAAATCGCATAAATATCCACAATAATTTTGAAGTTGGTTTAGCGGGATTTACCAAATATAAATTTCCTTTTTTTTATTTTCTCGTTATAGTCAAACGTTTAGGGGTACATGAATCCCTCTTCTCCCCCCCCCCTCCCCCCAGGATCGAAATGCATGAATGTACTTAACAATTCTCCTATAAACATATTTTTAATAAATTTAACTAGGCAGTTAATTAACTTGAAAATTAAATATTAAGCAAATTGCTTAGATTAGACGGTTTATATACTGTACCTTGGCATCAAACAATACTGGAAGAAAATGTTTGTATGGGCTCTTTTTGGCATGAAATATTCCCCTATTGTGCAATATTTACATTTTTTCAATACTGTAAAACTATTCAAAAATATATTTAAAAATTTCATTGTCAATTATTTTGAATGTCAATCCAATATTTCTCCAATATTAACATTTCAACCCAAATATTTCCAATAAAAAGTCAATATTTAATAAATACTGGTATTTAATTGGAAATATTTTCAGTAAATTTCATAATGGCTCAATATTGAATACCATTATAACCTATATTGGTTTGTTACAAGGGATGCATCACGTAAAAACGATATCGTTCTATCATTATCGGCTTTTTACGCACGACCGCGAAAATACCATCTGTCATAATGCGACGTTTTGTTATCAGGAGGACATGCCATCGTCATTCTTCAGGAAAATGTATATAGCAAAAAAGCTTACACGCTTAAAATATAATAAATTCAGTGATGAACATATGATATATGAACAAGAAATGCATCTTGAAAAAAATCTAGATGGTAAAATCCGATGGTGAAGTCGTGCAAAAGAGAATAAAATCATTAATGGCATTGTATTCAATGAATTTTTTTCACAAACTTAAAAAAAATATATATATATATTTTTATAATTAAATCACATTACACGTACTAAATTAATTTGATAAACTATAGACATAAAGGAGATGAACTGCATGTATTTTCTTCCTAAAGTCGCTAAATTTAGAATTTGTACGTATATATAGAAAAAAAGAATCAAAATTGAAAATTAAGAATTAGAGAACATATTTAAATATTTTTTATTTTTTACAAAATAATTATAAAGCAAATAATGAGTCGATATCTCTTTTCAAAATAGCTAGAAATGAATATGGTTTCTGTTTAAAAAACTTCGTTTATAAATTTCAAAGTATAACAATAACAACTGGGGAATATATTTGAATAAGAAAAATGTTTTATGAAATAACCGTTAAAAATATTATAAAAGAAATGGTGGACTAGTAAGTAAAATTTACAGTAGTAAACAAAATTAATGAATAATACTGAAAATTAATAATAATTGTTTTGTTAACCGATACCTGTTTAGTTTAGTTTGTTAATCCAATATCACTTATAACTAAACAAGTTTTGAATGAGTTTGTATAGTCGTGTCTTATCCAGGAATTGGAAATGAAACTCCCGTGTATATATACAAAGTAGTCATAAAAAACTTTGCTGATATATGAGTTGTAGAGACCGTACCTTGGAAAGAAACGGTATGAAATTTGGGTTTCAGATATTATTTCAGGGTACTATTTTTAATATGAAATTAAGGCTTCAGATATTTCGAAGTATGTCCTGGAGAACGCGGTGAACAACAACAATCCGGCCCTCATAATTACAGTTATAGTGACAAACTTTCGAAAATCTCTAATGGCAACACCCACTTTTTTACATAGCGAAATGTTCTTCACATTGAAACACTTAAAATTCTGCTGAAACGGTGACATATGACAAAGGCCAGAAAAGCAGTGAGTGATCAACGTTGGCTAAAGGTAAGGTTATTAATTGATATTGCGTAGCTACTGTGAGCAGCTCCTTAGTACAGCTGTTTGCACATACATGTGGTTTAAATATTATGGGACTTACTTTCTGACCATTTGAACTGTTGAAAGGTCAGAAGATGAGCAGCAATGGGAGGAATTAACTCCACGCTAATTACGACTCTCTTTCGATTAGATGTAGTGAACCTTTTCCTTGACCACTACGATCACCATATTTCACACACAAAGATTTCTTCTTCTGAAGAAACATTAAGAGCATATGATCTATGAAAGTTTTATCAACTTCGATGAAAATCTAGTCATAAAACTGTCAATTGTTTCTCGAAATATGCGTAAAAAGTCTGACTTCACTGATAAAAATGACACTTTCAAATCTGAGTAAATCGATGTTTTAATTTTGTAATGAAACTTTTTGTTTCATATATGATGACCCAATGCTTTCAATTCTGAAATACCAGAAATACAATATTGAAACATGGACATACTCAAAACTGAGCACACAGAGGTCAGTTCATACTCATTTTTAAAACATGGACATACTCAAAAATGATTAGGATCAGTTCAAACCCATTTTTGAAAAATGGACGAACTCAAATATGAGCACATGATGTTTTATTCTTGAGTGTGTGCATGTTTTCAGTAATGATAATATACATGTTTCAAATTTGAGTAATTTTGATTCGGAGCCATTTTGACTATGTTACATACTCAGATTAGAGTATTTTTTGCTCAGTTTTGAAAATATCGTTTTCAGAGTGTTGTTTTCTAATGTACACCATAGCTATGAATGTTGTATTACTATTAGTAGTCGCACTTTCGATTGTAAAAAAAAATCATTAAAACATTTGTTTCTTTGTATTTTATCTGTCACTCTCAGTTACTTGATGTCCATACTTTCCTTACGTGCCAGCACTTATACTTGCCATTTCTGTAAACACATTCCATTTCAAAATTTGTTTATTTGGGTTCCCTCTATATATATATCAGATATTTTAAAATATCCCTGAACATATAAATGTATGTGTACATACTATAGGATATTTCGTATAGCCTTTTGCATGAAATTTAATATTTGCAATTCTAAATTTTGTTATATTAACATTACAAAACCAAACCTGACATATTATAGATTTTATTACGATAAAAAAAAATGTCAACTATATAATAACATTTATCCTAACGTCAATTTATTAACTACAAAAATCATACGGTTCTCCAGAAGTTTCTTATCCTTCTTATTAAAACACTTCGCTATCAATAAGAACGAAAACAACTGACAAAAACCCTGCAGTCAGGTATTTATTTTTCTTTAACCTTGTCAATATTCGGAGATACAATATTAAGAATCTGTCTCCAAAATCCCAGATGCTCATCTAATATGAAATAAGACCCTTCTTGTTTACTTCATAATGAAGTAAGTTTTCCATATTTTTTTATCGTAACTCATAGTGAGAATCAAAACGCATTCATCATTTTTTTTTTGCTTCTCTATATTCGAAATAAATCCAGTATCTAATGAAACAGAATATCTTTCTTTTTCTCCCGGCAAATATATATGAAGATGTACTTCCGGAGCAATACCCTATTAAGTCTGTAATGCACAGATATACATTTTTTTTATTATTATTTTATCACGAAAACAAGTAGATTCTAGCAATTGTATTGATACTATACAGGGTGTCCGAAAAGTATATTTACATATTTTAAAAATGATTAAAAAGGTACAAACAAGAATAATCACTTGCGGTTTGTTGTATTCAATAAACAAAATATCAAAGTTTTTTTTTTTTTTTTTTTGACGCAGAGGAGAGAATGTTTAAAACACTTTAACGTGCATGCCATTCCTTGTAAGCATTTCATAGAGTTCATAAGAGATTTCATGTCAAGCTCTGTGACGCATTGCCAGTGATACGAGAATTTAATCTAATAATTTGTTTTTCTCTAATAATCGGGTTCTTGGTGCGCTTCGAGTACATAAAAAACTCAAACGATGAAAATCAATGAGTTCAGCTAACTTGCTGTATATGAATCTTTAAAAACGGAAAATTTGAATGCGAGACAATTATTTACTTCATCATAACGAGAAATTTGCTGCACCTGGCTACTAATTTTAAAAAAAAATGCCTAGCTCATGTAAAGCTACCTACCTTGCTTTACATGAATTGAAATAAGTAAGTAAAATTTTAATGCCGGTGTAATTCATTAATAAGCAATCATTATCAACAGGTTTTTATTGAGCTTCCCTGCTCAAGAAATGTAACCAAATTCAATTGACTTTCCAGTGGACTTGCTTTGTTATATAGGGATTTTTTTTTTTTTTTTACTTATTTCTTATAAGGTGATAAGAATGATTACTACAACGTTTGAAATAAAAAATTGCTCTATTTCTACATGTGTTTATTTTTTCGCTTCGCTACTCAGTGCAGCATTACTAAATAGACAGAGCATTATAAATGACTATGGACATGCAACTTTTAGGGGTGCCGTGGCTTGAGAAATTAAAAAATATCTGCTTTCACTTTCAGGTCTGTTTTATAAGAAAATATTTTTTTTATTCGAGTTTTCTTATTATTATTAATTAAAAAATTATTCTCTACTCGCATGAACGGTCATATTATTTATATGAACAAATTTAATTTTTATAATATTTTATCTGATCAGGATTTTTTTTTTCTAGTAATGTTTTTATATACCTTAATGAAATTGAAGTACTTAGTCTAAATAATTTACAATTAAATTGATAAACCTTTAAAAGTACACATATACACTGATGTTCAAAAATTAAGGGGCAGTGACCTTTTTTTTTTTTTTTTTTTTTTTTTTTGTTTTTTTTTTTTTGTTTTTTGTTTTTAGACATTTGTCGAATATCTGCTGAAATTCTTTATGATTTGTCCTTGAACTTCAAGAATTTAAAGAACATGTTTGACTTCATAATTTTCAGTGAAGATTTTGTCGCAAGGGCAATTAGGGGGGCCAATAATAATTTTAATAATATTTGCGATCACCCAAGTAACAAAAAATGCTCAAAATAGTCTGTCACTATAGCAAATGACTATATACGTCCTGTTCAACATTTGTGTGCATTTCTGTAAGCATAGCACGTATATTTGTGAAGATGTTAACATTTCTGCGAAAAATTCAAAAGTTTTTTTTATAGCATACAGAGATTTCAACCAAATTTAACAACACTTTCCGAAAACTTGACAAAGAAAATTAGAAATAGCATACTGCAATTGAAATATTAATACTATATTGAATATTTCATGAGGTATGGGTATTTGTATGAAATAAATTTTAACTGTGGATGTGCGAACTACAGCAAAGATTTTTTGTCATAATTTCGTAGTTAATACTACAGAGCAACTCATATAAAAAGACCAGTCAAATATCGTGAAAGCTCAAAAAGATACAGTGAACTAATTGATAAATTGCGGAGAAATCCCATATAATCTTATGGGATTTCCAATTTATCAAACCTGTCTGCATTGCCTGTATCTTTCCGAATTCTCGCGATATTTGAATGGACATTTTATATAATTTGCTCTATAGAATTGACTACCTGTTTTACTATCGAAATTTTAAAAATGACGATAATTCAAAACAATAACAAAAATATTACGTTTTTAAAGGCACATTTTAAGACATAACAGAATATATTACTAGATTTTCTGTCATTATTATATTTCTGTAGATTAAGGAGCAATTGTTTTGTTTTTTGAAAGTGTAAGTATATTTTGAGAAACACGTAGCTATATTTGTAACTTCACAAAAAGTACAGGGACATGTTTAAATAGATATTCATGTTCAGAAAAAGATATTGAAGTTCTCTATTTTCTACTTTGTGATTCCTTCCTCACTTAAAATATCAAAAACTGCGTTAATCACAGTTTTTCCCTGGTATTCTTCATGTTCCCTGGTGGTCCTCATGTTTGGTATTTACGAAAACTGTCATAACTTGCAAGTAAAGTTATTGTGCCTCGACCTAAAGTTATTGTGCAAATATTCTTTAAAAAACCATGGGGCCATTTCCATAATTTTTTTAAAGTTGCAGTCAAAGTTTCAGATATAAACTTATAAATATTCAGTAAAAGACATTCGGCATTTTCTGTTACTCAAGGTGAGAGTAGAGAATAAATCATTTACACGCTTACACTGAAAAAAAAAAAAAAAAAGAAAAAAAACTTCTTAATCTAGTTCTCATCTTTCTTAAGGTTTATGAAAATATAATATAACCTCTTCCGATGATTCCGAAAATCGTTTTATTATCTTTAAAAATATATTTTCGTGATTTAAAGGGACCTTTCGAAATTGTTCCTTATAAGATGCTTTTTGCAACTCGACATAAATCATTAAATTTTCCTCATTTTACAGTGAAATTTTTTACGTGGTTATAATAAAGTAATAACATAATAAATTCAATTAAATTTTTTCAATGTAATTAACAGATATTTAAAAATTACATAAAATGTATGCATAAAAGAAATTTAATGACTTTTGCTCACCTGCAAGATAACTTTTGAAAAAAAAAAATCCAGAAACACAGAATCCTAGCTCTAGTATCAAATTATATCTTACTATTGTCTTAATTCACCGAACATTAATTAAGTGAAAAACATCAATAGATTTTGATATATAACATGATTAATGTTAAAAAAATAAATTTCTTGAATTTCTTTTTAATTTTTAAAATTTCTAAAATTATTAAAATATTAAAGATTTTAAAGATTTTGGTTCAGTTAAAAAACACAGTATAAAGATAAAATTTGATACTAGAATTAGGATGCTACTGTATTTTTTCTTTTAAGAGTTATCTTCTGGGTAAGCAAAAGTCATTAAATTTCGTTTATGTATACTTTTTATGTAGTTTTTAACTATCTGTTAATTACATTGAAAAAAATTAATTTAATTTATTATACTATTATAACCACTGCAAAAATTTCACTGTAAAATGAGAAAAACTTACAGATTTATGTCGAGTTCCAAAAAGCATCTTATTTTGGACTCAAAAGGTACTTACTATCTCACCATAAAGAAGCATTTTTGAAAGAAATGTAATGCCGCCGGTAAGACGTTTCAGAGTAGTTTTATCACTGTATTATCCCATTTTCTCTATCTGGAATATTGGTTTTTCGGATGTTATCAATTCTCAAGTAAAATATTTTCAGCTGTGTGACACAATTTAAACATACAAGGATAACAAAATATTGTTACTTTTTATGTTAATGCTATTAATTTTAATTTTAATGTTAATATTGTTAAATTATCATGTTTGTTTAACCTGACAATATTTACTTGAAAAATGATAGCATCCGAAAAAACGATATTTCGGGTACAGAAAACTGAATAATAATTGTTAAAACTAATCGGAAACGTTTCAGAAAATTACGGAAGCAGAATAAACCTTTGTTTCATAAATGCTTCGTTAAATCTGGGAAATGTATTAGTTTCTGAGGTTTCTAAAGATAAAAGAACGCTTTTCGGAATTGCGGGTAATTCGGAAGAGGAAGATATTATATTTTCGTAAATCTTAAGAAGATAAGAACGCTAAGATACCAAGCAGATAGATCAATTAAAAAACATGGATCTTCTAAGCAGATAGATACATTAAGAAACATGTATCTTCTAAGCAGACAGATCCATTAAGAAACATGGATCTTCTAAGCAGATAGATTCATTAAGAAACGTGTATCTTCTAAGCAGACAGATCCATTAAGAAACATGGATCTTGTAAACAGATAGATCCATTAAGTAACATGGATCTTCTAAGCAGATAGATCCATTAAGAAACATTTGTCTTTTTTTCAATGTGCCAATTACAAAACATCTTTATGATTAACCTAATATCATTCCAATTAAGTTTTTCTCTATTATTTGTGTACCTTCCTGATCCCTTTTAAAATGTAAAATACTGAGTACATTATACTTTTCTTTAAACTTGTTTATTTATATTCGGAATTTAAATAAAATATCTCTAGCTGCTAATAAAATTGAAAAGATAAATATTAATCACAATCCATTGTATAAGAATGTTATTTTAAAAAAAATCCGAGGAAATTTTCATAACTTTCTCAAAAATTATACCACAAAACATCATTACACCGCTCTTTAGTAAACGAGAACGACTGCCAAATATTTACATTTTCTTAAATATATACGTAAAAATATGAGTTATTACTCCTGAAAGTAATTTAGTCGACGCGCGATTTATTTATTTACTGACATTGATTCATGCGATTCTTTTTGAAAGAGGCAATCAGAGGACATATATCATTATTTTTCTCACTCTGTTTGCTCCGGAAGAAGATAAAAAATAAGATTGAAACTCATATCTTTTCTGATTATATTCCGAATGTCAAATGTGGGACATTTTTACCAATAACGTCGGACAACGAAAAATGATCTGTAAAGATTAATTACGGATGAATTGTGAAACGGACGTTTTAAGGGTTCTTTTATTTGTCAAATATCTCACAATGACTCCGCAATCATTGCGATGCTTTATTTTTCGGATTCTTTTCTTTTGTGTGGAAGAAAAAAATTCCTTTGTGCAGATAATTATTTCGTCGGCTTCATTTGGAAAAGCAGAAAATATGAAAGTAGAGATGAACTGACTCACAGTGAGAGTAGCAAAATGTGAGTAGTATTGATTTAAGAAGTGAATAATAATATTTTAGCAGAAATGTACTTAGTTTTAAAATGAATTATTCAGAATGTATATTTAGAATAAAAATATTTGAAATGGAAGTAATAATTTTGATCAAATATATAGAAATACCATTGTTTATCTTGGAAAATAATGATAACTTTTATTTAAAAAAAAATCATTTATTATAAAATTTGCGATAACCTTGATAAAATAAAATAAAATAAAATAAATCAATTTTTCACAGAACCGTTAACATTTTCAAGAATATGCATACTATTCTTACACAAATGCACAAAAACTTTGAACGCGACATACAGAGTCATTTGCTACAGTGACGGATCATTTTGAACATTTTCTGTTTCTTGGAGAAACGCAAATATTATGTTATTATTAAATTTATTATTACCACCCTAATTGTCTCACAAAGTCCTCGGAACTAAATCTTCACTGAAAAATATGAAGTCAAACATGTTCTTTACACCCTCAAAGTTCAGGGGCATTTCGGGCATTTCCTCACGAATTTCAGTAAATATTCCACAAAACGTTTGAAATCGAAAGTGTCTGCACCTTAATTTATGCACATCAGTGTATAATAACTAGTACAAATATAAAGAAACTAAGCAACTGCAAAGTGAGGCTATAGCTACTGCCAAGCCTATCTGCTATTTTTTTTTTTCAATGTAGTATTTTACAAAATATGAAAATATTAATATCCGTTTTAGAAAACTTAACAAATGCGTTTGCATTACTGTCAACAATATACTTAACTCAATATTAAACTGTATAGTATACATTGATTTATCTTACGTATTTTGATAACACTAGGGGACCAACACAGTCTTGGAAAAGCAATAAATATGAAAGTAGGGATGAATTGACTCACAGTGAGTGTAGAAATGTGAATAGTATTGATTTAAGAACTGAATAATATTTCAGCAGATATGTATTTAGCTTTAAAAGGAATTATTCAGAATGTATATCTACAATAAAGATATTTGAAATGGAAGATATATTTTTGAACAAATATACAAAAATATCATTCTTTATCTTGAAAAATATTGAAAGATTTTTTAAAAATGCATATATATATGAATCACTTATTATAAAATTTGTAATAACCTTCATTTTGTTATTCTAGCAGGGATTTTTGGTAAATATATTTTACGAAAGATGCAAATATCAATATCAGTTTTAGAAAACTTAACAAATGCTTTTGCATTACTGTCACCAACTTACTTAACTCAATATTAAACTATATAATATACATTGATTTATCTTACGCATTTTAATAAAAATAAAGCTATAAAGCTAAAATTTTCATAAAATAAAGCTATCTAGGCCCGGCCCGGCCCGATGCAGAAATTAAAAGTTCGTCCCGGGCACGGCTCGGCCCGGCTCGTGTGTAATTTCGAGTTTCACGGCCTGGCCCAGCCCGACCCAGTCCGACCTGTGCAAAAATCAATAAAATTCAGGTCCAACTCAATTTCCACATGAAATTCCATTTTTTCTTAAAATACAATTAAGATTCCATTTTAGAATACTTAATACATATTTATGTAAAGATTTAACAGCATATTTTAGATTGCTATATGTTCAGAAGCCGAATCATACAGAATAATAAATATAATAATCTCTTAGACTCATTAGACTCTTTCGTTATGTCTATTATTTTTATAAAACAAATTGTCTGAGAACAATTAAGTTAGTTCCAGCTTGGCTTCACTATGTAGTAAAAAAATGTAAGCCTGATTTCGGCTCAGCCCGAGCCTGCTAAAGCAATTAAATTCGGAATCAGACACGATGTAAAATGTCCGATGCCGGTTTCTTACGCTTGACATGTTATATCACTGAACTGATGTTGCCGTCAGCTCGTGAAGCACATGAATACTTATTCCCGCGAAAGTCATATTAGTTAAAAATGGTTCGTATTTTATCGGTTTAGTTTAAATTTTTATATCGGATCGCTTAAATGTAAAATTAATTTTGAAATTGGTATGTGATAGTGACAGTGATGAATTGATTTTGTTTCACAGACGGAAAAAATATGTTAAACTTCCAAATATTCTAATTCCGACGATGCAATGAAAAAGTTTCAACAAGTAAAAATCTAGATGTCTGTACGGACTGGAGGCCCGTTAAATTAAATTTTTATTGTCGGCCCGGCCCGTTAAATTTTTTTTCTTATTTTTGCCTGCCCGGCCCGGCCCGTTTGAAAGTTTGCTTTCATTTTGCCGAGCTGAGCCTGGGACGAGCCTCGGGCCCATGCAGATCTCTAGAACTGACTCACAGTGAGAGAATAAATGTGAGTTGTATTGATTTAAGAATTAAAACATATTTTAGAAGATATGTATATATTTAGATTAAAAATGAATTAATGTGGATGTATATTTAGAATAGAAATATTTGAAATGTAAGTAATATTTTTGATCAAGTATACAGAAATATCAGTATTTATTTTGGAAAGCAATGAAAGATCCTATAAAAAAGTAAAAAAATTACGAATCACAAGTTTTGTGATCCATGTAATTTTGTTTTTGTAGCAGATTTTTTTAAAAATGCGTTTCACAAAAGATGCAAGTATCAATATCAGTTTTAGAAAACTTAACGAATGCGTTTGCATTATTCTTAACAATATACTTAATTCCATATTAAACTGTATAATATACTATACAGTGATTTATATTACTCATTTTAATAATACTAAATGCAGCAATCAAGTCTTCCTGGGTTACAGAAGATAGCTGAAACTATTTTTTTTATTATTATTAGAACTCTAATAGATTTTTTACATGTAATCTTTTTTTTAGGTTGACCACTAATATTACCAAAAAGCATTTTATATGAAAAATATGAAATATGTATTCAAATAATGTTTTGAAACTTATTAAAAGCATACTTTCATATTAGCCACATGCCAAGAGGTAATAGCCGAAGAAATAGCCAAAGATTTCGCTACTTACGGCAGCCCTTTCGATTCTGATACTTTCAGTGGATTATGAGCCTAGTTCGTTTGCATGTTTATTGAATATGTTTTATTATTTGTATTGTTTTGTTGTTTTATTTATTAACTGATAGACTTTTAATTTGGTTGTGGAATATTAACGGAAACAAACGCTGAACTGTCTACGTTGCTTTAAGTGCAAACGACAGCAGCTTTCACTCAAAGCAACTTTCGTATCACGCGATGGAGATAGATTTTTTTAAAAAAAAACCATGCTTGAAAATTATTTTGAAAATCGTAGAAAAGCAGTAAATTGAGATACAGTTTTCAAACAAATTGCATTTTTAAAAACGTTTATTTTCCTAGTCGAAAGTGTAAAAACTGAAATTGTGCGATGTTTAGAAGTTAAAGAAATTATAGTAAAAGCAAAATTTATTAGTCATGTGTTACCGTTACAACCGCTAATATGACGTCGGCATTGTTCTCACGGGCATGTTTCTACTTTATAATATAGAAGATGTGAGAAACTTGATATGGTTTTTAAAGACAAAATGGAATGACGAAGGATTGGCATCGTGTGCATTCGGGGGTCAGAAGAAAAAATGTGTATTAGATGGGGATATATTTGGGGATTTGTCTGAAAAAAAAAAAAACACAGAAATTTCCCCTGGTGTAGCAAAAACATTTTCGAAAAATCAATCCGGAAGTTTTCGAGGTTTACGGAAACATTTCTGAAATAAAAGGGCACCTTTTCTGTGAGTAAATTTAGGAACAGACGTTTCTGTAAATTTAAATTTGGGAAGCTATTGGTTTCTGACTTCTTCAATTAGTTTTTCGGATTAGTTTTTTTTTCCTGATAGCTTTTGAAGACAACGGAACAGTATTCAAAAACGTGGATAAATATGAAATTAAACTTAATTTTTTAAACTCTTAGTATCATTAATAAATGTTTTATGCAGTTTTTTACAGTTTATAGCTCTAATTTGATTATTAAACATTCGACCCGTGATGCGTATAAAAGTGTTTAATAAAAGACAAATTTATTTATATATTTATTTTGATCGAGCTTTGAAAAAAAAATCGTACTTATTGATTTTCTCACCTTTAACAGCCAGATCAGTGCCGAAATTTTTATTTTTACTTCTCTATAATCGAACTGTCATTTTAAAAATTATTTTTGAGATTTTTGTTGTTTAACTGGCAGTATTGATCTTCCTTCTAATTTCACATAGGCAAATTCACTAGTAACAGCTAATTCATTTAATAAATCAAATAAAAATAAAATAAAAATATAATCTAATGGAACATAAACATGTTTAATTACACAATTATTTTTTTTCCTTGAGTAATTTTAAAAACAGAATTATTAATATGTGCAGAATTAAATC
Source organism: Maratus michaelseni (assembly GCA_963931845.1). NCBI lineage: Eukaryota > Metazoa > Arthropoda > Arachnida > Araneae > Salticidae > Maratus > Maratus michaelseni. Next base: position 145,893,727 of record OZ007588.1, on the reverse strand, counting down.
GTACCCGAAAATTGAAGATATTATTAAACTGCTTCAAGTGATGACACGTGAGCACATTCTTATCAAAAATATATCACGTCGTCGTCATTTAAACAACAATGCTTATGTGTTAACATCGAAGTACTCTAAAATAGTTACTGGAGAAGTTTAGTGTGGTAATGTGCGTGCTGATGTTCACGTTATGCATAAATCTTTAACAAAAGAGTTTTATTATACTGATTTTAACATATAAAATGCTTTCACCTGTGCTAGTGAATATTGCTCACACGTTTAAAGAGACAATATAATTATTTTACCTGTGCATTATTTGGAAGGGAAAATTTAATAAATTCAACCGATGCTCTTTTGAAAGTTCTGCAACGGGTGGAAGAAGAATTTAGCTATCGTTTGATCTGAATAAAAAAATTGATTTTTCCATTATTTTCACTGCAAATAGAGGCGTCTTAAATTCAGACACTTAAATGTCTGACTGTGAAATTTCAGACATAATGTGGTCAAATATGGCTGCCTTTAATGCTTAAAAAAATGTAGTCAGAAATGGCTGTCTATTGTCGATAAATCGGAGCACAGAAATGGCCGCGATTCAGACGTTTGAAATATCTGAAATTCAGACACAAATAAGTGTCTTAAAAGATTAAGACACTTCAAAGTGTCTCTTTTTTGAACCATCCGTTTCAGACACTTAAGTATCTGAATTTCAGACATGTCAGCTTACAGTGTTCATGATGTCAGGTGGTTTACAAATTCCCTGCTCGACAACGCGAGATTTTCTGACACATTTTCTAACTCATTTGTAAACGTAAAGACAAAAAATTAGCAGGCCTGACGATCAAAGCGATTTGGAATTGAATGGTGTTTTCCATTGTTTGATAAATGAATTACTTATCGGGTTATAAGCGATTGTTGTCAGGTAACGACCGAATATTCTCATTTCCTGTAACTATTGCGTCCTAAAGTTCACTGAGAAAAATGACACTCACTGAGTAAATCGATGTTTTCATTTTGTTATGAAACTTTTTGTTTCAAATATGACGAACCAATGCTTTCAATTCTGAAATACCAGAAATACTCAGAATATTGAAACATGGACATACTCAAAACTGAGCACATAGAGGTTAGTTCATACTCATTTTGGAAAAATGGACATACACAAAAATGACTAGAATCAGTTCAAACTCGTTTTTGAAACATGGGAATACTCAAAAATGAGCACATAGAAGTCAGTTCATACTCATTTTTGAAACATGGACATACTCAAATATGAGCACATGATGTTTTATTCTTGAGTGTGTGCATGTTTTCAGAAATAAGTATATACATGTTGCAAACTTGAGTAATTTTGATTCGAAGCCATTTTGACTATGCGACATACTCAGATTTCAGTATTTTTTGCTCAGTTTTGAAAGTGTCGTTTTTAAAGTGTTCGGTTCAAAATACCAACATTGACAGTATTTTCTGAGATCTTCTGCCTTTACCGAAAAAGGGAAAACACGATTCGATTGCATAGTTTCTAATAAAAACACGCGACAATTTCACGTGTTTCCAAACAAAAGGGAATTCAGAAAAAAGCTCCTTTGGATTTCAGAACAGCAAGCCACAGAATCGAGTATATCCTGTTTTCATTTAGTAACAGTACTCATTAATCCATAATTTAAATCACTTTTTTTCACTTTTTTTCCCTTTCAACGAAACCCTTACGTCTCGCTTTGTTGACCGCCTGTCCTTCAAGACCGTTTCGGTCAGGTTGAGTGTATCAAGTTGAAATTATTATCAAATAATAAGGTCCATGGTCCCATTGTTGTGTAGAATTTTCGAGCTCAATAAAAAGTTGCCGCCTTAAAACAATACTTTTGAAAATCCCGATTTTGGAAAAATACCGTAATAAATCAATATAGAATTAAAAAGAAATGATTTTTGGATTTTTTCTTTTTACATATGCTATAAGATCTTCTAGGGTGGCAAATTTCAAAGTTGTAGAATCATTACCTATCATGGGATATCATTGAATTAATTACGTATGATAGGATTTAACAGAATGAAGAAAAATTTTATTAATATCTTTTTAAGTTTTGATTCGATTTTCACAAAATTTGAAATAAGTCGATAAGATTATATATATTAAATTTTAAACCATTCGGCAGGGCGTTTTTGCGAAGTTATATGCAGAAAGACGGGCGGACTAGATTTATTTATTTTCAGTGGCCGCGAGGGAGACTATTTTGGCTACGGACAAAGTTTATAAATTAATTCCTTAGTAAAAATAAATACCATTTTTTTAAAATATTAAATTAGAACTTAACTAAAGACTTTTAATCCGTTATTATTGTCTTTTTTTTAAATTTAAATTTTTTAAATGTCAGTGAAATGAATATTGGGTTTTATATGTAGGGATGTCCACGGAGGGGACTTTCGATTTTTATTAATAAAAAGATTAAAGTTAAATATTAAAATTATTTTGTCAGAAATGTATTTAATAGCATACTTAATTATTATTATTACTTAAAATTATTAGCCCTCTCGCTCCCCTGACCCTCACACGAGGCTTCTAACTTAAATGATAAAACGCAATGTTTTAGAAAAATCTTTCGACTAAATTTTATTTTGAGTGATGTCTTTTAAACATCCAGGCTTCATTTACAGCATAAATAATTTTTGTTATCGCAATCTTTTAGGTATCCGCACACCTTTGAAACGTCATTTTCGATGAAAATATCGATTTTTCATTTTTGTAATAATATTAAAATTCGATCTTTTATCTATCGAATTCTGCTGTAAATGTGTTTGTATCTGAATTAGAACCCGAGTTACGACCGTTTAAAATTACATCTATTATACAGCTTACCGAAGTATTTTACAACCGGAAATATCGTTCTGCAAACCGAAAGTAAGCAGAAATGTATGTTTATATTATTCTTTTTCGAGATTTAGCATTTAAATTGGATTATATGTTTAAGAAAATACATGCAGTATATAATTAAATTTTTAAAGAATAATAATTACTTTTATAGCAAGAACCGCTTTTAAAAGTTATTTTTAGCTTTTTCTCAAAATTAAGTTTTTCAGATTTTTACTGTATGCAAAACATCCTACAGCAAAAAATTATGCATGAAATGCCTTGAAATTTTTTGTGCCTATTTTACAAATGTTTATTGAGGTAACAGACTACAATCATGAGGATATATTAATTAGTTTTACATTTGCACTGGTATAAATTAAAAAGTTTCAAGACATTTTACGAAATTTTCATTACATTATTACTTCAAGTGCCATAACTTCTGCGATAGAGATGCTATTATAATGAGGCTAGTCTATGTCCTAGAGAAAATTATTTTCTTTATTATGCAATTTACAAAATGTCAATACATTTATTTGATTTTGAGTTATCATGTTTTGCGCAAATGTTAATTTTTCACATAATTCTGACTATTTTTAATTTTTAAAAAATTATTTCTGTGAGTAATTTCAAAAATGTTTATATATATTTCAAAGTTTTAACTTAAATATCATTAGAAAAATTTGGTATAATGAGAAATTTTCAAAAATTTCAAAAAATCACCCCCGAAAGCATGCGGATACCTTAATAGCATTTTAATTCTTCTAATTCAAATATTGGTTTGTGAAACAAATATCGGTAATGAGAGGGTTTATACATATGAATGAAATTATAAGGAAATTTGTTACATTTCCTAATATATTTATCCCTTTGGTACCGTATAATGTATCTTTTCGTGAGAATGACCGAAGTGCTATACATTACTGAATTCTGATAAGAGTGACGACACTTTCGTATGTATTTCCATTTGAGCATCTATCCAAATGCTAAAACTAGTATGAAACCGGACCAGAAACTTCTCCAAGAATTTGTAACACTATATGCATAATGTACTTCATTTGCTAGTGGCAGGTGTTGTTAAACTTTCCGTATGATGTAATATTTTCTACAATTGAAAATCACACCATCTGTTAAAGAGTCGTTATTTATTCTCAGTTGGTTCTATTTTAAATACCTCGATTTACATGGGTCAATCATTGTGAGACTGCATTGACCTAAGTATTTGTTTACTATAAAACAATAGATCAAATAAAGAAACGTAAAATACCACGACGAAAATTTTTTTCATATAAACAATATATTCCCATTTTGGAAATTGAAAGCTAACAAATATTTTAGTAATTCAATTTTCATGTATGTAATTTTTTTGTAAATCCCTGTTGTACAAAATAAATATCATAAATTACAAAGTATCTGAATTTTTTCGTTTGCAATGCTCTGTTTGCTTTCGCAAGATGAATTATAGACAAAAATAAGTTCTCATGTATGCAACAAAGAAATTTTACAACTATGTACTAAGAATATATTTTTCCTACGAGAGCATTTTTTAAATTGAAAATGTAGTACCTGAAATAAGGTCCATTTAAATCTCTTTTTATAAATTATACGTAAAAAAGTAATTATTCACATAAACGGACTGGGATTTTTATGACACTCTCACAAAATTCTCAAATACTACAATATGTCTAAACCAATGTGTGTAGCATTTTTTTCAACAAAAAACTTATATTTTGGGCTGAGAATTTATGTATAACTATGTGTTAAACTTAACTTTTAAATAACGTTAGTTTCTAGCAAAGGGTACGAATTGTATAACATTTAAGATGTTGTTTCAAATTACCAAGCAACTTTCTTCTTGGAGCAACACATGTTCAGTCATACATAGCATATAAAACTAATGAAAAAACCCCAATTTTGCCCAATTTTTTTTTCTTAAATCCAGTATTTTCTTAGAAACACCATTTTCTATAATTAATAATTTAAAAATATAATAAATAGATAATACGGTTTTATGAGCTACAAGTGTGAGATTGCAATGTCAAAGATCTGTATTTTTTATACTGTTCCTGAAACGCTTTCTGAATTTCTCGTCACACATTACAATGCGTTTCTTTTGTGTATTATTTTTTATGTGTTTTTTCGGTCTATCAAAAGAAAATTAAGTTTACTAAAAATATTAAAACTTTCCAGTCTTTCTGTCTCAACAAATAATTATTTCTGAGTTCATTTCGAATTTCATAGTAATATGTATTTAAGGTCGGGGTTTATAACATAAGAACGGTTCTCGCAATGAAAAATTACGTCATAAACGTATATTTCCATTCCTAAAACTGAAAAAAAATCATATAATTGTACTAAAATAGTGGTTTTTAATGATTTTTTTTCACTGGAGGCCATAACCAAGGGTCCTAAGTTGATATAATGTTTTTGCGTGATTTTTTTTAAATAATCATTACAGATATATATATATATATATATATATATATATATACTAGGGGGCCTACCCCCTGCGATCTACGCTCGCCAACCCCCACTCAGACTTCGAGGCCTCTAAAAACATGACAGCGTGCTTTGTTTTAAAAATATTGGTCGATCTGTAATTGGGTTGCCATGCTTTTAACGTTTTAATGGGGCATTTTTTGATTATCATGTCCTCATACACAGCTGTTACAACAACTGACGACTGTTTTCGGGATTGATAAGTAAAATCAATTACAACTTAAAACCAGCTTGTATAAAATGGTTAGGTTTAAATTGTGGCTACCTCTTGGACTTTTATAACAACGCTCTGCATTCTATTCTTCCTTTGCGTTTAAGGATGAAAAAAATTCCATCTGCTTGTGAATAACATTAAGAATCACGGTATTGAAAAGTACTATGTTATATATATTTTCAGTAACAGGTTTTAATTTTCTCTCTATTTTAGTGCACCATCATGCATATTTTCATGTTATTTTAAATATGTAAATTATTTATTTTAATTAATATGTATATACAAATTTTCTAATAATTATTTATCATACAAAATTAATTAAATATTTTGTGCATGCATGACTGCATTTATTTGGCATCTATTGATGAGATATTTAAACAAATTTGCTATCGCGATAATTTTACACCATGTTATGTCACTTGAATATTGTCCATAAGAAAATCGGGTACTTTTCCAGTATAGGATCCTTTGCTTTTAGGTTTGGCGTAATTCGAGCTTCAAAAAGGGATAGATTCGTTAATATCACATATATTTGTTGCCAAAAGTTATGAAAACAAACCCAATGAACTTTTGGTGCTTTTCTATTATAGGGGTCTTGACGCTTTTTTAAAAAGCTTGGCGCAATTCGGGCATCAGAAAGTGAGATTTGGTGCCAAATGACATAAACAGCCATGGAAACAAATTCGACGATTTTTTTGTTTATATGCGTATTTTAATTATACGTATATTATTATTGTTTTTTCTATCAAAATACTTCTGATTATATATAAAATAAGATAAATGACATTTTACGCTAAACAAATTGTATAAATATTGAAAAAATGCTTCTGTATACGAAATGACAAAGTGAATAAGTTGACAGAAAGTATGTTGCCAAATTTCCTTTTCCGCCAAGGCTATTTTCCCTATTTCGTCAAGGCCCCATAAAGTGGAAAAGCACCGAATAAAAAAAATTAAATGCTGACAGACGTTTGAATCCTGACGATAGAAATGTGATTTTTTTTCCAAATTTTCCTGAAAAACATAATTTAATCACAATCTTGTCTTCATTAATGATAGAAACAAAAGATAAATTCAAAGTAAAAAGAATATAGATTCAAAGTAGATTCAAATAAAAAGAAATCAATAATCCCTATCGGGATCCTTTTCAATTTTTTTCCCTTTTTTGTCACAAAAAAACTGAGTAATTAGTTGTCATCATTACAGAAATGTCATTTAAAATTAGAAAAAAATTAATATCTCGAAAACTAATTCCAATTTCAAAATTCTATTACCAGTTTTGCCATCCGCGGATTTTTATGGACAATTGGTATTAATTTCACCATCAAGCGTTTAATATTTTATTAAAAATAGCCCTGAAACATAATCAGTCGTTTAATCAGTCGTTTCATAAAATCGTTTCATAAATTCGTTTCATAAAATCGTTTCACAAATTCGTTTCATTAGGATTTTATATATATAGGGTAGATATTAATTTTTACTAGAAGAAGTGTTTTCTTGAAATATTTATAAGCACGCATTCGTAGTAACATACATGTGGATATGCATAAGCTTATTTTCACACCTCAGAAGGAATCTGTAAAGTTTTCCATTGCAATTGATATCCTCATTTCTAAAAGAACTACTTTTTCCAAACTAATGTTTATTCAATTGATTTTTTTTATTTATTTAATGGTATAGCATTATAACAGTTGATTTATATTATACCAGTTATATTGCACAGCTTAAAGAAAAAGAAGCAGTAAAAAGTTAAAAGTTAAATGCGCTGCCCATCATTTTTTCTCTATCTTTTTTTATCCCTCATACTTACTTTCATTTTTACTTTCTTGTATCTTTACAAGAAGAAATTGTTGTATTCATGAAAAATTTAGACTTCCGGTTTTCGAAGGATTTATACGATTTAGAAGGTCTTGAACACGATTTAACTGTCTTTAGAATATGTATGTCTGATTGTCTGTCTGTCTGTCCGTCTGTGTGTGTGTCTGTGGGTGACAAAACATTTTTGGGTGCTATATCTCAATAACTAGTGCACGGAATTTAATAAAACTTTAAATTCATTTATACCTTGATATAACTTGATGCTGATTAGTTTTTGGTGTGAATGGCACAACAGGTAGCGCTGCTATGCTGCTTTTTTCATGATTTTCACGGTAGCTATATCTCAAGAACTAATACACAGAATTTCATCAAAGTTCAGATTCAGTTAGACGTTTACATAAGTTAATGTTGATTAGGTTTTGGTGTAAATCTCCCAGCAGGTGGCGCTGCTATGCATCATTTTTCAGGATTTACACAATTTTAGCGATAGTGACTACTAAGAACTAATGCACGACAAAGAACTAATGCACGGAATTTAATAAAACTTTAGATTCAATTAGACCTGGATATTAATTTGTGATATTAATCGCACAACAGGTGGCGTTGCTACGCTGCATTTTTCACGATTTCTGCACTAGCTCTATCTCAAGAACTAATGAACGGATTTTCATGAAACTTCAAATTCAGTTAGACGTTGACATAGGTTGTTGCTGATTAGGTTTTGGCATAAATAGTCGAACAGGTGTTCAGGATTTAGGATTTAAACGATTTTAGGGGTAGTCATATTTCAAAAACTAATGCCTGGAATTTCATGAAACTTCATATTCTGTTAGACCTTGACATAAGTTGGTGCCGATTAAATTTTCGTGTAAATCATATAATAGGTTGCGCTGCTATCATGTATTCTTGGATTCTAAAATATACGCTTTTTAAGTATTAACATGTATGAGATAGAAGAAAGTTTTAAGATTGGCACATCCGACTAGTTAAAGTATGCTAGGAATGTATACGTGTATCTAGTATATAAAAATAGAACTTTTTTTTTCACAGCGCCTCCTTTGACAATATTGAACGTAGCTCGATAAAATTAATAACAGTTATCGGCTTGTATCATAGGATGCCATATAAGCTCTCAGAAATAATAAAAAATTATATTAGTTTCCACGCATTATTTCTTTGTAACTTTTAACGAAGTTTCATTAAATATGACATATGCATTACTCCCTTTTGTGAAAAAAAAAAGAAAGAAAAACAGTAGATAATAGGATACCGTCTGCTATCCGAAATGATGAACAAATATATTTATTTTTGTTTTGTTTGAATAAATGGATTTAATATTTTTAGTTTACATTTTTTTAAATAATGATAATCATATGACTTCCTTCCACATTTATTAAAATGATTATAAAAAATTGAAAGATTTTAATATTATTGATACGTTTGAAATATTTTCCGAATTTGTTAAAAATGTAAATAAATGGATTGTGATAGAACATGGAGTTTTGAAGATGGAGTCTGACCTGCACAGAGCATAGGCTCAGATTAAAATTTTTTGTCCAAACCGTAGCAACGCACACTATATAGAATATGACGATACTCGCCTGGTTCAATTTGTTTAGACGGGTTAGAGAAGTAAGCAAACATTTTCTTATAAAGGTATTCAATTATAATTGCATCAAAATCAAGTAACTTGCAAAATGTAATTTTCGCAATTTTCAGATTTTACATTGTAAATATGATTTCTTTTTAAATTCGTACTATTAGCTCACACTCTCTCTATATATATCTTGTTGGAATTTTCAATCGTTAATAAAATATTTTCTATTCATCCATTCAAGTTCAAATAAATTTTTTTAAACTTGTATTGGATGACAATTGATGTTAATACATTTTTTTCAAATATTAATTAATTAATTAAATTTAATTAATTAATTTTAATTTTTATATGGGAGAAAAAATTTTCTCCGATTGTTTTCATAAATGAAATGAAAAATTTATCTCAAATTAGTGATGCCAACAAAAAATAAAATACCGCAACGATGATTATAAAATAATGTTCAATAAAGATAACGTGGGACATTAATGCTGTACGGGTTTATTTTATATATTTAAGTAGGAATTGACTTAAAAAAAAAAATTATATTACTTGTTTATAATAAGAAATTTAGCAAAATTAATACTTTTAATCTTTTCTAAATGTAGAATTAAATTATGTTTGTTTTTTCTCGAAAAATCGAAAAAATCCGTACCATACAAATGCAACACATCCAGTTGCTTCCCCAGATAGTATACATTAAAAAAAGAACACAATGATTGATCTTTTTACGTTCTTTTTAATTGAATGACTTTTTTTATCCATATGTACGATGTTAATTCAGGCGTGTGCATTTAACACTTTGGCAATACTTCCGTTACTTTACTATCTTTATAACGGTTTAGGTAAGCTATAGCATTCTTAAATATTATCATATTACATAATAAGATCACTAATTATAATTAAAATATAGATAAAAATGCTTAAGTGTTACAAACAGAACACAAAAAGCTTGTAAAAACTTTTTAATATATCGACATGTTTCAATGCTCAAACGGCGCCATTATCAAGATCTACAATGATAAACAAACTATTCTTGCAAATTTTTGAAAATAAACTTGAAAAACATAAATCACGAGATCATATATGTAAAAAAAAGCAGGCGCTTAAAATAGTCAACTATAAAAGTGAAAATTAATATTTCCTTATTGCTATTTTAAAATTGAAACTCATCTGAATTAACTAAAATTTGGCACGAGGTATTTTTCAATTTTAAAAAAGCAATAAAGAAATATTAATTTTCACGTTTACAGTTGACTATTTTAAGCACCTGCTTTCTTTACATATATCATCTCGTTATTTATGTAATTTGCTAGAATAGTTTGTTTATCATTGTGCATCTTGATAATGGCACCGTTTGCGCATTGAAACATGATGATCTTCATATTAAAAGGTTTTTATAAGCCTTTTTGTGTTCTGTTTGTGTCACTTAAGCATTTTTATCTACATTTTAATTATAATCATGTTGTTTAAATTATTAAAATATTTTTGACAGTCATTTTTATTGTGTAACCCAAACAACATTTATTAAAATTCATAAAGATACAAATAAATGTAAATATATTGCTTGAAGGTGCTTAAAATTATACATAAAAACGTTTAAAAGCACATTAAAGTCCTTTTAAAATCAAAACGTTTTCAACCGAACTTACTCGGTCATCATCAGTGAAAAACTAATAGTTAAGTTGAATTATTGTCTCCTCGCGTCTTCTAGCTTGCCCGAAAGTAAAATTGAAGTAAAATGGTTTGTTCCGGGCAATCTAGAAGACGCGAAGAGGCAACAACTCAACTTAACTATTAGTTTTTCACTGATGATGACCGTGTAAGTTCGGTTGAAAACGTTTTGATTTTAAAAGGACTTTAATGTGTTTTAGAATGTTTTTATGTATGTTTTTACGCACCTTCAAGCAATATATTTACATTTATTTGTATCTTTATGAATTTTAATTATTAAACAATGTGTATTTGAACAGAAATTATAACTTTTTATTGAGCATTTATTAATTTTAGAATATCATTTTTTTTTCAATGATTTTAATACACTATTATTACAGAAAATGTAGCTTCGGCTTTTTAATAATCTTAATGTAAATTTTATATTCTTCAAACTTAAGTAATCGGAAACTTTCAGAAATTATGAACAAGAAAATATTTCAGGCAGAAATAAAACACCCCGAGACGTAATAATTTGTCAAAGAATTTGATTTACAGTAGCTCATTCATCTGTAAACCAAGCAGTGTACCGTAAACTCGCCCACACACACACACAAAAAAAATCTTTGATCGTTTACTTATAAAGACATAGATAAGTCAAGTTGCATTAAACTTTGATTTTCTGTTTCATGTTAAGTGACCCTACGCAAATTTTGTTTCATAAAATACGAAATTTTCATTTCAAGAGTCATTATTTTCAGTTAAGTATTGTTTATGAGGCTAATTCAAAGAATTTTTTATATAACAAAATGCAAAAAGATGTAAAAAAAATGAATGGAGACATTTTTCTTTATACTCTTTTATTTGACTAAACTTGGTTTTTGTATATGTAAAAATGGAATTTTGTAATCGATTTTTCGCCCACTTTCAGATATGCTAGAATAAAAAAAAAATTACAGGTGTGTTTCCAATGGCAGTAAAATATTTTAAAATTTTCGGAACTTAATTATAAATTAGTAAGTTAATTTTAAGGTATTTTTCCGTTTGCGGCGCATATGATAAATCGCCAATTAATCTTTATTGTTATAATTATTTATGAGTTACAGAAACAATGGAGTTAATCATGCGCCATAGCATGCTAGTAAAATTATGCCAGCTAACTGTGAAACTTCAACAACAAAATATTTTAAACGCAAAAAAAAAATTAAATTTCAAATAAAAAGTTAAAAGTGTATTTTTTAAAATACTCTTTTATTATTTTATAGTTTAATATTAATTAAATTATGATTATACGAAGAGAAAACAATTTAAAATCCCCGAATAGATAGTTTAATCAAGGTTTTTTTTTTTTTCTTAAATTTAGTCATATCTTAAAAAAAAGAACAGACTACAAATTATATACTTTTAAATAAATTTACTTGTTCGGGTTTTTTATAAAGCGTAGTTCAATACGATGAATTCTCCATAATGGGCGTCCACGCCAAATTAACCCCTTCGGCCCTGATGTCCTACTAATAGGACATATCTTATATTGAGTATTATTTTGTCTTAAACATTATTTTTATTAATTCCAGCACCTAATAGTGATAGTATGAATCTCTATATTTCCTATTATGACTTCACTTATGTTTAGCAAGTAGTAATAATAATAATAATACTTTTCATAATTATTAGCAAGCGGTTGGCATTTCTTTTAATTAAAACTCACATTTCACTCTTTAAATTAAAATTTGGGAATCCTTTTCCGAATTGGTAATTTGTGATAAAAGATAAAAAATATTACTAAATATTTATGCTTGTTTAATTTAGTTGTAATACGACATTTTCCAAACATCTTCAAAAATTCTTCCTTAGACTATTGTTATATGAAAAACACGCAAAATAACTATATTTGTGAGGTTTTGGTAAAGAACGCATTCGTTAACTTTTATTAAACCCTAATTTCTGTGATTCCGATAGCTATTTTTAATTTTGTTAGCATAACAGTAATTTTTTCCCAAAATTCAAAAAAAAAAAAAAAAAAAAAAAAAAAATCAGGGTTAACGTGTTTTAACAGATTTTTTTTTTTTTTTTTTTTTTTTTTTTAAATCTACATAGAGTGTAGTCATAAAATTAGGCGTGGTTTTACAGATAAACATTGAATACTTATAAAAGAGCATTTTATTTTATTATTATTATTGTTATTTTTTTACTTTTATTGAATTTTAGATTTTAAGTTTTTAATATTTTAAAATTTTTATTTGTGTCACGACTGGACATAAAATTCTGCATATGATATATCCTAAGTCGATGTTGAAGCATCTATTAAGCATTTTTATGGTAAGTAACGAGAATTAATTTTTATGCATATATTTAATTAATTTAATTATTCTAAACATTAGTTTTAGTTATTTTCTAATTTTTAATTATTTTTCTACTTTTTCAGATTAGAGTTAAATTTGATAGTTCAGATATCATCTAGTTTTTCTCTATCCTTGTTTTTCAGGCAATGGTTAATTAAAAATATATGTTATGAAAATATCACTTTTTTAAAACCCTAAATTAGCTGGTATATTAAGTGCTTATTAAAAGATGTACTAAAATCCTCAGCTGATTCACAGAAATTCTCAAGCACAATTTAAGAGGTTTCCACTGTTCTGTTATTAACTTACTTATTTTGTTATTCTGCATTTCACCTTTTTCTGAAAATACTTTTGCAATGAAAACTAGTCGTTGGGGGCCACCGTAATACTTACCCATCATGGATATGCATAACATAAAATATGAAAATAAAACATGTGTAATCTATTTATAAAATGCATTGCAATTCGAATAAAATCGTGGCTTGATGACGTCATAAACTTTAAATGTTCTATTACTGAATTGCGTAAAAGAAACATCCTTATAACTTCAAAATTGATAATCATATTAACTAATGGTTTACTGCGTCGGATTAAGCGTCTCATTTCCAATTAAAATATATCTTTGAATTGAAATTTGAATGAAATACAGGGTCATGAAAAATCGAAGAGTGTGGAAAATAGGATTACAAATATCTCGGCAACTAATTATCCGATCGACTTCATTCTTTATGCAAAATTTATGTTTTTTTTTATTGTCTTGTATATTTACTCCTTAAAATAAACAATTTCGAAAATTTTTATATACCTTTTATCAGAACGAATATTTCGAGAATCCGAAAAAATAATTCCGGATAATCAAGGTTACTGAAATTCAATAAGCTTCTTCCCATTATTACATAGTAAGTACATACCAAATTTCAAGTCTCCATCTCAATTTGTTCGGGAGCAAGAGCGTTTACAGACACACACAGAGACACACAGACACACAGACAAACGGACGGCCATTTTTTTTTCCCTAAAAATATGTTTTTTGGAATCTCCAGTGTCTGAAACGTGTAAATCCGTCAATTTTTTTTTTTTTCGATTTTCAAAACGATTACAAGATTTGCCCTATACTACGTATGATAGGTAAGTAATAAAACCATCCTTATGATACCTGCGCTGCGTAAGTCTAATGTAATTTTATGTAATTATGCAAGTTTTGAGCTTCTTAAAAGAGTCTCTAACAATGTATACCTTCAGATACAACGCAGAGATTTTTCTCCAAAAGAAAAAAAATAGAAGAAATTTGTTCGATAAGAATGTTATAAAATATTTTTTTTACATCATATGATTAATGAAAATAAGCTCTTTGAAATTTTAATAATAATGTTACTAAGAGTTATTTTCGGTGATATAATTAATAACTTACACTATAAATCATTAGACGTTAAAAATACTTTTATTGTATTAGAAATCCCAAACAATTTAATTAATAGATTAATTAGAAATCTTAATTATTTTTTAAACATGTGGACCAAAATGGAAATCTTAAAAAATCCTGCAAATTGAAGAATTTTTTTTTTTCGTTTTTTTAATAGAAAGTGTATTTTACAATTTTATTATTTTTATGAATTGAAAAGTTATTTTTAAGTGGCACTTAATTAAAGAATATTGGGGGAAAACTATTAATTACAGTGATTTAATTTAGTAGGAAATATTCTAAAGTCCAAAAGCATACATAAAAACTTACACATTGCTGGCCGTCATTTAAATTATTATTACTGATATTAAGCTAAGATGAGTGCACCAATAATTGACCAGGAACCAGTAAAAGACCTATGAAATATAAAAATTGCAGTAAGCAAGAATTAATGTGTATTTAACTTTGGTTGTTAGAAAATATATCTTTTATGATACATATGACTTTTTACAAGTTATAATTGCAACTAAAGATGTGCTTGAAAGGTAAAGTGGAAAACTATTGTTCTAGTTTCAGTGTTCTATTTTTGTCACTTTGTAAATTGTTTTAAAATATTTCCTGATTTTTAGAATATCCGATATATATATCTTGTAGAAGAAAATTTTTTGCGAACATTTGATTTTTTACAAAAAAAGAAGTGGTGTAATCTCATTTTCTAAATAATACTGTAAATAACTTATATTCTAAAGTAGTCGGATGAGGCAATCCCAAACTTTCTTTTATCTCATACATGTTAATACTTCGCTACAAAATTCGCTATCATATCTCCAATAAAATCGATAATTTTTGTCATTCTTTTGTGCGTCAGCTGCTTGCGAATCGCCGAGTTATGTGGATACAAAACATTAGTCGCTGCACGAGCGGCTGATGTACAACACAAGTACGAAAGATCTAAAAAATGCACAAAAATTGCTATCACAGCGCCCCCTTGCGGCAGACTATCTTCAAAATCATGTGGGACCTGCTGGCAATAGTGAAAATCATATACATGTAATTTGGTTCATCTATATGTATAACTTCATACACTTTTCGATGGTACAATAATGAAAAAGGCACAAAAATCGCAGGAAAACGCACAACGCCCCCTTCTGGTAGAATATCTCCAAATTCAAGGGGAACCTGCAGGCCGTAGTCAAAAATCTATATAAATAAAAAAAATTTCAATTCTATGCATATCTTCATACACTTTTCGATGATAGAATGAGGACGGACAGACAGTCAATTTGTATAAACATGTTTTTCGGGATCTCTGACTCCTAAAACGCGTAAATCCATTGAAAACCGGAATTCGAAATAAATTTCGATTACAATACTTTCTTCTAATATTGTTAGAAGAAAGTAAAAAGAAAATGGGAAAAGGTTTCCGCATTATAAATTCTCATTCCCTAATTTGTATTTAGGGAACTCTGCAGAAAAATGCGTCGTTAAGTTCATTAGAAAAAAGTTAAAAAATTCCAATAAAATATGAATTCCGAGTGCACTCACCCTATAAAAATTGTTCATTTTGCCTTGATTCTCCAAAAATAAGTCGTGCCATTTTTGATAAAAGAAGCCTGATAATGGAAAGAAATCTGTTACTGTACTATTGATATACTGTGCAGAAAACTATGTTAATGATTGAATTTTGTATGTGATTCATCTCAAATAAAAATCTAACGCTATCAGCAATATCTTGAACTTGATGGCTATTTAATTTTAGTTAATCAGGATTGAGAAATTTGTTTCATTATTCATTATTACTTTCAATTGATTAAAAAAGTGTTCTTAAAATTAATGTATGTATTCAAAGTTTTTGTATGGAAGTAATATTTATGCATCTTATATGACATTTGTAATTTAATCGTGAACTCCATGTTTTTGCACCAATCAAAATATAAAATATTGGCGTTTTTTAAAAACATGCTTTCATTAATTTACATTTTTCATTAACAAAATGAAAATTTTGATAAAAATAAATATCACAGTTTGGTTCCGCATTAAATTCGGTATAGGAACCATGTGTTATATTTCATTATCACTATGTTGTTAATAAAGCTATACACAGTTGAAGTTACGGAATTCCAAATCGGAATAATGTGGAATGCGCGGGAGATGAACCGAAGTGTGTAGTCCATGGATTATGATATGTAAAATGGATGCATGGATGCAATGTAATACACATGTATTTTAGCATAACAGAAAGGGAACTATATATGCAAGTAATGTACTTAATATACAACCTGAAGGCAATTTAAAAGTTTAAAAGATAGCACGCAATTAAAACCTGCCAACTAAGCACCTTTTTTTTTCATTTTAATGTTTAATTATATATTTATGGATTCTCAACACTATTTCTAAATATTTATCAATTATTTTTCCTTTTTTTTCAAGTTTAGAATTAAAATTGATAGTTCATATATACATACATTTTTTTCTCTTGCCCGACATGAAAAATTGAATTAAAATATATTTTACAATAATGGCAGTTTTTTAAAACCCTAAAGTAAGTTGAATACTCATTCAATGATCTTATAAAATCTTCAGTTGATCCACCAAAAATCACAAGTGCAAATTAAGAGGTTTTCGCTGTTCTGTCTTTAACTTACTTAGTTTTTTCGCCCTTCTATTTCCCTTTTTTTCCGAAAATATTTTCACAAATGAAAAAAAATAAAATTTCTAAGTAAGTCCATAAAACGAAAGTATTTTTACGTAATTATGTAAAATTAGAATCTCTTAAGAGAGCCTTTAAAAATGTATACCTTCAGATACAACGCAGAGACTTCTCTCCCCAAGAAACAAAAGAAAAAGAAAAAATGTTCGTAAAGAATGTTATATTTTTTGTAAAGAATAGTTTTTTACATTGTTTAGTATTTAAAAAAAATGTATTCGAAACAGCATTTATAATGTTAATAAGTATTAACTTTGGTATTATAGTTTGTCAGTAATTTACGCATGAAATCAATGTTTACAAAAAGTTTATATTGAATTAGAAATCTTAAAAAATTTAATCGGCGGATTAATAAAAATATTATATAAATATTTAAATATATGAGCGAAAATATGAATTTTGAAAAATCTTGCAAATTGCAAAGAAAAAAGAGTTTTACAAAAACACTCTTTAAGATTTTATTATTTCTAGAGATTTGAAAGATGCATTAAAAAAAAAAAAATCCGTGAATTGAACGAATCTTTCCGTTGATTATATTTCGTTAAAACACAAAAATTTCTGCATTGATTTGCTCATTTTTTTCCTCCAGAATACAGAAAATCCATTTATCTAACATAAAAATTATCTGAAATCATCCGATCTAAAACTGCATTTTCGTCAAATCACATGGGTGTTTTGGAAACTCTACTGCCTAATACTTTTTCGTATTAGAAACGGGATTTTTACGTATGTCTTTTTTCATTCAAAACACGAAATATGCACGAACCTGAGCTCAAACTTGCCTGACATTCTTCAATCAAAATACAGAAATTTCTTGAAATAACAGAAAATATTTTTCAATCACAAGTTTCTGGCAACTTGCTGCCTGTACTTTTTACGTTTTGACAAATATCTTTCGAGAGTGTATGTTTAGGTAGGTATTATTGACAGAGAGTTATGTTAAAAACTGTTTCTGTTAAATATATTAATTTTATTAAGAATGAATCTAAAGGTCTAGCATGCAGAAAAAACTGAATCATTACTAGTTGAAATTTAAATTGTTAGCAACCATATAAAGCAATATATTTTCTTATTCCGTTACTGAAAAAGTGTCGTGCGATTTTTGATCAATCAGCCGATTATGGAAAGAAACCATTCTTGTACCATCGTTCTATCGTAGTTGTGGATTCATTTCTTTATGCTATCATCTCAATAAAAATCAAACACTACGAACATTTGCAACGACTTAATACTGTCAAATAATGTTTTTTTAAATCATAATTTTGAAAGATTTCTCCTTACTCATTATTATTTTCATTTTTTGAAAAAATTTTGACTATATTTATAGTATGTATATTGAAAGTTTTTTTTAAGTATATATGATGAGTCAGTACATAATATATATGTAGTATATATATATATATATATATATATATATAAGACAAATTATATTTAGTATAATGATATCTATACTAATAAAAGAAAGTTTCGCTCTGTGTGTCTGTGTGTGTGTGTCTATTGGCGATGGCTAGGAAAATTTAGCGCACCTAGAAGTCTGTAAATTTAGATTTAGGTAGTCCAAACACTCTCCTGGTATACCTGAGCCTCAGAATTTTAAAATTTTGAAAATTAAAGTAGTTATCAATTAAAAACTGATCAAAGATCACAAATAAAAAAGTCATTATTCTGAAGCGAGCTGGCGCATGTGCAGAAACCAATTTCCGTATCTTCCGGAACAGAAGAAAGAAAGCAGAAGACATTCCGTTTTTGTTTAAAGTATTTCTAGGGTTTCCTGAGGTGGTCATCCCTGGACAAACGGCTAAAAATACGGAAAAACCGTCTACATATTCTAAAAGAACATACTTTTACGTCTCGAACGATCTGGTTGGTTTGAAAAAATTTTACATTTAACCCTTTCAAAAAATATAATCAAAAAGCATCGAATTCGTGTTTTTTATTTTCTCCCGTTTTCCGAGCCTTACATCTACCGGAATACAAAAGATACGGAAAAACGAAGGTCACCAAATTAAAGAACTGTTTTTGTTCTTTTCAAAGCCACCTTTGGTTTTAAAAAATACAAAAATTAACCCCTTCGAAAAAGTATATTTTCTATATGCCATTTTGCGATTTTTGCAATTTTGGCAATTTTTAAAATATCGCATCGGCGATTCAGAGGCAGGTACGAAAAACTAAAAATACCAGACAATATCTACATTTATTCCTTTTTGGACATCTGTATTTGTTTTTGAAAAATACGAATATTAACACTTTAAAAAAAATTCGTGCACAGGACTCTCTTTTGCGAATTCCGATTTTCTGCTATATATTAAATCTGGCATCGGCTTTCTAAAATAACCAAACAAAAAGCAAACACACCTAAAGACATCTACGTTCTATCGGGTTTAGGCAGAAACCTTTAGTTTAAAAAATAAATCACGTTAACCCTTTCGTAAACGTTTTTAACCGTAAGTCAATTTTGCTTTTTTAACTATTTCTCCTATCTTTAAAAATACGAATTGGCGTTTATAAACAAGATACGAAAAACTAAAAATACCGTGCCTAATCTATATCCCTTTGTTTTTTAAAATCTGGTATCCGTTTTGAAAAAAATATTTTTAACTCTCCGAAAAAAAATCCTTTCCAAAACTCACTCACGCGAATTTCCTTTTTTTGGTCCAGATTTAAAAATCGGCATCGATTCGGGAAATGCAAGTACGGACAAACAGTAGACTCCAGATCATAAACACGTTCATTTTCTCCAAAATGCATGATTGAGTTTTAAAAAAATATCTACATTAACTCATTAGAAACCGATCGATTACGTAACCCAGTTTCGCGATTTCCGCTATTTTGGCAATGTTTACCCGTAGTTAAATTTCAATTCTACTATGAAATTTAGTTGGGTCAAGTGTTCTAAAAAGGCCTCTTCCAGAACAGACTGCGCCCCCTGGCGGTAGAAAGTGGAACTATAGGAGTATATCTGGTTCTATGGACCCAATTACGACGGGGTTAGGCTCATTCGACTTGATATCTATAGCCTTAAATATTTTAGCTGCACTTTCGACCGCCAGGATGCGCTTTCCAATCTTGGGTTTTATGAGCCCGATTACGACGGGGTTTGCCTCATTCGACTTGATTTCGATAGCCTTACAGATTTCAGTCATATTCGTATAGAACAGATTATTAATATTTCGGGCCCGGGCAACGACGGGCGGATTATCTATTAATACATAAATAGGAAAAAGAAGTACAAGAGGACGAAATGGGTAAAATAACAAAAACAGTTTTCTCCGTCTAGTCATATGTAGAGAACCGGTAAGCGTTACCGCAATGGTGGACGGCGAGTGACAGGGACAGTGACGGCAAACCCCATGTCTGACGTTAGACTAATGCTGTGCTGTGTTACAATATGGTGGATATTTTGGGCAACAAATTGGATATGCGTCATCTCCATAGACAATCTCCCTTTAGAGTAGCCTTAGTCTTATGTGGCAACACCTGGCATGAAGCATCAGAGACACTTGTTAGGGGTTCATGAAACTCAAGATCAACAATTTGCTGCAGAGCAGTCTGTGAGTAGTCGTGAGCCGAGATTCAATTTTAAAGTATGTTGTAATTTTTGGACCTCACAGTGCAAGATATTACTCATCTGTGATACGTTCTTTCAATCCCCCGCTAACATTTTCTCAAAATACGACCCAAAACACAAAAAGTCATACGAATATAGTAGGGAGGATATACTGACAAACATAGTTCAAGCAAATTTGGTGGTGATTGGGGAAATGACGCGGATGATAATGAGATGGAAGATTATGACTGTATATACAGTATTATCTGCGGAGAAAAGTACGAGAATGAACACTGTTTATAATGTTTGATGAGAAAATCCTAGGCTGTGGAGTTATTCTGTATGTGTTCTGGTTTCGATGTAGATTCAACCAGAAAAAGGTTTTGTTGAATCAACAAAAATTTGCTTGACCCAGCAAAACTTTGTTTAAATATAGGTCAATGAAAATTTTGTTTGAATCAACAACAAAAAAAAAAAAAATTTGCAATTCTAAAAAAAAATTTTGTATCGTCAGCAAAAAATGTTTTGTTAATTCAAGTAAAATGGTTCAATTTTACTTTAATTTTGCTAAAACAACCAAAATGTACTCAACAAAACATGTTTTGTAGTTTTAATCAATTCCTTTTTCTGAGTGTTAAGCCAGGCACAGACACCAGCAATATATTTTTTTGCTTTGGAATTTTCAATGTACAAGCTGTTTTGAACGAATTATGAATGTGTGCGGGATATTGTAAAATGTATTGAATAAAGTTTTATAGAAACCTTGACGAGTATGGTTATTCATAATAAATAGTTATCAATTCATAATCTTACCTATTATGCGGGGCAAGACGACAAATAGGACTTTCCTTCGTAAAACATTTTTTTTTTTTCATCCTTTAAGAACAAATGATAACATTTTAAATGTTTTCTGTTGGAAAGAAGGATTATAAAAAGCAGTGCTGCAGGAAGCGGAGTAGGGTGGAGGATAGAAAAATATCCGGGACTCCCGAGGTTTAAAAAAAAAAAAAAAAAAAAAAAAGATTCAGCTACTAATGAGTTTAATACAATTTTACGAGATAAATATTTTGCTGTAACTTTCAAAGTTTAAATCCTATAATTGTGTAGAATAAAAAGGGAAAAAAAAGATATTGCTAAAAAAGACTAAGCATTTATAAGTTTATTTTGACTTAAAACAGTCTATTTGAAGATTGAAGATTTATATAAACCTGACAGGGAAACAATCCTCGTAAAAATAATGTAACACGCCATATGCAGTGCCTCTAATTTGGTTAAAAAACTTCATTAAAATTGCTTTCATAGCTCAATATACCCTGTTCATATGTTATGCTCAATATGTCCATGTTATTATCTAAAAGGTATTTTTCATAGAAATTACAAATAACGCTTAATTATTAAATAAACATTAATTTGATTTAAAAATGAACTTTATTAAAAATGTTAATTAAAATCATTTAATTTTTAAAAAACTTAATTTCAAACTAGCGAATTTAATAACATTATTTGGTATCATCTAAATCGCTACCCATTTTTATGTGAATATTTATAATACATATATGTATGGAAACCTTAACACTGTAAAAAACAGATAAATGTTTATTAGTCTAGGAAATTATAATATAACCACGTACAAATATATACAATAACCTCGCCTGAGTTACCCGCGATTCCGAAAAGAATTCCATACATATAGAAGTCTCAGAAATCTATATATATCCGCGATTTAAAGAAGCATTTATAAAAACAAGGTTTATTTTACTGCCACTGAATTTCGGAAGAGTGTCCGAATACTTTTTATAGTGTATTAATTAATATTCTAAACCAGGAATATTAGTTTTCAGAAAGCTATCAATTTTCATTTAAACAATTTCAGGTGCAAACAGAATTTATACTTTCAAGAGTTACAAAATAATATTAATTTTAATGATAATCTTAATGCTGATAATTTATCATATTTGCACGTGAAACATGCTTGTTGAACATGAAAATATGTACTTGAGAAATGATAGCAACCGAAAAACCTATATGCCAGGTTGAGAAAAATTATTAATACACTATACAAACTACTTGGAAACGTTTCCGATAGTCGAGTTGATTAGTTTCGATTATTAACTCTTTGTTGCATACTGTCCACTACAGTGCACAAAAATGCTAGTTTGTTCCTGCCCAATATATTTTGTTTACAGTTGCTATTAAAATATTATGTTTTTGACATCTATGCTTTCAATAGAAAAATCGTGTTAGCGTCACAACAACCCCTAATTACCTTGCTGAAATATCATCAATATAGATGTCTCTTCAGAATGCCAGTAATTTCTTTCGTATGAACTAAAATGTTTCTAAACCTATAATAATGTTATTTAAATCGTATTTTGTTTATTAATTATTACTTTTATACTTCTTGGCTTAATGCATAATTGAAATACAAGTATAAAAATGCTTTATTTGTTTTGTTTTGGACTATAGTAGACAAGCTGTAATGAAAAAAAATTTCAAATTATCATACATAAAATAATTTTTTTTTTTTTTTGTCATTCTGTGTGACCGTTTTAGTAAGAAAATATCAAATATAATGTTTAGGATTTGCCAGAGTATGCAACAAAGGGTTAAATTCTTATATATTAGTTTATGCTAATTTTGAAAATAAGGAAAGCTTTTCGGCATCACGGGTAACTCGGAAGAGGTTAATGTATATTGTCTTTTGTGATTATATTATATTTTCCTAAGAAACATACGTCATTTTTTCTGGGCCTAAGTTGCAGTTCTGCGCTATCCATTTATCTGCTAAGGGATGTCTCATAACACTTACAGCTTTTTAATCCCCTTGATGAGTTTAGGAAAATTCTTGGAAATTTAATCTCGCCATCTTATCATCTTCTCTCCTAATGTAAGTCATTTAAGATAGGTATAAATATGTAAGATGTATGTATTCTAACATATAACTAAGGAAAGTGTGTATGTAATCGATGTAGAAAATATGTCAGCCTGTTGTATTCAGCATGTAGATAATTTAAAAATTGAAACGTATATAATTAACCTTAATAATTTTTGCACGTAATTAAAATATATTAATAAAACATATTTTTTTGTAACATCTATCTTTTATTGATATTTTTAATGATTCTGAAAGCTACTTCTAAATACATACTACCTTTTTATTTTTTCCGCTTCATAGAAATGACAGCATTTTAAACTGATAAGATCATCAGATATCATCTACCTTTCTTTCATGTTCAACATGAAAATTTTAATTAAAATATGTTTTACGATAATGTAACTCTTTTTAATACTCAATATTATCTGTTAAGTTAAATATTCCTTAAATGATCTATTAAATTCTCAGCTGATCCACCAAATTTCCCAAGTGCAAATTAATAGATTTTCAAAGTTCTATCATTAACGTACTAGTTTTTTTTTCTCCTATCTATTTCCATTTTTTCTAAAAATATTTTCTGAAATGAGAAAAAAAAACGTATGTCGACAGTAATTTTGTGTAATTATGAAATTATGTAGAGTCTCTTAAGATCATCTTTAATAATATATACCTTCAGATACAAAGCACAGATTTTTCTCTAACAATAAAAAAAAAAGAAGAAATTTGTTCGGAAAAAATCATAAAAAATATATATGTATTTTTTTTTCATCGTCTATTAATTCAAATAAATTCTTTGAAGTTGTATTAATGATGTTTCTAAGGGTTAGTTTCGCTGTTATAGTTAGTTAATAATTTGTAAATTAAATCAAAGATTTTAAAAATAGCTTTTATTGGATTAGAAACCTCAAACAATTTAATTAACAAAATAATTAAAATCATTAGTTACATTTTTTAAAATGTGGACAAAAATGTAAAACTTGAAAATTAAAAATATATATATATATATAAATTACATTTTATCATTTTATTATTTTTTTGTGTTTAAAAGTAACTTTTAGATTGGGATTATATTTAGCCTATTTATTAAAAAGTATTTCTATTACAGTAATCAACATTAGTATAAAATAATCTATGCCGCACCAATACGTGTAAAAATTAACTCACTACTCTTCGTGATTAAAATTGTTTAGTATTAATGAAATAAATTTTCTTATTGATTTTAATCGCCGAAAAAACGCCGCGTTTTTTTTTTTTCTATTATAGAAAGAGATCGTTGATGTATCAGTATTGCATTGTAGAGGAGGATCTATTAATAATTCATTTTTGCATGCTTTAAATCCCAAATAAAAATTAAACGCTGCTAGGGGGCTCTGCTCGCCAATATCCTTTCTGATCCCATGCACTTGTCCGCAGGCTCCTGACCCCATGCTTTTGATCGCAGGCTCTAAAATCACGTTAATTTGTTCTACTTTAAAAAGATTGCCCGATTATAAAAGATAGACTGTTATTATTATGACCAGTTGCTATCGTCTATAATCGGACTGCCATTCATTTCCCTTTACTGCGAGATTTTTCGGTTCACAGAGCCGCATCTACCGCTGTCTTGACACCTAACGGCTGTTTTCGTGATTAATTAAGAAAGATAATGCAGATTTAAAAATCAGCTTGTGTAAAATGATTAAAAAAAAATTTTCGGTGCCTGTCGGACTTTTATAACGTCTATAAGAAAATTTTATTTTAGACTGTATATATATATATTTTTTTTAATATGACGTTTTAAATATATCGTATTAAATATCACGTAATTTTGCCCATTAAACGATTCTTGCACATAATAATTTAATTATTTTTACGTTTTCTTTCTTTTTTAGTATCCGCGTGTAAATATATTTTACAATTGAAAAGTGTTTGGAAATAGTATTGTTTGGGTTTTAAAAATTTAGCAACAGTAGGCAAGAAACGTCTACTTTGAAATATGAAAGAAATTTTAATTCGGACAATAGAAATTTTCAATTAAAAATTAAAAAATCAATTCAGCAAAGTAAAAAATTAAAAAAAGAATTGAACACTGCTCACTACAATCTAATCACGTATATGTCTGCAAAAGATGGTTAAATTGTTATGCATAGTTTTTAATCCTATAAAACTTTTGTAACTGAGCTATCTTGACCGATTTCAACATTAATTAGCGTTAATATTCGTAATTATTCGATAAATAACGTAATTATTCGATTCAAAACTGTCTGCTTCAACATGTTTATCACGCATTTCTGTATACCATTTTGCATTTTTTTATATGCAATAGGTTTTGCATTATAAATCGAGAAAATGTAAATATCACAATAAAATCAAGTACGACAGCAACAACATCAGCAGCATTACCACTGATTCCGGATTAAAGCCCCTCCCACTTACCCACTGTTAAATAATTTAGATTTTCTTTTCCATTCCCAAATATATCCCCCATCCACACCCACACACACAAACACTTTTGTGTAAAAAAATGTATTTAAAAAATCCATTGGAGAAAAATTTCCATCTTTTGACTTTTTTGGTGGATTCCCACTTATGTTTTCATATAATTGCAATGAAACCCGTCCCCTCCCCAGCACAAAATGTTTAAAATCTTTGAGACTCTTTAATTCTTCTGTCCTATTTGTTACTTGCTAGTAACAATAAATAAAACATAAATCAACTAAACTACAACTTCTCCCCTCCACCAAAAATTTATGCTTACTCCTCTTACTTCAACATACAAAGTTTAAAATCTTTAAATTCTTTATAAAAAAAATTATGCTCCATTTGTTGCTCTCTAGTAACAGTGAATAAATAATCAGTCATTTAAATTATTCCTTTACCTCCAAAATTTGCCACCACCCCCAGCAAAAAAATAAAAAAAATCTTTAATATTCTATTTTGAAATATTCTTCTGTCTTATATCTTGATCTTTATTAACAATAAGTAAATAACGAACCACCTAAATTACGAACCTCCTCCTTTAAAATTCATGTTTCCTTCCATCCCCCATTCAACCAGAATACAAAGTTTTAAATTTTTGAAAACTCGTATTTAAAGAAATCTTCTGTCCTATCCGTTGTTCTCTAGTAAAAATAAATAGATAATCTGCCACCTAAATTATCTCTCTACCCCAAAAATATCTGCCTCCCCCCCCAATACAAATTAACTATACATAAAACTGTATTTTAAAAAAATCTGCTGTATTTGTTGCTCTCTAGTAACAATAGATGAGCAATCAGTCATAAAAATTATCTTATTTTCCCCCAAAAGTTCTACTTCTCCCGCTACCCTCCCCCACCCCCAAGCAAATAGTTTAAAATCTTTAATATTAATTTTTAAAATATTCTGTCCTATTTCTTATTTTGTAGTAAGGTGACTAATCTAAAATCTCATCCACATCATCTAATATAACTATCACTCATCTAAACCCTTCATACCCTTTGAAATTTTTGCTCCGTCCTTTTCCCCCAGAGAAGATGTAATTCCAAATATGTGGAAGGAAAGAAAAAACTTGGAGTTTGTCTGTTGTCCTCACCCTGAATGGCACATTTATTTTATGTTTTTAAATAAATATGTTTTCTTAAATAACTTTTCTACCACCCAACAATTTTTTTAACAAAATATCAAGAGTAAGAACAGCCAAACTGCAAAAGAGAGGAGAATCCTCTCTTTTATACCCGTTGTCTATAAATTCAATCCTTTTTCTGGGGATGTGGAATGAAAATTTAAGGGCAGAGTTAGATGATTATTTATTTAGTGTTCCTACAAAGTAACAATACAACATAGAAATCTTTAAAAAAAGTTTTAAAGATTTTAAAGTTTGTGTGCTGGGATTTGGGAAAAGCGGGATTTTATTGGGGTGTAGGGAGAAGTAATTTAGATGATTATTTAAATATTATTACAATAAAATTTTATATATAAAAAAAATATTTTAAAGATTTTAAATCTGTGTGTGCAGGGAGGGAGGAAAGAAAAAGAATTGAGGAGGGGGGATAATTTAGATATTTCTTTACATATTGTTGCAACAAAATCACAGATGGAGCCGAAAATATTTAAAGAATTAAAAATTTTTTAAACTTCATGAGAAGCGATGCGGGGGCAGGATGATCTTCTTGAGGTAAAGATGGGGGAGAAAGGCCAAGATTTTAGGAGGAGGAGATAATTAAGATCATAGGTTATTTATCTATTTTTACTATAGAGTATTAAATAGGTCAGAAAAGTAATTTAAAATTAAAGAGTTATAAAGATTAATCTATGCGTGTTTGATTACAGATGGGGGAAAAGGGGAATCAGTAATTTCAGGGAGAATTTAGATGATTGATTATTTATTGTTATAATAACATAACAAATAAAGAATTAAAAAATTAAACAAAAAATAAAGATTTTTAAATAATTTAAATTTTATGTGCTTTGGGTGAGATTTAGGGGGGAGGGGGATTAAATGATTCCTTTATTTATTAATGATTTTTTTAAATATCGATTATAAGCTCTCCCCTCCCTATTTTAACTGGTTTTGCTTTTAAAAGAAGTAAGGAGGGCTTACAATCAGGATTTTACAACAGTTACTTTTTTTTTTTTTTTTTAAGAATAGAGAGATTTATTTTAGTTTTAGCTATTGCATATATTTAAATTTGTTGCATGTAAATATGTATGTTTGTTATAAGATATAAGTAATATAAGGCATGTAAGATGAATGTAAATATCCAAGCTATTTACATAAATAAGGAATATATGTATGTAAATAATATATTAAGAAGCATTTACTATGATGACCATTTAAAAAATAAAAAGTATTTATTAATCGTAGCAAATCTTTCACATAATTAAAGTTTGTCAATAAAACAGATGTTTTACTTTGTTTTTATTTATTTATTTATTTATTTATTTTGTATTTTACTTATATTTTAAGGGATTCTGAAAGCTACGTCAAAATCATCAATATAATGTTTTTTTTTTTTTTTAGGATTATAATTAAAATTGATAGTTCATATATCATTCACCTGTTTTATTTTTCGTGTTCAAAATGAATATTTTAATTAAAAATATATTTAACGTTAACGTAAACTTTCTTTTTTTTAAGTCCAAAATTATCTGTTAAGTGCTCCTTAAATGACATGCCAAAATCCCCAGCTGATCCACCAAAATTCCCAACAGCAAAATAAGAGATTTTCTCTGTTCTGTCATTAACTTACTTAGTTTTCCTACACTCAATTTCATTTTTTCGAAAGTATTTTCTGAAATGAGAAAACAAAAACAAAAAACTTCATTCGGATAACTGCGACGACAGAAATGTTATGTAATTATGTAAGTAAAACATGTCTTAATATCGCTTTTAATTATGTATACCTTCAGATACAACGCAGAGATTTTTCTCCAAAAGAAAACAAAAAGAAAAAAATTGCTCGTAAAGAATCTTATAAAATACATATATTTTTTTTTTCATCGTTGATTAATATTAAAACAGGCTGCTTGAATTAGTATTAATGATGGTTCTTAGCTTTGCTGCTATAATTAGTTGAGAATTTGTATATTAAATCAAAGAAGTTAAAAAAAAAGCTTTTATTCAATTAGAAACCTTAAGTAATTTAACTAACGGATTAATTAAAATCATTATTTAATTTTTTTAATTTGTGAACAAAAATGTAAAACTTGAAAAACTTTCAAATTTCAGAGGAGAAAAAAATATTTATAAAAATTACTTTTTATCATTTTATAAATATATATTTTGTGTGTGTGTGTGTGTGTTTAACGTTTATTCTTTGGTAGGGTTTATACTAGTGCTCCCGACGCGATACGTATTTCAGTTATACGTTTAACCGATATATGTATATACGTATAATTGTTCCGGATGAAATACGTGAACTTTCAATGGTACGTGCTATGGTATGCGTTCAATGGTACACGGATACGTACAAGCATATATCGGTTAAACCTATAATTCAAGTATACGTACATTTTAAGTATACATATTTACTTTTAATACGAATGGACCTCATCATTTATACGTAACTAAACGGAGAACAAACTGGAAACCGTTGGCGTTACCTCTGCATAATATGTTTCATACTTAGGATCTTGATATTTTTCCGTATAAACATTTTAATTAATTTATGGTACTTCTAATTTTCATTGAATTAAGTGATACAATTTTAATTTGTTGGAAGTGTTTAAATTGTTTTATATTTCTTAAATTTGTCATTACGGTTGTTATATACCATTATGAATGCCGGACTCTAGCGAGCGTTTTTCAATATCTCTGATCCGCAGACCAGCAGTAGAAAAGTAATTTTTTCACGAAATGAACAAAAACCGTTTAAATGTTTATATATTTAACCACTGGGGTAAGTTCCGTATATACGCTACCCGTATATACGGAATATACCCGTATATATATTGCCGTATATACTGTTTCGTATAATACATATAATCGACTGGGCCGTATCATACTTATCCAAAATCCATACCCTGTATAATATGTATTATACGTATATCGTATAAACGTTTAATAGGAAGCAATAGTTTATACATATGCTATTGAGTAAAAACCATTTCCATTACATTGATTAACATTAGTTAAAATATTCTGTAGCCCACCAATACACATAAAAATTAACCCAATTACTGTTCGTGATTTATATTTTTAGCTTTTAAGCAATGAAGTTTTTTATTGCTTTCGGTCGCCGAAAAAACATCGTGTCATTTGACAATACATTCTGTTATGGAAAGAAATCATTGATGTATCATTACTGCATTGCAGAGAACAATCTACTGCTGATTCACTTCCGCATACTATTCATGCCAAATAAAAATTTAAACGCCACTAATTTTTACATAAACTTAATAGACTAGGGGGCTCCATCCCCTTTCAGCTATGCTCGCCAACTCAGTCCAGACACCACATGCTGTAAAAACACCCTAACTTGCTCTACCTTAAGAAGATTACCCGATTATGTAAGATTCAATGACATTATCACGGCCATAGGTAATTTTCTGTAATCGGGTTGCCATTCAGTTCCCTTTGACTGCAGGTTTTTGTTGGTTCCCAGGACCGCATCTACCTCAGTCGCGATAGCTGACAGCTGTTTTCGTGTTTGATTAATTGAGATAAAATACACATTTGAAAATTAGCTCGTATACAATTTTTAAGGCAAAAGTGTTGGTGCCTCTCGGACTTTTATAACGCCTAGAATAAAAGTTTATTTTATACTGTATAAGAAAATTGTTTTAAATATTAATATTCACCATTCAAAAATGTTTTCCGATCGTAATGACTTAATTATTTTAAAGTTTTCTTTCTTTTTAAATGTTTACGTGTAAATAATATTTTCAGTTGAAAAGTATTTGTTAATATTATTATTTAGGCTTTTTAAAATTTGGTAACAACAGGCTGTATCAAAATATGAATTAAATCGCTATTCAAATAATGGAATTTTGAATAAAATTTTGAATAAAACTCAAAAGATTAGACAAATTAAAAAATAATAATTGTACACTGCACACCACAACTATATGCCTGCAAACGATAGTTAAATTACTACGCATGGTATTTGATCCTATAAAACTTATTTAACTGAGCTATCTTGGACAATTTCAACATTAAAGAGGGCTTAAAATATTTCTTCAATTTAACAAAAACCTCTGCTACAGCGTATATATCGTACATTTCGCTATAAAACTACCTGTTTTATGTTTTTATATGCATTTTTTGCATAAACCGAGAAAATGTCCTCACCCTCGGGGGAAAGCAACTTTAGAAAGAAATTCCTTCAAAGAAATTGATTTGCAAAGTTGCTATTTTTGAATAGCAAAAATATCAACTTTGATATCCTTAAATAGATTTTTCAAAAATATTGAATGCATATTTTCCTTTTTCAATCCGATGTATATTTCTCGAGCTATTCGACCGTCTCTAGACTTTTCAATGGAAAAGATTCTCACTGAATTTTACTTTATTACAGCGCCATCTACGATTTTCCGAAGAAAATGTTAAATTAAAAAGTTACGTATAGTTTTCGCGTAGAATCCGAATCTGCAATGAAAAATTGTTGAGGGGGGGGGGGTATCGTTTAAAATTTTAAAGTTGTCCTTTTCTCCAACTTTGATATCTATAAATAGATTTTTGAAAAATATTGAACGCATATTTTCCGTTTTTCAATCCTATGTATATTGCTGGAATTATTCAACCGTTTCCAGACTTTTCGGACACCCTGTATATATATATATATATATATGCATTTACAGGATTAGAATTAAAATGTATAGTTCAGATATCATTTACATATATTTTTGTAGTTAAAAATGAAAATTTTATTTTAAAATATATTTTACGATATTTTCGCTTTTAACCCCTTCGCGACGAGCGTCCTTTACAACATTTTTAATCTTTTACCACCGGTTTTTTAAAATGGAAATTTTCGTCTGGTTGAATCGCAAAAATGCTAACATTTAATGAGACAAAGCTTACAATAAAAAATCGGAGTAATCGAGGATTCTGAGCATCGTATACGTCACGTATACGTGTCGCTCGTTAATGGTTTTTTTTTATTAAACGCAAAATTATCAGATAAGTTAAGTACTGATCAAATGACATACTAAAATCCTCACCTGATCCACCAAAATTCTCAATTGCAAATTAACAGATTTTCACTGTTCTGTCTTTAACTTAATTTTTTTTTCTCTCAATTCCATTTTTTTTTTTTCTAAAAAATGTTTTCTGAAATGTGAAAGAAAAAACTTCCTTCTGATAGCTGCGACAGTAAGTCGACGGAAATTTTATGTAATTATGTAAGAGAAGGGACTCTTAAGGTCGTCTTTAATAATGTATAACTTCAGATACAAAGCAGAAATTTCAGTCCAAACGCAGAAAAAAAAAAAGCTCGTAAAGTATCTAATAAAATATATTTTTTTTCCTGCGATGATTAATTAAAATAAGCTCTTTGAGGTTGTTTTAATGACGTTTCTAAGTGTTAGCTTTGTTGTTATAATTAGCTAACACTTTACACATTAAATCAGATAAGTTAAAAATAGCTTTTATTGGATTAGAAACCTCAAAGAATTTAATTAACGGATTAATTAAAATCATCATTTGATTTTTTTTAAATATGTGAACGAAAATGTAAAACAAGAGGAAACTTGTTAATTTTAGAGGAAAAAATGATTTATAGAAATGATTTTTTATATATTTTTTTCCTTTTTTGTGTGTATGTGTGTGTTTTAAAAGTTCATTTTTAGGCGGGTTTTATATATATGCTGTTGGGTAAAAACTATTTCTATGACAGTGATTAACATTAGTAGAATATATTCTGTAAGGCACGAAAACATAAAAAAGTTAATCCCAATTAATTTTCGTGATGATTTTTAGCATTTATGCAATAACATTTCTTATAGCTTTCAATCGCCGAATAATCATCGTCTCATTTGAGAATATATTTCGATTACGGAAAGAAATCTTCTATGTATCATTATTGCATTGTAAAGAAGATTCTGTTAATGATCCCTTTCTGTGCATGTTGTTCATCCTAAATAAAAATTAAACACTGCTAATATTTATGTAAACATAATAGATTAGGGGACTCTGCCCCCTACGAGCTACACTGGCCAACCCACGTCCAGACCTCGCAGCCTCTAAAAAATGTTAATGTGCTGTTACTTAAAAAAATTACCCATTATGGCAGATTGAACGATATTATCATGGCCAGTAGCGGTATTCCGTAATCGGTTTGCCATTCATTTCCCATCGATTGAGAGATTTTTTCGATTCCCAGGGCCGCATCAACTCCGGTCGTGTCAGCTGACAGCTGTTTTCACGATTGATTAAGTAAGATCAAATACACATTTGAAAAACAGCTTCTATAAAATGGTTAAGTAAAAAATGTAGGTTACTCCCGGACTTTTAAAACGTCTAGAAGATTTTTTTCTTTTAGAGTCTATAGGAAAATTGCTTTCAATAAGACCTTTTAAATATATCATTTTAAATATGACGTTATATTTACCATTAAATGCTTTTCGCTCATAATAATTTAATAATTTTAAAGTTTTTTTTTTCCTTTTTTAATGTCCACGTGTAAGTACATATTTAATTGAAAAGTGTTTAGAAATATTAATATTTGGGCTTTTAAAATCTGGCAACAAAAGGTAAGAAATGGTTATTTAAAATATGAATTAATTCTGTATTAAAAACTTGAAAAATAAACTCAAAATGTGGATAAATAAAAAAGAAAACATGATTGGACACTGCACACCGCAGTGTAGTCAAGTATGCGCCTGCAACAGATGGTTAAATTGCTAAGCATAGTTTTTGATGCTATAAAACTTATGTAACTGAGCAACCTTGGCAGATTTCAACATTAATAGCACTTAAAACTAGTTGTTGAGGTCCACCGTAATACTTACCCATCATGGATATGCATAATTTAAAATATGAAAATAAAACATGTGTAAATTTTTTATAAAATGCATTGCAATTCGAATAAAATCGTATCTTGATGACGTCATAAACTTTAAATGCTCCATTACTGAATTGCGTAAAAGAAACATTCTTATAACTCCAAAATTGATAATCATATTAACCAATGGTTTACTGCGTCGGATTAAGCGTCTCATTTGCAGGTAAAATACATCTTTGAATTGAAATTTGAATAAAATACAGGGTCATGAAAAATCGAAGAATGTGTAAAATATAATTACAAGTATCTCGGTCTAATTATCCGATCAGCTTCCTTCTTTATGCAAAATTTATGGTTTTTTATTGCCCTTTATATTCACTCCTTAAACTAAACAATTTCAAAAATTTTTATATACCTTTTATCAGAACGAATATTTCGAGAGAGAGTCCGAAAAAAATAATTCCGGATAATCGAGGTTACTGAAAGTCAATAAGCTTCTTCCCATTATTACATACTAAGTACATATACCAGATTTCAAGTCTCTATCTCAATATTTTCGGGAGATAGAGCGTTTACAGACATACACACACACAGACATACGGACGGCAAACTTTTTTCTAAAAATATGTTTTTCGGAATCTCCAATGTCTAAAACGTGTAAATCCGTCAAAAAAAAAATTTTCTTTTCGTTTTTCAAAAGGATTACAAGACTTACCCTATACTACGTATGATGGGTAAGTAATAGTTCTTCGATTTAAAACCTGTTTGCTTCAATTTGTTGATCTCTATTTTACATATTCAGTAGGTTTTGCATTATAAACCGAGAAAGTGTGAAAATCACAATAAAATCCATTTCGGAAGCAGAAGCAATATTAGTTTTTTTTTAATTTTACAGTAGAGAGATATATTTAGCAGAATAAGGTTTATAAAAGTTTCCTTATTCGTCACTATTAGTTTCATTTGATGTAAAAAAAAAAAAAAATGTTTTTATACATATTGTAAATATTAAAAGTTGTTGCTTGTAAGTTTTATATAAGATATATGCAATATAAGGAATGTAAGAAGAATGTAAATATGTAAGATGTTTGTTCAGCTATATAAGAAATGTACGTATGTAAATAATTCAAAAGTTTTCAACCTGAAAGCAATTTAAAAAAAAATAAAGTATATATTAATGTTAACAAATCTCTCGCGCAGGTGAAATCTGTCAAATACACATATTCATTATTATTATTATTATTATTTATATTTTTAGGAATTCTGAAAACTATAAACCGAGAAACTTTTATACATATATATATATATATACAGAGTGTATCTGAAATGCTTCAACAAACTTAGAGGGATGATAGTACTCATGAAGACGAACAAAAAATGCAATGGAACATGGGGTCGCAAATGACGTTTAAAGGATGAAAATCGAGAAAATGCGCCTGGAAATGGACAAACTGAGACAAGAAAGAAATACTCCAGAAAATTATATATTGCACAGAATAGGTACAACACAGCTCGTGATGTCCAGAGAAAACAAATATTTTACAACAATTGTTCAAAGTGTCGACCGCGGACATTATTACACATAGCGTGTCCGCCAGTCGTTGCTCCGTAGATGTACTCTGTGTAATAATGTCCGCGGTCGACACTTTGAACAATTGTTGTAAAATATTTGTTTTCTCTGGACATCACGAGCTGTGTTGTACCTATTCTGTGCAATAAATGATTTTCTGGAGTGTTTCTTTCTTGTCTCAGTTTGTCCATTTCCAGACGCATTTTCTCTTAATTTTCATCCTTTAAGCCTTTCAGGGGCAGAGTACTTTTAGTACTAAAATGTTGAAATAAATGACTGGCACCGGAATTTACAAAAATATTTATTTGTAAATAAGAAAAAGGCTATATTTCACATACATATTAAATGGAAAAAAATTTAGCAAAATTCTGGTGCCATTGTGGCGTTTTGGAATTAAAATTAAGTGGTTTCATAAACATACCAGTGCCCCTGAAAGGGTTAAACGTCAATTGCGACCCCATGTTCCATAGCATTTTTTTGTTCGTCTTCATGAGTACTATCATCCCTCTAAGTTTGTTGAATCATTTCAGAGACACCCTATATATATATATATTTTTTTTTTCCAGGATTAGAATTAAAATGAATCATTTCCCTTTCTTTTTCTTGTTCAAAATGAAAGTTTTAATTAAATATATTTTACGATAATGTCACACTTTCTAAACACCTAAATTATCTGATAAATTAAGTACTAATTAAATGACCTACTAAAATTCTCAGCTCATCAACCGAAATTCCCAAACGCAAATGAAAAGATTTCACTGCTCTGTCATTAACTTTTTTTTTTCCTTTCAAAATGAAAATTGTAATTTAAAATATATCTTACGATAACGTCACTCTTTTCAAAATTCAAAATTATCTGATAATTTAAGTAATCATTAAATAACCTACTAAAAAATCCTCAGCTGATCCACCAAAACTTTCAAACACAAATACAAAGATTTCACTGTTCTGTCATTAACTTACTTTTTTCTTTTCAAAAGGAAAATTGTAATTAAAAATATATTTTACGATAAAATAATTCTTTTTAAAACCTCAAAATTAACTGATAAGTTAAGTACACATCAAATGACCTACTAAAATCCTCAGCTGATCCACGGAAATTTCCAGATGCATTTCATGGTTCTGTCATTAACTTACTTTGTATTTTTCAAAATGAAAATTTTCATTTTTTTTCGATAATGTCCCTCTTTCTAAAACCCAAAATTATCTGCTAAGTTAAGTACTCATTAAACGACCTACTAAAATTCTCACCTGATCCATCGAAATACCAAATACAAATGAAGAGATTTCATTTTCCTGTCTTTATTATTATTTTTAATGAAATTTTTAATTAAAAATATATTTTACGTCAATTTCACTCTTTTAAAATCCAATATTATCTTATAATTTAAAGACGCATTAAGTGACCTGCTAAAATTCTCAGCTGATTCATCGAAATTCCCAAACACAAATGAAGATATTTCACTGTTCTATCATTAAAAATTTTTTCTTCAAAATTACTATTTTACTTAAAAATATAGTTTACGATAATATCTTTTTAAAACCAAAAATTATCTGATAAGTTAAGTATTCATTAAACGACCTACTAAAATTCTCAGCTGATCCACCGAAATACCAAAATGCTAATGATGAGATTTCACTTCCCTTCTTTTCGCCATTTTCTTAGTCCTTATTCCAAATTATCACCATTCTATTAAATTACTAAATGTTATCTATTTTATTTATTTTAATTTTTCTCTGTTTTTTATTTATATCTTAAATCCCCTGTTTGATTAATTCTATATCTTAGTCAAAATATTCTTTAAATCCGTATTCTAAAAATAATTCTAAATTTCAAAAACTTCCTAAAAAGCATTTGATTAAATTCCTTTTATTGAGGCAGTGAAATTTATTCTTTCAGAATATTTTTTCTTAATATTCTTTTTATTTTATTATTTTCAGATATCGTTCGATTTGTCCCATCATCCCCTGCGTTCGCGCCCTTATTTTTTCCTCCCAAATTCATCCGGTTCTTGTAATGAGTTCTTACTTGTACATCAGGCTAGGCCGCCCTTAACCTAATTTCATAGCCATTGATGTTTAATTTTTTCGGCGCTCTCTTATTGGCCACACCCCTTTTTTCACTCTATTGGTTGGTAATTTTCGCGCGTTAGTGTTCTTACACCAATTTTTTTAGTATAAAACATACCACCCGGCAACGGATCGCCAGAATTTTGCTCTGTTTTGGTTGTTAAAATAATATGCGGCTCCAGACACCCCCATTCTCCAATTCAACATTGTTTTCCCCTTGTACATAGTGGGTCATTTAAGAACATTGTGTTCCATCTTGTATATAGAGTGTAGCTAAGGTATGGTAGTGTCTTCAGTGTCTGTTATCTATTGAATGTGAACATCGTACTCCCGTGCTGACAAATTATTACTCTGCATTATGTAAACGGATGACATTGATCGCCTAAAACGAGTCTTGTTATTGACTGTTGCTCGGCTATGTGTGTCAATTATTCGGTGGAGTTCCTCCAGTACCTGGTTTCGGCGAATCAATGGCCATACTTAATGATGTGACGACTGCGTAAATTTCACGGTGGCTACCCCATAATAAGAAAACCGGTAGTCACTAATGACAGTCTTATTATCTGCAATTTATCGTAATATATATATATATATATATATATATATAGTGTGTCCCTATATTTCACTTTGCAGCTACAACTACCCAGCGCAGACCGCCGGGCAGGTGTTTGTCTGTGGTAGTAGCCTCGAGTCTCCCATCGTGCTTGTCGGTAGCTGTGGGGGTGTGGGAGATATGGTGGTTGAAAGTGTTCGACCTAGGGCATTTTACCAGTATTTCTGAACATTAATCACAAGTGAGGAGTATTTCTTCTGGTTCTATGGGCCCACTTTCACCGAGAATTAGTTCATTCAACTTAACATGAACTAATTAAGATATAGAAAACTAAGTAAGATGATTTCACACCCCTAACCTTGGAAAATGAAACTAAACGATATTGCAGCGCGTGCGTAGTACGCCTGTTATACAATGCCGTAGGCAGCGGGAACGAGAGGTTTGTTTAGAACAGATTGCGCGCCGAAAATAACTGTTTTAATCGAAACCGCAAAAGAAAGTTACTGATTTCCGGGCAACGTCGGACTGATCAGCTAGTTACAAATATATTTTACGACATTATCACTCTTTTTACAACCCAAAATTATGTGATAAATTCAGTATTCATTAAATGACTTGCTAAAATTCTCAGCTGATCCTCCGAAAATCCCAAACACAAATGATGCATTTTTATGTCATTAGCTTACTCTGCTTTTCTTTTTATTTTTAAACGAAAATTTGTATTAAAAATATACTTTACGATAATGTTACTATTTTTAAACTAAATATTATCTGATAAGTTAAATACTCATTAAGTAGCCTAAATCCTCAACTGAACCACCTAAATTCCCAAACGCAAATGAAAAGATTTCACTGTTCTGGCATTAACACACTTTGTTTTGTTTTTCAAATTTTAATTAAATATATGTTTTACGATAATGACATTTTTTTTAACTTAAAATAATCTGATAAGTCAAATACTCATTAAATGGGCTGCTAAAATCTTCAGCTGATCCACCTAAATTCCCAAACGCAAATGAAGAGATTTCACTTTTCTGTCATTAACATTATTTTCTAAAGACTTTTGAAATGTTCATGATTTTTTTTTTCTCAAATGGAGATAAAATATCTTTCTTATAGCTTAGTAAGTCGAAAGTAAACTTATGTAATTATGTAGTTGTAAATTTTCAAATACAAACACGCTACTTTGTTACACATTTATTTAACTCATTTTGTTTCGCAAATGCATGAAATTACATGTGCTCTTATTCAGAAACTGTGCAATCAAAAAGTTTTTTTTTTCGAAAAAGGAAGAGGATCTTCCAAAAAAATGCTGTCAGAGTTTAATCCGAATTTCCTGCAGCGACAGACCGGGAATGATAAAAACTGCGCTATAAACGAAGACAGAAATTTCTTAATCTACGAAAATATAATTTAACCAAGATCAAAAGTATACAATAACCTCTTTCGAGTTACCCATGATTCTGAAAAGAGTCATTTACAATTAGAAACTTAAGAAACTACTATATTTTTGAGATTTAACAGAATCATTTATAAAAACAAAATTTCTTTTGCTTCCACAGATTTTCGGAAGCGTTTCCGAGCAGTTTAATTAGTGTATTAATCAGTTTTATCACTACAAATCTTTATACACTTTTCAGAACACTTTTTAGAACACTTATTTTGTCAATTTTCTTGGAACACTTTGAAGCACACTTTTTGGAACAGTTTTTAGAATACTCCATAGAACACTTCTTTTGTTCAGCGCACTTTCTAGCTTACTTTTTGAAAGCGATGATTTCACAAGTGTGCCCAAATGTGCTCCCATTTCGTTCTCAAATGCGTTCCCAAGTTTAGATTTAACAGATATCCTGAGCAGAACACATTCGGTACACTTTCAGAACACATTCTTTATAGCAGAGCATATTCAGAACATATTAAGGGAACACATTTAGTACACGTCAAGGTAACTGAAACACGTTTTTTGAACCAAAGTGTTCCAAATGTTTTCCTAATATGTGCTGGGAATTTGGAGTGCTCAAACCAGAATATTGGTTTTTACCATGCTATTAAATATCAACTAAACATCTTTGGTTTCGTAATTGAATTTATGTATCCAAGAGTAACAAAATAATAATTATTTTAATGCTAATGTTAATGCTGTTAATTTTTTATGTTTGTCTGTCTAAACACATTTGTTGGACATAAAAATGTTTACTAGAGAAATGATAGCATCCGAGAAATTTATAGTACGGGTGCTCAAAATTGATTAATACACCATAAAAACTATTTGGAAATATTTCCGAAAATCAGTAGCAGCAAAAAGTCTCTGTTTTAATAAATTCTTATTTAAATCTCGAAAATATATTGGTTTCTGGGATTTCTAAAGATAAAGAACGCTTTTCGGTATCATGGATACCTCGGAAAATGTTACTGTATATTTTCGTTCGTGGTTATGTTTTAAATTCCTAAATTAAGAAACATCTGTCCTTTTTTTGCTGTGTGCCGTCACGAGACCACAGCAGCTTATGACTCAAGATGTACTTCATTTATTGAAAAATGAAAAACTATTCGATTACAAATTATTTTAATAATCAAACCTGCATGTGTCCTGATTTTATGCTTAAAACTGAGCACGTAAACGTGCGAGAAAATTTCCCTTTGTTGAACGGTTAAAAATATTTTTGATAGCCGCCTTAAGAGCGTCTTTAGTATTTTATACCTTCATATACAACGCGGAGATTTCTTTCAAAAGAAAAAATAAAGAAGAAGAAAATTGTTCGAAAAGAATGTTATAAAATATTTTTTTTTTCTTTTTACACCGTTGTGTAATTAAAAAAAGCTCTTTCAATTTCCATTAATAACTTTAGTAAATGTTAGCT
Organism: Maratus michaelseni; assembly: GCA_963931845.1. Classification (NCBI taxonomy): domain Eukaryota; kingdom Metazoa; phylum Arthropoda; class Arachnida; order Araneae; family Salticidae; genus Maratus; species Maratus michaelseni. The sequence continues at coordinate 145,852,789 of OZ007588.1, read as the reverse complement.
TCGTTTTTATAATTAGTTAATAATTTACACATTATATCAAAGAATATAAAAATAGCTTTTCTTGAATCAGAAACTTGAAATAATCTAATTACCAGATTAATTAAAAATCTTCATTAACTTTCTAAGTATTTGAACGAAATAAGAAGTCTCTAAAAATAATGTAAATTTAAGAGAAAAACATGCTTAAAAAAGGGTACTTTATCAGATTTGTATTATTTTAAAGAGATTAGTGGATATTTTCAGATTGAGATTATTTGCAGAGAATAAGATGAGAATCATTTTTGTTACACTGATTAATATTATGGAGTTCAAAAGCATGTAAAAAAAATTAATCCATTGCTCGTCAAAGTTTATTTTGTTGCTATTGATATTTAAGAAGACACAGGACCTTTAAATTTTCAAACTAGCCGGATGTGCCAATCCCAAAACTTTCTTCTATCTCATACCTGTAAATATTTCAAAATTCGCTATCACACCGCAAAAACAATCAAATTTTTCTCCATTCTGTTGTACGTCATCAGCTTGCGAATCGTCGTGTTACTTGGATTCAAGCAGTAGCTTCATTTGGTTTCAAGTTGGCTTCATTTATGGAAAGAGATAAATCATTTCACATAAAATTAAATTCTACCAAATTTTGCATCAATCCAACAAATTTATTACATTTTATCTGAATAAGGGTAATAAAATATTTTTATTAATCACTTAAATGGTCGTTATATCTGTTCTATGTATTGAGAATTTTTATATGCAAGTATGTACGTATGTATGTTATAAAACATATGTAATATGACATATAACATGGATGTGAATACTTATGATGTCAGAATTTTAGCATATATGTATGTTATAACCCATATGTAATATGGCATATAACATGGATGTGAATACTTATGATGTCAGAATTTTAGCATATATCTAAGGATAATATGTATGTAGCTGATGCTTTAAATTGCAGTAATCAGCATGAAGACATATTAAACTAGTCGGATGTTCCAATCCTAAAACTTTCTTCTATTTCACATACACCCAAAAACGAATCTCAGCACCAATTTATGTCAAGGTCTAAATGAATCTAAAGTGTTATTAAATTCTGCGTATTAGTTCTTGCGATAAGACAATCGCTAAAATCGTGTAAATCCTGAAAAATGCAGCATAGCAGTTGAGAGAGTTACACCAAAACCCAATCAACAACAACATATGTTACGTTTAACTGAATCTGAAGTTTCATGAAATTCTGTGCATTAGTTCTTGAGATATAGCTGTCGTGAAAATCAGAAAAAAGTATCATAGTATAGCGCCACCAGTTGGGCTGTTTACACCAAAACGTAACAGCATCTATTAATGTCAGGGTCTAACAGAATCTAAAGTTTGATGAAATTCTGTACATTAGTTCTTGTGATATAGCCAGCATGAAAATCGTAAAAAATGTAGCATAGCACCCCCACCTTTTGGGCGTTTTACACCAAAAACTAATCAGCACCAATCTATATCAAAGACTAACTGAATCTAAAGTTTTATTAAATTCCGTGCATTAGTTATTGAGATAGAGCGCCCACGAAATTTTTGTCACATACATACAGACAGACTCATAGACAAACATTTTCTAAAACTAGTCAAATCGTGTTCAGGTCCCTCTAAAACGTAAAAATCAGCCGAAAACCTGAAGTCGAATTTTTTCACAAATCCAATACTTTCTTTGAAAATAGAAGAAAGTAAAAATTAAAAATTATTTATCAACCTAAACCATAATGGCGCGTAATTTAAATCGGTCAATACAGCGGATTTTTTTTTCTTATTTTAGTTTTTAACACTTTCTAAGATAGTTGAAAAGTGTTTATGAATTCGGATTGCCTGTATGCCGTCTGTCTGTCTGTCCGTATTATATCTATAGTAGATATACTCAGATTGCCCTGAAATTTGAACATATTATTGTGGTTTATAATAGAATGCTTGCTATTGAAAATTAAGTGTGTAGTATATATAATTCGTTTACAGGGACACACAAAATATTTCCGTTACAGTATGATTTGTGGTGAGGGAAATTGTTTGTGGTATATTTGATTGATATACCACAAACGCACTTACGCTATTTCAAACGTAATGAGACTGATATGCATCGAGATGGAGTGCAACGTGCTTTCTCAGAAGTATAGAATAAATAGCATTCATAGTTTGCTTACAGGGGCGCACAAAATAACACTATTATATTATGATCTATTAGGAAATATCATTTGCGGTACATTTTAATGAGGTTGTGATACTTAAAATATAATTAACTCCTTAAGTACCATATTCAATTTAGTGATAGTATGCTGAACACCAGATATATTAAATTTCACCAAAAGTAGCTTATGTCATTATTTTTAATTACATGTAAATAATTTAATTACATGTCATACAAGGAGATGAAATAAAGGTTTATTTATATAATACAAACAAAAATAAGGTTTGAAGTTCCAATTTTTATCGCTTTACTCAAAGTTATCATCATTATTGTCTCTGTGATCATCAAAATTAGGAACATAATCTCTGTCCGTGTCTGACATAATTATTCTGTAAAATCACTATCAGAGATACAAACAAAACCAAAAGCGAAACTCTGAAATTTACGAAAGACAACTGAACAGATTGACCAACGCATAAACAAATGAACGATTAAACAAGAAACAAAGCAGCGGGAAAACTAATGAGTTTTTTTCGACACGTAACGCCATCTATTGGGTGCGAAAACAACCATTGCTTATGGCAATGATGAGTCCGTACAAAATCAATTACAATAGCAATTAGCGACACAAAAAACCAGATGCTTAGAACATTATGAGGGCGTACGCACGTACGTCCTGGTGTTTCAAATGGAAGAGTTCATGACGTACGCATGTACGTCGTGGTGCTTAAGGGGTTAAATCACTGAAGTGTACTAAAACACGTTTTCTATAATTTATGGAGTTCATAGGATTTATCGTTTATTTACAGAGGCAGAGAAAAGAATTCGGTTACAGAATTGACTAAGACCGATAATAACTGCTGGAAGCGCGTTTTCCACTGTGGTATGCATAACTTTAAACTTATATAATTTCTAGTATATTAGGAGCTGTGTATAAATTTATACATCGCATACAGGGTTATACGAAATTTTTTTTTACACATTACCGGATGTGGACTGAAATTTCGGAAAATAAATTTTTACATCGTTATGCATTTTTAAATTGCTTATTTATATATTTCATTTCATTTTAAGAAAAAATGAAATTTCTTAAAAATATTCTGTTAATGTTGGAAAGTGTTTCATAATCTATGGCTGGTGCATGATTTTTAGTTCTTGTTATTTATATTTTGAAAGATTCTGAAAATTACTTCTTACCAACATTATTATTTTTTTCTTTTTCTCTTTACTAGGATTAAAATTAAAATTGATAGTTCAGATATCATCTTTTTTTTTTTTCTTGTTGAACATACAAATTTTAATTAAAAATGTATTTAATGATAATGTTACTCTTTTTTTTTTAAATCCAAAATTATCTGGTAAGTTAAGTACTCATTAAATGATCTACTAAAATCCTCAACTAATCCCAAGTGCACATTAAGAGGTTTTCGCTGTTCTGTCATTAACTTACTTAGTTTTTTTTTCTCCCCTCTATTTCACTTTTTTCTGAAAATATTTTCTGAAGCTGAAAGAAAAAAACAAACTTCCTTCTGATAGCTGCGTAACTCGAAAGTAATTTTATGTAATTATGTAGGTGTACAGTCTCTTTAGAGAATCTTTAATAATGTATATCGTCATGCGCATAGATTTCTCACCAAAAAAAAAAAAAAGAAAAAAAAAAGAAAGAAAGAAAAAGAAAAGAAAAGAAAAAAGAAGAAAATTGCATGAAAAGTTCATAGTTATAGGTTTTTTTTTTTTTTGCATTGTTCATTAATTAAAATAGGCTTTTTGAAGTTGTATTAATAGTATCAATAAGTGCTTCGGTGTAATAATTAGTTAATACGCATTAAATGAAGGAAGTTAAAAATATTTTTTACTGAATCAGAAACCTCAAAAAACTTAATTAACAGATTAATTAAAAATCGTAATTATATTTTTAAGTATGTGAACAAAAATGCGAATATACAAAAATTCAGTAAATTTAAGAGGAAAAGAAAAAAGGTTTTATAGAAAATACTCTTTTGTTTTTTTTTTTATTTTTAAGGATTTACTGAAATTTTTAAGAGATTTTTTTTTACAGTGTTTTTTGTGAAATAAAATTTATTTAATAGTAAATAATTTTAATGAGAAATATTCTAAATCCCACCAATATGGGTAAAAAAAAAAAAAAAAATGTTGTGCTGATTTAAATTATTAGCATTGTTTCATACCACAGAACTTAAATATTATTGAATCTTTTATAAGGTGTACAAATGTAATTACATAATAAAAATTTCTTATATATTTTTTAAAGTTTATTTATTTATTTTTTTTTTTTTTTTTTTTTGTTAGACATTTATTATTCTCGAAGATTCAAAGAAACACCAGTAGTAGGTATAGAATATTAGGATATTTTAATTCTTTAAATGTTTATAACATTAGGAGTTCATTTTCGTTAAGTTTTCAAAGACACATCAGTGTTAGAAGAAATGAATTATTATTTTTAAAACATTACAATGACGTTAATTTACTGTAAACCTTTAATAGTACTACTGCAAAACAAAACAAAACAAAAAAAATTGTCTTTTAAACAGGGCTTGTAACATCCCTAAAATTTTCTACCTCTGCTACCACTCAAAGAAACACCAATAGTGGGTATAGAATATCAGCATATTTTAATTCTTTAAATGATTATAACATTAGGAGTTCATTTTCGTTAAGTTTACAAAGACACATCAGTGTAAGAAAAAATGAATTATTATTTTTAAAACTTTACAATGACGTTAATTTACTGTAAGCCTTTAATAGTACTACTGCAAAACAAAACAAAAGAAATGTCTTTTAAACAGGGCTTGTAACATCCCTAAAATTTTCTACCTCTGCTACCACTCAAAGAAACACCAGTAGTGGGTATAGAATATCAGCATATTTTAATTCATTAAATGATTATAACATTAGGAGTTCATTTTCGTTAAGTTTTCAAAGACACATCAGTGTTAAAAGAAATGAATTATTATTTTTAAAACTTTACAATGACGTTAATTAACTGTAAACCTTTAATAGTACTACTGAAAAAAAAAAAAAAAAAAAAGTCTTTTAAGCAGGGCTTGTAACATCCCTAAATTTTTCTACCTCTGCTATCACTATTTTAAAACAATTATCTTTAGGGTCGATTTCTATTTTAAATGTTAAAAAAATCTACCACAAAGGTTATCTCTTTCAAAAAGTGGTAGCAAAGGTAGGAAAAATTAGGAACGCTACGATTCCTTATTTTCTTTTTATAAAATTTGTTTTGTACACTTTCTGTCCAAATTTCTTAACATTGTTTGAATCTCTAAGTATCCAAATAACATTTTTATAGTTATAAAAGAAAATAAAGTTTTATTTAATTCTTTGACAATTGCAGTCTTCCTTCTATCAAGTAAAAATTCAATTACTATTTATTAATAAAAAAATGAATTCCTAAATTATTTTCATTTTTTTTTATGTTTGAATAACCTTTAATTTGTTTTATTCAGGGGTCGGAAAAACTACATTTTTAAAGTAGCGAACTACAACTACAACTACTTTATCGAAAATGTAGTTAGTTACAACTACAACTACTTGTTTTAAAAAGTAGTGGCTACAAACTACTTTTCAAATGTAGTCATTACTTCGCTACTTTCAGATTTTGTCAAAGAATTCAGTTCACACTCAAAATTGAAGACACGGATTAAATAATAAAGCTAACCCTCGTTATATCACGTGTGCCGGGATAGAACTAAATGAATGCGCAATAACCGAGGACATTAAAAAAATTAAGAAAGATAACACACGAAAGTAAATGATTTGTGTGTGTCTCCAAAGGTCCAAAGTGTCAGTTTATACACACATTACGAATTTCGTAGCAAAATTTAGAAAGAAATGATAATCTAGAAAATTATAGAAAAACAACTGTAAATAAAGCAATTACGAATATTAAGAAACATCGGCATTAAAACATGAAGCACCTAGTAACGAATAAATAGACAAGTATTGATATACTGCAACTGAGATTTACCGCTGAGATTCACAAATTCTTTTATGCAGGAGAAATTTTGCACAAAAGAAGCAAGTTTCGGCCACGAGTTTTGCAAAATGGAACATTCCCACCACGCCCTGAAGTAGCGTTAAAAGTAGCATTGGTTCTCGCTACAAACTACTGATTTTTCATATCGTGCTACTCTCTACACTACACCCAGAAAAAGGAATTGATTAAAACTACAAAACATGTTTTATTACTTTTAAATGCTAAAGGTGTAAAATTAACAACTATAATATAAATTAAAATAACTTTTATTAGTTGTTTTACATGTTTCGACTCTTCTGAGTCATTTTCAAAAACAAAATGAGAATATTCTAAAGCTGCACGGGCTTTGAAGTTATTATTTACACGTACTTTAAAAAAAAAATTACGCACGTTATCTATTATTTTTTACTTGATTGTTTATTTTCATATCTTTGAGCATGGAGTAATTCTAGCCACAGTTTCGGTAAATTAAGAGATGCCGCATCGTTACATATTGTATTTTTGCGCATGAGTATCTCTATGGTTTCTCTTATTATGGATGGATAGTGTAGACTGGAGGGAAATATTATTTTACTTTCATTGAAATTTATTTGGATGGTTTCTTCTTGATAACATGTTTTGTTGAAACATGTTTTGTTGGGTACATTTTGGTTGGTTTAGCAAAATTTTTAGTTTAAGTAAAAAAATTGGTTTTGTTGCTTAGACAAAAAATTATTTTTAATACTCTTACAAAATTTTAACAAAATTTCATCAATTTTGCTTGAATTGACAAAATCTGATTTTTTAATTTTACAATAATTTTGTAATTCCAGCAAAATTTTGTTGTTTTGCAAAATTTAAACTGTTGTGTAGTAGCCATAACTCTCTCACGTAACTCGATTTATTTGACTTATATAGCTATATAATTAAAGGATTAACATAATTTTTGGATAATTAAAACTTTTTTTTATTGGGACGGACCAAGGTAGTTTTAAAAATCCCCCTGTCCCATCTATTACTTTCTTCTATCTTTACAAGAAGAAAGTATCGGAATCATGAAAATTTTCGACTTCCGGTTTCCGACGGATTTTAGAAGGTTCTGAACACGATCTGACTGTTTTTAGAAAATGACTGTCAATGACTCTGTCTGTCTGTATGTGACAAAAATTTTGTGGGCGCTCTATCTCAAGAACTAATGCACGGAATTTAATAAAACTTTATATTCAGTTACTTCCTGATATAAATTGTTGCTGATTAGTTTTTGGTGTAAATCGCGCAACAGGTGGCGCTGCTATGTTCCATTTTTCGCGATTTCTGCAATAGCTCTATCTCATTTTCAGCAGTGAATTACGCCTGTTATCTTTGAACCAGTGAATTTTTATCCTGCTTTTTGCAGGCGTAATTCACTGCTGAAAATGAATTAAAAATTAACTATGTGTTGCCGTATGCTGGGCTTTGTATTCTCGTCTCATGTTTGCCGCAGAAATTTGCATGCTCCTGATTAAATTTTGTCTTTGACATTACTGGAAAATACCTTATTTTTAACTTATTCTGAAAAATGCAATATTTAACCAACAAGGACATGCTTGAAATATTTATATAAACTTACTTTAAAATTCTAATATAAACTAAGTTAAAATTCACGTTTATTTTGTTAGGCATAAAGAATCGAATTACAAACCGACAATTCGAATAAAAACTTCACACACACACGAAGAATCTTACAAATAAAGTACGAGCTCAAAAAATCAATTTAATTTTTCAAACTCTAAATAAAGTTTTGCAGAGAAAAAAACTCTTTTTAAGACTATAGTATTTCTATCTTGTGTTGCGGTTGCAGCCGGTCCGACATATATAAGAGTGAGAAATGCCAAGCTCGGATTTCGTTCCATGTAGCTCTGTGGTAGAGCCTCAGAGCGCTGTACTGAGGACCCGGGATCGAGACCCGTATTGGGGAATTTTTCACTCTCTCGATTTGCGCTTGAAAGAAAGCAGGAAAAAAAATTCATTTGTTTATTATTCAAGGATTACAGGCGTAATTCACTGCTGAAAATGAATTAAAAAATAGTTAAAATTGCATATTTAGATTGGTTCATTTAACAAAAGCTTTTGTAGTATAAACAAAACAAGTTCGTAATATAACATATTTTATTATTTAAACAAACAAAATATATTTTTCTGAAAAAAGAAAATACATTGTTAAAATAACACATAGCATATATCTATGTAACAAAAAGAATTTTGTTAATTGAAGTAAAATTTAACCATTTTACTTGAATTAACAAAACATTTTTCTGCTGACGATACAAAATTTTTGTTTGGAATTGCAAAAAAAATCAACAATATTTTTTTTTTGTTGATTAAAACAAAATTTCCATTGACCCATATTTAAACAAAAAGTTTTGTTGGGTCAACCAAATTTTTGTTTATTCACCAAAACTTTTTTCTGGATGTACATTGTTCAAAATGTAGCGCGCTACACTACAAACTACAGTACAAAGTAGCGACAGCAATAGTTTCGCTGCTTGTAGCGCGCTACTTCCGACCCCTGGTTTAATTCTTAGTTATATTCATTTCTCTGATACGAAGTGTTGTCATATGAAAGAGCGCTTTAAAAATATATTTTATGGGTTTCTGTCATCGTAATTTGATTGCTCATGATAAAACGCTCATTAAATTACTTCTTCCATCAAAGATAAGTTATTTTCTCAAGAGTATTTCAAGAAATATTCTAAGAGTTTCTGTCATCATAATTTGAATGTCCATGAAAAAAATTCTCATTAAATTTCTTTTTTCCTAGAAAGATAAGTTATTTTCTCAAGAGTTTTTAAAAAATATTTTGAGAATTTCTGTCATTATAATTTGATTGCTCACGAAAAACCGCTCATTAAATTTCTTTTTCACTCAAAGACCAGTTATTGTTTTAAGAATATTTTCAGAGAATCTAAAGAGCTTCTGTAAGCACAATGTGTCTGAACAAGAAAATTTTTTATGAAGTTTTTGCATTTTACCATAGATAAGATATTTAAAGACAGAGTCTTCAATGAATTCATTAAATTAAAATATATTAAAGTCTAGTCTATTTTTATAAAAGGACAAAATAAGACACATAATGAATTGAATTTTTCATTACAGTGTGAATTAATTAAATTATATGAAACTGGATATATAGAATTGTATGAATTTATATTATAAAGAAGAAACGCATGTCTGTAATTAACGTTGACATCATATTGACGATGACAATACCTAACAGTAAATTTCACTTTTGCTACATTTTATTTTAATTTCTAAACATCGCACAATTTAAATTTTTACACCGTCGAATAGCTGAAAAAAAATGTTCTTTCAAATGTAATTTGTTTCCAATCTGTATCTCAGTTTACTGACTTTTTTATGTTTTAAAACAATAATGTTCAGATAATATATATATTTTTTAATTTATCTCCATCACTATTACCAAATATTTACCCATTTCCACTTAAACCACCCACCATTTCCACTTCCAGTGCAGCATTTGTCTACGGTTAAAATACCATAAGGAAATTAAAAGTTCATCAATAATTAAATAAAGTAATAAAGTTCCGGCCTGTACCGGGAGGAAAAGGTAGCTTTCCTATATCTTCGTTTTATAGTTTTAGCTAATGTTATTCGAAAGCAGCAAGCTAAAATGCAAAGAATCCGATTAAAGAAGATTCGTTAATACTGAATTTGAATAAGAAATTCAACGAATTAGTCAACTACAGCCAAGTTGGCTTCATTTATGGAAAGTTATTTTTGGTCGCCAAATCATTCACCTGTATTAATTAAAAACGCGGTAATAATTTCCTAAAATTGTTAAAATGACATCATTTCCAAACTTTCTTCATTCCACCAGCTTTGAAATTAGAATTTAATTCTTCAACGGAAGAGATGTTTTCATTTTCACAGGTGAAAATGATGTCATTTTTAAATGGCAGCGTGCTAAATTTTGTATAAAAATTTATTTTTCTATAAAAAGCTGTTTTGATGGTAAAATGCAATTTTTCACTAGGGTTGTGTCTAAATGACATAATTTACATCGATTATTCATTTCTCTTGTACCGAGATTACAGTAAAAAATATATTAATTATTTTTTTACTACATTACAATGGGGTCTAATTGCTGAAAAGAGGACTCCTTTTTCAGTGAAAATGACATCATGTTCAAAATAAAACTCGTATTTCCATACATAAAGCTGCTACATTTCAATACAGCTGTGTCTTTATGATATTCAATACTTTTTTAATCAGCTGGTAATGAGATTCGGGCCTAATCGTAGAAAGATGAAAATGACGTCGTGTTTAAAAGAAAACGTGATGTAATAAAAAACTATACAAGAATATCAAGATGAGATTAATCAGCATTCCCCTTAAATAAGTAATAAAGATAAAATTTACATGAATGAGGATTTGCCAGAAGAATCGAATAAAGTAAATATAAAATTCAATCATATTTTTTTAAAAAATGTATTTTAAAATTACTCTCAATTTAAAATTTGAATAACCAGATTAAATTTCAAAATCCAAAAGCTTTTATTTACTTATTTATTTATTTATTTATTTTTCATTTACTTGAAATCTTGTCTCGTTGAAAATTTTCGCAAAAGAGTGTTTTTAAATATATTCTAAGAGTTTCTGTCATCATAATTTGATTGCTTAAGAAAAATGTTCGTTAAATTTCTTTTCTTTCAAAGACATTTATTTTCTCAAAATTACTTTTAAAGAAACTATACAGCTTCTGTAATCATAATTTGATTTAACAACTACAACTACAAAAAAAATAATAATAAAATAAAATAAAGTTTCTTAAACTCTTGATTTTACCATAGTTAATATATTTAAAGACAGAATATTTATTATGTATGAATATTTTTAACAAAATAGATATAAAGATATAATCTACGCTGAAGAGCATCAAAAGGTGAATAACGTATTGTTATTTCGTTTATAATGTAAAATAAATATATTAAATAACTATCCTTGCCATATAGTAAAGAAATAATCAAAATGTATGGCTGTGAATTTCAAGTTTATGTTATAGTTTCCGACATTATAGAACCTTTTAAACCATTTACATTTTTATAACTTACTTGACAACATTTACAATGAATAAAATCAAGAATAAAGATGCCTATTAGTATTATAGAAATGTCAACTGCAAGAAATATCATAAAATACTACAGAGGAAACGTCACTTAAAAAAAAAAAAAAAAAAAAAAAAACTCGAGAAGTGCAGTATTACGTTTTCAATAGAAAAAAAAAACACTTTCGAGCCCACAATTTTTTGAAATTTGAAAACATAAACAAGAAAAAAGATGCTCATTACACATAAATGTCAACTGAAAGATACAGGATAAAAGACTATAGAGGGAACGTCACTTTAAAAAAAAAATTCTAGTAAACTTTTAATATATAAATATTAAAAAAAGGGAAAAAAAAAGAAAAGAAAAAACTTTCAAGCCTACAAATTTTTGAAAGTCTGTATAAATATAAGCAAGAAAAAAGATGCCCATTATATTTAAATGTCAACTAAAAGAAACGGGATAAAAGACTATAGAGGAAAAGTCACTTCTAGAAAAATACTCGAGAAGTGCAGTTTTATATTAACAAGAAAAAATAATAAATGTTGAATTATTTAAATATAAAAATGATAAAAAAATATTCTCATGGTAAACGTCGACTGTAAAAAACATGATAAAAAATTATAGAGCAAACGTCACTTCTAAAAAAAATTCTCGAAAGGTGCATTATTATATTTTCAAAAAATAAATAAATAAATAATAAAAATAAAAATAAAAATAAATTAAGGGAACAGTGGACATTAAAAAACAAATCCTGGAAATTTGAATGGATTCATTTGAAAATTGGCCGACTAGTTAATGACAAGCTCAAATAATCATATTCAAAATTTGGTGTTAAAATAATAAAAAGTTTTTAAATTATTTAATTTTTAAATTTAAAACTAACAAAAAATTATCGTATTTTAAACAGCCCCATGCGCATTTCTTTTGCATAAAATAAGACAAAATTTATTTATGAGGTGCTTTTTAACACTTTCCAACCTAGTTGAAAAGTGTTTATGACTTCGGCTTGTCTGGCCGTCTGGCCGTCTGCCGTCTGGCCGTCTGCCGTCTGCCGTCTGTCCGTGCTCTAACTCCCGTAAATATGCTCGGATTGCTCTGCAATTTTTATATGTTATAGTCGTTATATATAGCATGTTCCCTATTTCAACGGAAGTGTGTAGCACTTATAGTTTTTTTACAGGGACACTCAAAAGAATTCCGTTACATTGCGGTCTATGGGGAAAAATCATTGACGGTTTATTTAAATAATGTTTCACTATTTTAAACGCATTGAAATTTATATATATCACTAAGGTGCATTAGAAGAAGCTTAATATGGAATAGGGTGTGCATAGCACTTATAGTTACTTTACAGGGACAATCAAAAGAATTCTGTTACATTACGTCTATGGAGAAAAATCGTCTGCGGTTTATTTAAATAATGTTTCCCTATTTTAAACGCATTGAAATTTATATATATCACTAAGGTGTATTTCAAGAGGCTTACTACAGAATAGTGTGTGTACAGCAGTCATCGTTCATTTACAGGGACACACAAAAGAATTCTCTACTGTAAGTTAACAATAATTCCTGGAAGTGCGTTTTAAGTTACTGATCGCGATTTTAATTTTAACTCGCTTTTTGTCTATTATGTGGTGTGTATAAATTCTGTATATCCTATACAGGGAAGCACAAAAGTTCGCGAACACATTTCCGTATTATTTAACTCCAGACGGAGAATTTTAAACTGTGCTACGCGTTTCCTAACTGAACTAAAATTTAACATCCTATGTAGTATATATACAAATCTATAGATCCTATACAGGGCTGAATAAAAGTATTCGGATTACTTAGATGTTATCTTTTAGCTTATTAAACGGTATGATTTGTAAAATTATTTTGGAAGCGTTGGAAAGTGTTACATAATCTATGCTTGACGCATGATTTTTCGTTCTTGTTATATATTAGAATGGAAGTTGGCATGAATTGTCAATGTTCGCTGAATGTATAATTAGAAAAAATATATTTTCATAATTATACCTTGTTTTTTTTTCTAAAAAAGTAGCTATTTGTTTCATATGCACACATATTTGAACATTAAAATACTCCTGAGATACTTTTTTTTCTGCTAACATTTACTCATTAATATATAGAGAATATACAGAGTAAATTTCAAAACAATCTGATAATTAGGAATGCGCATAGAACGTTTCAAAAGTTAGAAATTTTCAAAATTTTCACTTTTGATAAAACAGCATTTTAATTAAAAAAACTGTATAAATATGTAGAGTTTTAACAAAAATAAAAGATCATATCTGTGCACAGAAGCCTCAGAATTGAAAAATTCATTTTGCATCAGATAAATTTGAGCATCTAGTTTCAATTCTTCAAATACAAAAAATCAATTTTCCAGTCACATTTCATGATTTTGAATGTCCACTTTTCCCTTAAAACACTTTCAGGTCTACAAATTTCTGATTGTTTTAATGCTTCAGAAGAATTTTGAAAATAAATCAATAAAAAATATAATTATTAACCTAAAATCAAAATACTACTAGGAAAATAAGTAACACTTTAATTTTCATCATCTTTTTCATTATAAATTTGTGACACTCGATAAAAAGTATATTTGACATTTTTGAAAACCCGAAGTCAAAAATATTTTATATACTTAAAAAAGATGATATTTTATTATTTAGTTAAAAGTACAATCTTCCTCGTATAAAATTCTTAAAAAATACATTTTGAAATTATTTAAAATTTTTAAGCTTGAAGAACCAGATAAAATTTCAAAATACCAAAGCCTTCTTTAAATTTTATTGCTATGAAACCTTGTCACATGGAAGAACTTTTCTGAAGAAATTTTTTTTTAAATGTTCCAAGCGTTTGTGTCATCATAATTTGATTGCTTAAGAAAAAACGCCCGTTAAATTTCTCCCTCCCCTTAACCCAAGTTATTTTTAATTTTAATATTTTTAAAGAAAATAAATAGCTTCTGTCACCATAATTAGATTGAAAAAGAAACACGTTCATTAAAATCGTGCTTCATTATAGTTAAGATATTTTTAAATATTTTTCAGACAATATGAATATCGGGCGTGCTCTAAATCTATTAACATATTTTTTAAAAAATGTAAAGAAAAAGAAAGAAAAATAAAAAGAAAGAAAGAAAAAGGATAAAGAATAAAGAAAAGATTTGGTATAGTTGAAATTCTTTTCGGTAACATATTCTAACGAAAAAGAATGTTTTCTTCAGTGTGAAAAGTTTGTTCAGCAGAAATTTTGCCATTAGAAGGCGCTACATGAAATAAAATCAAATAATTCTGTAACAAAGAACATTCATTTGCATTCAGGTAAACTGTTCATAAGTTCAGTTTTTATAAAAGTTATTATCTATAATAAAACCCGAATTTATATTAATTATAAATTAATTAATGAAGTATTAATTTAGTTGTTTATTCATTTACACTTATAACATTTTAATTTACACTATTTGCTGTGATTAGCATTATGTGTAACTTTTTTTTACTTAAGAGAAGAATGCCATTTTTTTCGGTAACTATTTAAACCTAATAATAACTAGTAAAGACTACTCCAAAGACTACTAAAGACTTATCCTGCGTTATTTTATTCTTAACTTTACTTTTTTTTCTCTTTTTTCTGTACAGTTCGGTGAGATCAATATATTTTAGATATTGAAAAATGAATTAAAGAATAACTATAAGTAAAGGGAAAAAAAGACAGGTAAGAAACTTAATGGGAAGGGTTAAACACCCAAAACCACCCATTTATGCACGGCCTTGCAAGTAAAATTTTACAAGCATTTTATAGAACCAAATGCTGAATGTGCCCATCACCACAAATAACCTTTGGAATAATTAAGGATTAAAAAAAATGTCATTTGTCTCGAAATCCTCTGCGTCCTTTTAGATATGCTGCATGATTCATTTAAAGATGCTCTCTCTAACCTTCATATCGTAATTCTTTGTCGTGAAATACACATTTAGCATTTGATGTTGTAAAATCTTTGTAAAGCTTACCTGAATTCAATAAAATATTGTTTATCACATAGCTTTTAAAAATCTTTATTCATGCAACGCCCATTTTAACAAATATTTGAACAAAAAATATTTTTGGCAGTAAGAAAATCCCCTTCTTTAGAAAAGCCCGAAAACTGCATTTAGATATACCGATTCCAAAACATAATTTTAATAAAAAAATAAAAATTAAGGGTATTAATTTTAATTAAGGATTAAAATAATTAAGGATTTAAAAAACTGTCATTTGTCATTAAATCCTCTGCGTCATTTTAGATATATTGCATGATTAATTTAAAGATGCTCTCTCTAACCTTCATGTCGTAATTCTTTGTCGTGACATACACATTTAGCATTTGATCTTGTAACATTTTTGTAAAGTTTACCTGAATCCAATAAAATATTGTTTATCACATAACTTTTTAAAATCTTTATTACTATTTAAACCTAATAATAACTAGTAAAGACTACTCCAAAGACTACTAAAGTCTTTTCCTGCGTTATTTTATTCTTAACTTTACTTTTTTTCTCTTTTTTCTGTACAGTTCGGTGAGATCAATATATTTTAGATATTGAAAAATGAATTAAAGAATAACTATAAGTAAAGGGAAAAAAAGACAGGTAAGAAACTTAATGGGAAGGGTTAAACACCCAAAACCACCCATTTATGCACGGCCTTGCAAGTAAAATTTTACAAGCATTTTATAGAACCAAATTTGTCATGAAATCCTCTGCGTCCTTTTAGATGTATTGCATGATTAATTTAAAGATGCTCTGACTAACCTTCATGTCCTAATTCTTTGTCGTGATATACACATTTAGCATTTGATGTTGTAAAAGTTTTGTAAAGCTTACCTGAATCCAAAGAAATGTTGTTTATCACATTAACTTTTTAAAATCGTTATTCGTGCAACGCCCATTTTAACAAATATTTGAACAAAAAATATGTTTGGCAGTAAGAAAACCCCCTTCTTTAGAAAAAGCCCGAAAACTGCATTTAGATATACCGATTCCAAAAAATAATTATTATAAAGCAAAAACACGTCCATGAGTAACGCTAACGTCATATTGACGATGTCAACAACCTGACTAAAAAATTTTGCTTATTACTTTTAAATGCTAAAGGTGTAAAATTAACAACTATAATATAAATTAAAATAACTTTTATTAGTTGTTTTACATGTTTCGACTCTTTCCGAGTCATTTTCAAAAACAAAATGAGAATATTCTAAAGCTGCACGGGCTTTGAGGTTATTATTTTCATGTACTTTTTTAAAAATCACGCACGTTATCTATTATTTTTTACTTGATTGTTTATTTTCATATCTTTGACCATGGAGTAATTCTAGCCACAGTTTCGGTAAATTAAAAGATGCCGCATCGTTACATATTGTATTTTTGCGCGTGAGTATCTCTATGGTTTCTCTTATTATGGATGGATAGTATAAACTGGAGGGAAATATTATTTTACTTTCGTTGAAATTTATTTGGATGGTTTCTTCTTGATATAATCTTGCCAGGGCTGTAGTTTTTCTATTGTATTTAATATCAGCTATATACTCTTTTTTTCTGCAATTAAATTTCCTGCTGGTCATGCCTATGTAGTAATTTTTAAATCCGTCTTCTTTAATAAAAGGTATTTCATATACTCCTGAATAATTTTCAAAATTAATTGGGTCAATTTTACTGCAAATTATATTCTTTAATTTCTTAGGTGGTTTGGCTATTAAGCAGATATTGAAACGTTAACGTTAACAGCCTTAAACGTTTCAATATCTGCTTAATAGCCAAACCACCTAAGAAATTAAAGAATATCATTTGCAGTAAAATTGACCCAATTAATTTTGAAAATTATTCAAGAGTATATGAAATACCTTTTATTAAAGCAGACGGATCTAAAAATTACTACATAGGCATGACCAACAGGAAATTTAATTGCAGAAAAAAAGAGCATATAGCTGATATTAAATACAATAGAAAAACTACAGCCCTGGCAAGATTATATCAAGAAGAAACCATCCAAATAAATTTCAACGAAAGTAAAATAATATTTCCCTCCAGTTTATACTATCCATCCATAATAAGAGAAACCATAGAGATACTCATGCGCAAAAATACAATATGTAACGATGCGGCATCTTTTAATTTACCGAAACTGTGGCTAGAATTACTCCATGGTCAAAGATATGAAAATAAACAATCAAGTAAAAAATAATAGATAACGTGCGTAATTTTTAAAAAAGTACATGAAAATAATAACCTCAAAGCCCGTGCAGCTTTAGAATATTCTCATTTTGTTTTTGAAAATGACTCGGAAAGAGTCGAAACATGTAAAACAACTAATAAAAGTTATTTTAATTTATATTATAGTTGTTAATTTTACACCTTTAGCATTTAAAAGTAATATACTATTACAAGGTGTTATAATTTATTATATTGTTAAATTTTGCTTGTTTGGAAATTTATTAACTTCTAAAAATCTCACAATTTCTATGTTTACACCTTCGAATAGGGGAAAAATGTACTTTTAAATGCAGTTTGAAAACTACATCTTAATTTACCGATATTCTATTTGTTATAAAATAATTTTCAAGCATGATTTTTTAAGAACCTATCTCTATCACGTGAAACCCGCTTACGGAAGTTATACGTTTGCACATAAAACGATGTAAATATTTCAGTAATTTTTTTCCGGATAATATGCCATAATTAAATTAAAACTTCATCATTAAATAAATAAAAGAATAATATAAATAAAATACAAATTTAACAGATATGTAATCGAACTACGCGTTTAAACGCTGAAATAATTGGAAAAAAGGTTGCTATAATAATGAAATATTTGTCTATTAACCGCTGGCATACAACTAATACGAAAATACTGATTTTAATAAAATTCAAAAATTTATTTGAATTCATAATGAATTATTTTCAAATAAAATTGCTTTTTAGTGACAGTTACTGGGCAATCTAAAAATATTCCCCTCGCTAATGTTATTCCTATGGGCGTAGGATGCATTCGTATTTTTAAAATATCTCCTCAGAAAACTAATATTTTTAACTTCTGTTTTCTTTGTACTATTCTTAAAGAATGTCTCTTTTTTTCTTAGTTGTCAATTTTTTTCTAAAATATATACTTAATTTTATATGAAACGTTAAAATCTTATTCAGTTTCGCTAAGATTTTAAAACAAAAAAAATGTAAATTAGCACATAATTTAGAAATATTTTGATAACTAAGAAAAAAGAGACATCCTATAAGAACAATACAAAATAAACAGAAGTTAAAAATATTAATTTTCCGAGGAGATATTTTAAAAATACGAATGCATCCTACGCCCATAGGAATAAAATTAGCGAGGGGAATCGGGAAGTTTACTGAAGAGCAGCCTTAAATGTAAAAAATCTATTAGAGATTTTAATTTAAAAAAAAAAAAAATTAACTACGTTGTATACACCGAGTAGTATGTTCTGTAACAAGTCCGAGTTGTTTTTCTGTTTTTCATAAATTTTTGAATACAATACACTCAGTACTTGTAATGAAACAAATATTAATGTCTAGTCCATATTGATTTAAAAAAAAAAAAAAAAAAAAAAAAAAAACATTGCCTAGACCAGTGGAGTCCAACTGGACGCTCACGCCTGTGGTCGTAGGAGCCAATAACATTATTTAAAAAATACTAATTAATAAAGTAAAATAAATAAATAAATAAATGCTGTCAAACATTTTTTTTAATCAATAATCTAACATTTAATAGATGAGTGATTAATATACAAACACATTGCATTCAGGATTCGAAAATTGAGTTCGAAAAATATTTCAAAACTGTTCTTCATATATTTCAGCTCATTAATATCATTTTGAAGAATCTGCGTGTGAGCAAAAATTTAAAACACCCATTGAAACCCCCCCCCCCCCTTTTTTTTTTCCTCTGATTTTTTAGCAGCCAAGATTAACGATCAAGATCCTGAATTTAAGTAGGAACTTTCTAACCTGAGAGTGATATCTTGCTTTCTTTAAAACTACTTTGCAGTTTGAACAATTCTAAAAAAAATTTATCGCTGACGGCTTCATAAACTTTGTTTGAATGTGACTTCTATGTTTGAAATCACATACATATTGCTCATTCAAAAAGAAGTGACACAACTGGAAAAAAATTTTTTTTTCGTATTATTCCACTAATACGAGGCTAACGAAAAATACAGGCTACCGCGGTGCTTTACGCGTATCTTTTTTTACAGACCGCGGGAGTCACGTGGTGGTCGAATCCACCAATGCAGGTGTACGAAAAGAGCATCACGTCATTCTGGCGGTCTGTAAAAAAAGATAAGTGAAATGAACCGCGGTAGCCTGTCTTTTTCGTTAGCCTCGCCACTAATAAGTTTGACGTAGATGCGTTTTGCTCGAGGCTAACGAAAAAGACAGGCTACCGCGGTACATTCCACTTATCTTTTTTTTACAGACCGCTAGACTGACGTGATGCTCTTTTCGTGCACCTTCATTGGTGCATTCGAGCATCACGTGACTCCCGCGGTCTGTAAAAAAATATATGAATAAAGCACCGCGGTAGTCTTTCTTTTTCGTTAGCCTCGGTTTTGCTACAGTAGCGTCATAAGTGCAGTTATGCGGAAGACCACTAGATTACGTTATGCGTCACTTCGCCATCATAGAAGGAGGGCAAAGGGAGTGGGGGGTAAATTTATTCAATCCTCCCTATATTTTCTATGTCTTTATTATTAACACTAGAACGGCGGTAGGGGTCATTTTGACCCCTAAACACTTTTGTTTGGTTGGAAGAATTTCTTTTTTTTTCCTAAATAGATAACAAATATTTAAAAAAAAAATCAGCTTTCTAGATTTGTTAGTTTTTGAAATATTGGACAATATTGAATATATATATATGAAATATATATATATAACGTATATATATGAAATATTGATGAAAAATATTAATTTATAAATTGCGTTTTATTTTAGTTAGCATTAGTTTTAATTTGTGAAACCAATCAATTTTTATATGAAATTAATGAGTTATTTGAGTAGTTGTAGTATGTTCCAATTGATCGCCCTGTAGGCGTTACATTTACAGTACTTTAAAAATTCAATAAATTATCAAGTAATATTAAATATAAATTAAATATAAATTATGAAATACATGTAAATTACATATTTTTTCCAATATACTTTCATTTAAAATTGTTTTATCGTTGTTATTTTAGTAGTTTCATCGAGGGGTCAAAATGACCCCTTCCCACCATTCCAGTAGAAAAAATTTTGCCGCTGTTCTAGTGTTAACTGTTTTACTCTTTTATGTGGGCTTTTACAGCTGCATGCACAACTAAGTGCTGTAGTTTTGTGTTATAATAAAGTAAAAAAAAAAAAAATGCTATTCTTCTTTTACCTCTCCAGTGAAATATAGTATTTTTTTTTATTTGTGTCAGTTTTCTTGGCAGTGAGCGATATATAGATGTGATTTTTAGGAAATTAAAATGCTGAAATTGAATCAGAAAAATACGTTTTCCCAAGAAGCTTTGAAATCCAGTCTCACAATCGTGACAATAAAGATTGAAACAGACTTCATCAATCGGCACAACACTGTAAAAAAAATTGCAGTAAAATTACGGGCAGAGGCCGGCAGCAGAGATTCCAGTCATACCCCGTAAAAAATGTAAAGTCCATGCCCATCATTTTGTGCAGCCCGTAATTTTACAGGCAAAGTAATATAGCATTATAATGCACAGGATATAATGCACTTTAAAACACAATAACACTTTGCTTACTGATCCGTAGCACGTTAGATAATCATCACAGAATCGTGGGTTTTTTTGGCGGGTTAAAATTTTCGAAACACGAGTAAAATGAAGGGTTACACCCTAGCGGAGGACAATGTATGGAGTCGTACCGTATTTTGCTAACATATGGGCTAGAACTGTAAGAATATGTGGATTGCTCTTAATTTTCTAAGTATCTAAGGGATAAGGCCGCTTATTTAGTGGATCAGACCGTTTTTCATCAAATATGGCTGTTGTCCGTGAAAATTGAAGGGCAAACGCTCATAAATTTACAGTTTTTTCTGAGAGTGAACGCCCAGTGTTTTCACTGAACAAAAGGCAAAAACATAAAAACAAAAAATATTGGTGCAGCAAATATATGTTGTAAATATAAATTAATAAATATTGATAGCAGTTTTGTAAAGATATGATAAGTTTTTGTTTCTAACATTTGGTAACTATGGCAAAAATAATTATAATAATCATATCAAGCCCACGAATGAAAAAGAGTAAAAAAATTCTGGCCCCCAACTTGAAAAGAGTTGTACCACATTCTCCTAGACATAGAAGGTATTGTTGTTTTGATTTTAGTACGAAATACTTATATTAAAGCTAACTATTCGTGTTATAAAATAAAGAAAATTAACCCTTCTTTGCATGAGTTTTTCTTTTACAATTGTGTTTTTTTATACATAAATTAAATATTAGACATCAGAAATTTTAAGATAGATTTTTACGTTTGTTCAGCAACATAGTTCACGGGAAATTTACTGGATTAATATTTCTTTATAAATATAGTGGTGGCGAAGAAGTTGATTTATTTATTAAAATTTAAATAAACAGTGATGGAAATTTACAACACTATGCAATTAAGGGTTAAAATTCACGTACGTTAATTGAAATACTTAGTTACATTTTCATATATTTTAAAAATATAAAACTTAAGCAATCTTTCATAACTTTTTTAATAAAACTGACAATGACTAAAGACAAGGAAAAAGTTGCTCATTAGGGAATGGTTAAGTTTTAAACTTTAAATTTTACGATTTATTTAGTTACTGACATGAAACAGTGTCACATGAAAAAAGAAATGCTAAAGAATGTTTAAAAAACATATTCAAAAAATCTCTGTCATCGTAATTTGATCACTAGAGCAAATCTGATCATTAAACTTTTTTTTTCTGCTAAACCCAAGATATATTTTTATAAGTATTTAAAAAAAAAATTAAACAGCTTCTGTCATCATAATTTGATTGTTCGAGGAAAAACGCTGATTAAATTTCTTTATCCCCCAAAGCCAAGTTATTTTTAAAATACTTTTAAAGAAACAAAAGAGTTCCCCTCACCATTAATTTGATTGAAAAGTAAAAACTCTCATTAAATTCGTGTTTTAGCTATAGTTAAAACATGTAAAGATGATTCTTCAATATGTATAAATACTTTTAATGATACGAATATAAGTCCAAAATTACAACAAAAAAAAGCGTCACAAGCTACCTAAAGTATTGTAATTTTGATTATAGAATGAAGTAATATATTAAAAATCTTTATGAAATAAGAACGTGATAATCAAAATTTATATGCAGTACTTATAGTTTTTAAGCAATATTTTCATGCATAAAAACTTTTTGATCTAGCAAAGTTTGCATAACTTTTTCATAACAATGATAACAAATAAAAATCAGAAACAAGAAAAAAGGCACTCATTAAAAAATAGTCAACTGCAGGAAACAAGACAAAAGACTAATATAGAGGAAAAGATCCATTCTATAAAAAAGAAAAAAAAAAGAAAAAGAAATAGCCAGACATTATTGGCATTAAAGAAAAGCCTTCGTAAGCACTTTCGAATTTACAGATTATCAAATGTTTTAATACTTTATGAGAATTTAAAAAGTAAAGAAAAAAATAGCTAATAAAGCTAAATCAGAACAAAAAGGTAGGGCAGATTTAAGCTTTAATTAAAACCCTCTAGATAACTTTCTTTATTTTTTTTTTTTAGACTACGACAACCAATTAAAACAAACGAAATGATTTTTTTTTTTTTTTTTTTTTTTTACATTTTTCTTAAAAATTGCTTCATTTTGGTAGTTGTAATTTTAATTATATCAGTGAAAAAAATGTAATCTTTTAAAATTTTAAATGTATTGATTATTCCTAGAATTTCGAACCAGATCTAGACATCAGTGGGTTTTATTTTGTATTTTACAAATATACATTTTTTAAAAATTGAATAATTTAGTTTATCACATTAACTTTTAATCGTACATTTGTTAATTTAATTTAAGCTTTAATTAAAACCCTTTAGATAACTTTCTTTAGATTTTTTTAGACTACGGCAACCAATTAAAACAAACGAAATGATTTTTTTTTTAATTTTTCTTAAAAATTGCTTCATTTTGGTAGTTGTAATTTTAATTATATCAATGAAAAAAAAATGTAATCTTTTAAAAATTTAAATGTATTGATTATTCCTAGAATTTCGAACCAGATCTAGACATCAGTGGGTTTTATTTTGTATTTTACAAATATATATTTTTTTTAAATTGAATAATTTAGTTTATCACATTAACTTGTAATCGTATATTTGGTGTTACAAAAATCGAAAGTAGGTAAAAAAGTTTTGATAAAATTTGCTTGGCTAAATTTTCGTTTAGTGGTCGTCTACGTATAGAAATTGTAACAAACTTTTAAATTATCAATACTAATACAAATTTTGACATCATATTTAAATTTGTAGTTGAATATTATTTTCGGTTATCAAACGAGAAGTCATTCGGTCAAGTATTTTAGGAATTATGCAGGTTTAGAACTCCTATTCATTTTTAATCGTTGCAAAACAGATTGTAATGCGGGAAGTTTTTTAAGCGTAATTCAAAAACTACTTGGCGGAATGAGCTGTAATTTTTAATTCAAATATTTGTATTAGAAATAGATTTCTGACGACATATTCACAGATTACAATTCGTTTATATATTTATTTCGTATAAGAATTTCAAAATATATACTTGAAAAAAAAAAATATATTTTAACCTATGAATTTTTAAAAAATAAAACAATTTCTATAAGCTTCAAATATACGAATTCAAACTTACAGCGCATTCGTCCAAGTAGTTTTCAACCACTTGTGGTATTATTTATTTAAATTAGTTATGCACTTATAATAATGTACTAAGAATGTACTAAGAATGAATCACGAATCACACTCGTGATTGATACCCAAGACTAAGTTTACTCAGGGTTCATAACGTTTTCCTAAATTTTTCTACGTTTCTTACCATTATCTATACTATTAAAATCCGTGCGCGTATCTATGTAACCTCAAAAACTCGGAAACCACAGGGCGCAGGGCTACGAAATTTGGCACACGGGTTGCTGGTAGAGGGCCCATGAACGATTGGAACAAAAAATTCGAAAATTTTAAATTGATTTTTGATAGATTAAATATTAATTAAAATCCACAGAGATCTATCTCATCAAAAATACGATTTTTTTATCGTCGTTTGGTTGGTTGTATAAAATCTACGAAGAAGTCATTAATAAAATCGAAGGTATAGGGATCATTGCAATTGGGAGTCGAGTGTTTAGAATTGATGGATCAGAGATTATACGGCATGTAGACAATTAACTTAATTATTAACCGTTGTCAAATGCTAAACACTTAATTTTAAAGGATTTTATCGACTTAATGAATGATAATTAGCTGGGTTTAAGGGGTTTTTTTTACATGACATATATTAGTATGAGAGAGATTATTAATACAGAAAACTTTATTTAACAGATTATTTGTTAAATTTGCGGGGATGGGGAAGGTGGGGATAAATGACTTTTTATTAAATATAACATTTATTTTACTTGAACGTGCGCCACCTAGCGGCGGCTTTTTCATTAATTGACCCTCCTTATTAATAAATCCAAATCTACTGCTCTGATTTCAACAGAACTAATTTCATTAAACAAATTTAACATCTTTAGATTCACCCGTAACGTTTAATTGCTTTTTACGTAGATAATGCCGCTATTTTAGAATAACAGTTTTCGTAAAAATTAAATTTATGCTCAAATAACAAATTATGTTCAATTTGTGTTTCATAACAAATTTTTATATTCATAAACTTTAATTTGGCTGTACTGATTTTTATTTTTAATTTTGGTTTTAGAATTAAATTCATGAACTCTCGTGCGTAGAACGGGTTAAACAGCTAGTTTCAAATTAAAAACCTTCGTGGTACACTCCTTTAATTTCTGAAATAGAAGTCTACAATAAAAACTATCGTTTTAAAATAGTGGTAGCAAAGGGAGAAAACTTTAGGAATACTGCGAGTTTTGTTTTACTTTACACGAATCACACTCGGGATTAATGCATAAGGGATAAGGTTACGCTTAAATAACTACCAGCATTGCAATCTGTTTGGCAACGATTATGAATGAATTTAGTATTAGGAGTTACAAGATTTAAACCTGCACAATTCCTGAACGACTTGAACGAATGATTTTCCGTTTGGTATATGAAGAAAGAATTTACCGAAAACGCCAAATATGATGTCAAAATTAGGTGTTAGTATTCAAATTTTTAAAGTGTGTTGCAATTATGTCGACAATTTTCTAAGCAAAATTTAAGCCTAACATTAATTAGTAGTCATTACTAATTGATTTATATTAGTAACATTTTTATATGATGATTTGCGGTAGAATTAGTAGGGAGGGTATTTGTTTTCCCCCGATTCTATATTTGATCGTGAGAATAGGATACAGGGACATTAAAAATTAGATAAAAAGGTCACAATATATATTTAAAATATGCACAGAAAAATTAATCCTTTAAAAATCCAAATAATTCCGTGAGAAAAGGTTACTATAAAAATCTGTGTACACAAGAAATATCAGTACATACAGCAAAAGTTTGTATCTGTCGATCTTTTTTTTTTTTGGTACGTAAATGGATTATTTATAGTACATAGAGAAATTCTCTTGCAATTTTTTGCAGTTAGAATTTTTTTTCAAAGTAAATTGTGTGATAATTTTGATAATTTCTTGAAAATTTCAAATATTATATGAAAGTCAGTGACATTTTACACATTCGAATATTTAAATTCCACACACTCAAGTATGGGGTAAAAATAGAAGGTAAAAATAATTAATATGCAGTATGTACAGGATAGGCACTATACTCAGTACGATAGGGTAAAATAAATCAGCAGAAGTAAAATTAATGCACAAAACTAATGAAAAGAAAAGTGCCCAGTTAAAATGATGCCATTGTCATTTAACTTTTTCAAATCTTGAAATTCCCACATTAACGTACGATAGGTTAAATTTAGTTAACCCTTTCTAAGGACAAATTAATTATATTGTTAGAATTTAGCATTTGGGGATTAATAATAAGTGCTATAATACTTCCCACTAATTTGGAAAACGTTAATGTGCTATATGCAGCATGATAGAGTGAAATTAATTAACGGAAGTTAATTAATGCACAAAATTAAAAGCAAAAAATGTTGTTTCCTTTAAAAATCATGACAATTCCAAGTATAACATTTACGATCGGAAACAATCTGCGACATTTTACGTGTTCGAATCGTGACTATTCCATACATAACATCAAAACTTGCAACATTTTGTGATATTTAACTGATATGTGCATTGAATTTCTATATATTTAAGTATTATAGAGTAGAGTTAATTAATGGAAGTTAAATGTGTGCGTTAAACTTTTTTTTTCGTTTTAAAATTCATGATATAATTCCAAACATAACATTAACAACCTGCAACAATATGCGACATTTTGCCTACATCAATATTGAAATTTCGCACACTCAAGCATGATAAGGGTAAAGTTAATTAATACACAGTATGTATAGGATATTTACAATACGCCGTATGATCGAGTAAAATTAATCAGATGAAGTTAATTAAAGCTCAAAACTATAAATGATTTTTTTTTTTTAGAAACACAAGATAATTCCAAACATAACATTAACAACCTGTAACATATGCCACATTTTACCTATTCCAATATTGAAATTCCGCCCACCCAAGTATGATAGCGTGAAGTTAATAATTGCAAAGTATGTATATAATATTCACAATATGCCGTATCTTCGAGTAAAATTAATCAGAGGAAGTTAATTAAAGTTCAAATCTAAATATGAAAATGTTTCTTTATTCCTTTAAATATCATGACAATTCCACACATAACATCATCAACTTGCAACAATTTGTGTCATTTCACCTATTCTCACATTTGGATTCTACACATTTAAGTATGATAAAGTAAAGTTAATTAATAGAAGTTAAATGTGCACGTAAAACTAAATATACACATATTTATTTATTTTTTTATTTTTTTTATGTCCGATAATTCCAAATATAACATCAGCAATTGCAACAATCTGCGACATTTTACCTAATCGAATACTGAAATTTCGCACACCCAAATATGATAGGGTAAAGTTAATTAATGCGCAGTACATATAAGCTATTTACAATGCGCAGTATGGTAGATTCAAATTAATCAGAGGAAGTTCCAGAATTTCCGGAGTATAATCTGCGGATCAAACAAGCATGTTTCGACCCAGAAATTTTATATTAAAAAATTTAACTTGCTACAACGCTGTAAATATTTGGCTTCAATTATTAAATAAAAGTCCTGGGTCTAAACATGATTTTTTGATCCGCGGATTATTCGCCGGAAATTACGATAATTAAATGTGAATCTAAAAATGAAAATCTTTTTTTTTTTCCTTTAAAAAATCATGACAATTCTCAAACATAACATCAACAATCCTCAACAATCTGCGACATTTTACCTATTCGAACACTGAAATTCCACACACTCAAGTATGATAGGGTAAAGAGAGAACTTAACACTGTTCTCAGACTCCGCCTACACGTCTGAAACAATTCAAATCCAGTCATCCCTTTCGCTAAAATGCCATCTATGCAATTTCCTTCTCCTTCCTTATTTAAATCCATTTCACTTTATCGGATTTCTCCTCCTCGACCATTCTATCTCTCCCACATTCCTCACTTTGCACAACTTTATTCATAAGTAACCGATCCATCGATTTCTTAAAACGATAATATGATATTCCGCGTCCTGGATTACTATTGAACGAAAATAACCAAAACGAAAAAGTCCGATAATCATATCATAAGCGTTTCATTTTCGAAATCAATATCGTTATGCTCTTTTGCATACAATGCCAAAGAAATTCAAAATTAGTAGCAATGAAAACATTATCGGTCGGCTTTAGCTTAATACTGGGTCACCTTGGAGAATATCCAGTAATGCCTAAACGATTGAGTTTGAAGCTGAGAAGTGTGCAATTACATTGATACAAATGAATAGGTTTTTTCAGAGAATAGTTTTTTTCCCGAAAATGTAGCAGTGTAAATCTGATAAGAAGAAAAGTGTCTTGCGATTTATTGAGTAGATGTCTCAATCTGTTTATACTGGTTGGTTTTAAGGCGGGGATAAGTATTTTTTGGCGGGTTGGTTTGAAGGTCGTTGCGTAATACAAGCCAGATTTCGTATATTTATAAAGGTACACTGTTTGTCTTAACACCGCCTTTAGAATATTCTCGGATAATTTAATATCCTTAGTAGCGAGATATAAGGTTCTACCGCCGTATCAAACAGGATTTAAAGATATATAGTTAAATACTAGACATAGAAAATGATCACGTAAAAAGGTCTGTACTTTATAAAATGCTTATAAAATTACAGGTAGTGTTGGTGTTAAACTGCGATCGTGTTAATTTTCACCTTCAAAATTAAATGTGCGTACTAACACATTTTTAAATAACTAAAATGTCTGAGATGCATTAATAAATGAATAAGATTGTATCGGAAAGTCAAAACTAATTTTCAAAATACCAAATCTTTATCTTATCTTTTTTTTTTTTTTTCTTTTGCATTATTACGAAATTTATAATTACAGTTCTCAAATAAACTAATGAAATTATGCTATTAGACAAGTAATCAGATAAAAATAAAAATATATACATCAGAAATTGCTATATTTAAAATTATTGCAATATTGCAATACACCGGAGTGTAAGCAAAATCATTAAGTTGTTGATTGATTAATTAATGAATTGAACATATATATATATATATATATATATATATATATATATATATATAAAGCATCGAAAAATATTTACAGCATATTTTAATTCAGTTTCCGAATGCAAGCCTGATTAATCTTAAAGGCTGTACTTAATAAAACATTACAAAAAAAAAAAAAAAAAAAAAAAAGAGAAAAAAATTAAAGCAATCAAAATACTCAATGAAAAGTAAGAAGACCATAGAGAAAGCTGAAGTTATAATCTGTGCTGTGACTTTACATTATGCGACATTATACAATAAATAATTACAGTTCTCAAATAAACTAATGAAATTATGCTATTACAGAAATTAGATAAAAATAAAAATATATACATCAGAAATTACTGTATTTAAAACAAATACATCGAATACCACCAATAGTGTAAAGAATATTATGATCAAGTAAAAAATTGGAATTATGTGAAAGGAAATCAACAATATTTCTACAAACATTTCTATAAAAAAATAAAATAAAATTTTATATTAACATTATTCTGTCTTTCTACGCCAAAATTTTTATTTTTATGTCTAGATGTTTCATTCATAATTTTAAAAAAAAACGTAAATTTGGCACTTAAAAGTCACAAAATTATGATTTTTTTTGTCTTACACAGTTCTAAATTGCTTAAAATTAATGTAAGTCGATCGTGTGCAAATCAATATGGACCCCCGGCGTTTTAAGATTATTATTTTTTTTTTTCATAGAGGTAAAGTAAGTTTGGATCATTCCTGTGAAAGATCTCCGTGCAAAGCATTGCATTAAACCAGATGTTGCACTGTAAAAAAAAAAAAAAAAAAAATCTGTAATTTTGACAAAAAAGTATTGTATTTTTACAGAAAAAACTGTTTTAAGGAAAAACAGTTTTTACTTGTAAAAAAATGTGGATTTTGTCATTTTTACAGAAAAAATCCATGTTTTGCTATAGCTATATGTGAAAATATATGGATATTTTCTGTAAATTTTCCACTGGCGCCAAAATTGACAGGGTTTTTTTTTCTGCCAATTTGAGAGATTTTTTTTTACGGTGGTACAATGTATAAATTTTCTTTAAAATTTATTTCATTAACCTTCTTGGTACCAGGTTTTAAATTTTGATAAAGATTAGTAACAGCTACATTACAAGGCATTTACAAATCATGCAAAACTTATTGAAATTTGAATAATAAAAGTCATAAAAACTTATTTTAATTAAAATTATTTTATTCATTTAATATATATATATATATATATATATATATATATATATATATATAGAGAGAGAGAGAGAGAGAGAGAGAGAGAGAGAGAGAGAGAGAGAGAAATTAAATTAATCACACAATCAATCGGCCACTGCTACTTCGCGGAACATGTGGCGCGCGTGGCCGTCGAGGCCCTCTCATTTCAACACTAAGCGTAACGGTAGTAGCCCCGATCACGGAAAGTTGTCACCGGAAAAATTTAGAAGCTAAACTCAATAAGTTTCAGACATCGACCAGCATTTAATGTACATTCATGTAGCTTTAACCACAGTTAAACTAATTATCGTTATTGGCTCCCTTTATGTCTCTGGAAGTCGCTTACATATCGCCAGGATGTAAAGTTGCCCAGCAAATAGGAAGTCCATTCCCAGCCTTAACTTGTTCACATTTAATACATCGGACGACCGTGGCTTATAGATCATTATAGTGTATCTATATATATATATTAATTATTTATTTTATTTTGTGCATCAAAATACTATTTGGAACATCAGAATCACATATAATTAGAAATATGGGGTATTTTATATTAAATTGTTACTATTATTAGTTAGTTGTACGTGAGTCAGTACAATATAGTTACTGTACAGTCAAAGCATTTGCCAAAAAAAAAAAAAAAAAAAAAAAAAAAAAAAAAAAAAAAGAAAAGAAACAAGCAGAAAGGAGAAGTAGAAAGAAAAGAAACAAAAAGGAGAATAAAACATACGAAAGGAAAAAAAGATGAATTTTTACTGAAGACAAATTGTAATTTAATAATAAATTTTTATTCACGTTTTTAAAAGTGCAAAACATATGTTATTAAATATTCGATAAAATAATCTGCTAACTCTAATAAACAAATATAAGGTGAGAAATCTTATTTTTTATGTAAAATATATATATATATATATTTAGAAGAATTTTGTCTGCATGAAAATTTTAATGGTTACTTAAAAAGGCCGCTTTTTTTGTTTTAACACTATCTCAATTTCATAATTCATGGCGTGCTTCCAAATAAAGAAAGAAGCGGATACTGCAACCAATTATAATATTTTGTGCAACTGCATTTAAATATTTGGTTCTGCCTGAATTCTTCGTACGCAATTCATCGCGGCATCAATTCGTCGCGGCGTCAATTCGTCGTGGCGTTAATTCATTGCAGCGAAAACATTTTTGAAGGTGATGATAATAAAAGTAAATTTAGTAAAATTATTTAATGATAATTTATTTACTTTTATTATTATTATTATTATTATTGTTGTTGTTGTTGTTGTTGTTGTTGTTGTTATTGAAAAATAGAGACTTTTAACTAACATTTTAAAGGTCGATTTTAGATGCAGTTAAAATATTTATATAAATATATTTTTCATCTTACTGCTTTAGTGCAAAAACTTCCATCATGAAAATAAAGAGGATTTTCATTAAATATGGGATTTGTGCGCAGTTCCTAATAAAGAAAAACATGTTTAATGTACTAGACTAAATGAACTCATTTCTTATTTAAATTACATATAGAGTATAGATACTGCTTTGGATCACCGGAAAAATGGAGTGGGATTTAAAATAAAAGTACTAAGATTGTGAAATAAAAAGCAAAGAATAATGCGAGAAAAATTACAAAATTATAAACTGGCTGGGCGTACTAAGGGGAGGGGGGACAAATGAGCTCCCCTAATCTATGACAAATTTAAAGAAAATTACAGAGAGAATGTAAACACAAATATCTGTTTGTAATTGTGAATTAACTGATTGAACATTGTGAATGAACATTGCATGATTTAATGTCATTACGAGCAGGGAAGACCGAGCTATGCTCGGTCAAAATTAAATTTGAGTTCAAATATCATGACCCATGACCAAAATGACCCACTAATTGAATTTTCTCGAACATGTGACTTAGCCCAACAGTCTTCTCGTGCCGGAAAACCATAGGATGCAAAATTTAGTGTAAATTGAGCCGCTTTTTAGATATTGACCCACAATGACCCAGAAATGACCCACTAATCGAATTTTCTCGAACATGTGACCTAGTCTAATGATTTTCGCGTGCCCGAAACTCGTAAAATACAAAATTTAATCAAAATCGTTAGAGCCGTTTTTTAGATAAAATTAATTTCACCCGCTTTGACCCCAAAATGACCCCCTAATCGAAAGTTCTCGAACATGTGACTCAGCCCAATAGTCTTCTCGTGCTCGAAAATAGTCGGATACAAAATTTCGTCAAAATCGTTTGGACCGTTTTTTAGATACAATTAGCTTGACCATGACCCAAAATGACCCACTAATTGAATTTTCTCGAACATGTGACCTAGCCCAACAGTCTTCTCGTGCCCGGAAACCATTGGATGCAAAATGTAGTGTAAATTGAGCCGCTTTTTGGATCTTGACCCACAATGACCCAGAAATGACCCACTAATCGAATTTTCTCGGACATGCGACCTAGCCCAATGCTTTTATTGTGCTCGAAACTCGTAGGACACAAAATTTAATCAAAATCGTTAGAGCCGTTTTTTAGATAAAATTAATTTGACCAGCGTTGACCCAAAAATGACCCACTAATCGAAAGTTCTCAAACATGTGACCCAGCCCAATTGACTTCTCATGCCCGAAAATGGTCGGATACAAAATTTCGTCAAAATCGTTTGAACCATTTTTTAGATACAATTAGCTTGACCATGACCCAAAATGACCCACTAATTGAATTTTCTCGAACATGTGACCTAGCCCAACAGTCTTCTCGTGCCCGAAAACCATTGGATGCAAAATTTAGTGTAAATTGAGCCGCTTTTTAGATCTTGACCCACAATGATCCAGAAATGACCCACTAATCGAATTTTCTCGGACATGCGACCTAGCCCAATGCTTTTATCGTGCTCGAAACTTGTAGAACACAAAATTTAATCAAAATCGTTAGAGCCGTTTTTTAGATAAAATTAATTTGACCCGCGTTGACCCAAAAATGACCAACTAATCGAAAGTTCTCGAACATGTGGCCCAGCCCAATTGACTTCTCATGCCCGAAAATGGTCGGAGACAAAATTTCGTCAAAATCGTTTGAACCGTTTTTTAGATACAATTAGCTAGACTATGACCCAAAATGACCCACTAATCGAATTTTCTCGAGCATGTGACCTAGCCCAATGGTTTTCTGGTGCCCCAAAACAGTAGGATACGAAATTTCGTCAAAATCGTTAGAGCCGTTTTTAAGATAATTTTTGCATATATATATATATATATAACCACCCACAAGATTTGCTCGTATTAGAATATATGATATAGTAGTTGAGATTGATGTTAATTGTTTCATTTATTTGATTACAAAATTAAACCGAAATTGTATTATAACTTGATTATTTTCTTTCACTGTTTATGTTTAACATAAATGAATGTTTTCAACTTTCTACTGAATCTTAGTGTTAATGCCTTTAGCTTACAAATTTGAAAGAGTCGCCTTCAAAAACATTTTCGCTGGGATGAATTAACGCCACGATGAATTGACGTTGCAAAGAATTGACGCTACGACGAATTGACGCTGCAACGAATTGACACCGCAATGAATTGACGCTGCGATAAACTGACGCTGCGATGAATTGACGCTACGATGAATTGTTCCGCGATGAATTATGTGCGACAAATTGCGGCGAGACCTTAAATTTTATAAACGCCATCCTCTATGGATAGACATTATCTGCAATATAATGGTATTAAACTTGACTCGGATTAGAACAAACAAGAACGGAAAATCATGCGTCAAGCATAGCTTATGTAACACTTTCCAACGCTTCCAAAATAATTTTACAAATCATTACCGTTTAATAAGCTGAAAGATAACATCTAAATAAACAATTTGGAAAACGCATAACATATTTAAAACGGAATTTCAGGAATTTCCAACATATATTTCCAACATATACAATATTCGGAAAAATATCCGAATACTTTTATTCAGAACTGTATATGATCTACAGATTTGTATATATGCTACATAGGATGCTAAATTTCAGTTTAGTTAGGAAACGCGTAGCACAGTTTAAAATTCTCCTTCTGGAGTTTCTGTCAATAAACGAAAATGTGTTCGCGAACTTTTGTGCTACCCTGTATAGGAAATACAAAATTTATACACACCAAGTAATAGACAAAAAGTGGGTTAAATTTAAAATCGCGTTCAGCAATTTAAAACGCACTTCCAGGAATTATTGTTAACAGACAGTAGAGAATTCTTTTGTGTGTCCCTGTAAATGAATGATGACTGTTATACACACAATATTCTGTAGTAAGCCTCTTGTAATGCACCTTAGTGATATATATAAATTTCACTGCGTTTAAAATAGTGAAACATTAATTAAACCGCAAACGATTTTTCTCCATAGACGTAATGTAACGGAATTCTTTTGACTGTCTCTGTAAAGTAACTATAAGTGCTATGCACACCCTATTCCATATTGAGCTTCTTGTAATGCACCTTAATGTTATATATCAATTACAATGTATTTGAAATTGTGTAACATCATTAAAATAAAACGCAAATGATATTTCCTCATAGACCGTAATGTAACGGAATTCTTTTGAGTGTCCCTGTAAAAAAACTATAAGTGCTACACACTTCAGTTGAAATAGGGAACATGCTATAGATAACGACAATAACATATAAAAATTGCAGGGCAATCCGAGCATATTTACGGCAGTTAGAGCACGGACAGGCGGCCATACGGCAGACGGCCAGACAAACCGAAGTCATAAACACTTTTCAACTAGGTTGGAAAGCGTTAAAAAATAATACTAAGTGTACATTTAAAAGACATATGAGGGGTTCGGCACAAGAAATTGCCAAGCCACATTTTTGTTGAAATAAATCTAACACTGTAATCTGTTGCTTAATATTGTAAATTATAATATCCAACATATAATTTTTTTCTAATGTCACTTGGTGGCAGCATATGTGATAGGTTTCGTTTTTTTCCCTGATGTTTATGCTCACATTGAAGATAGCTAATTTACAAAAACGTAATAGTAATATCATTAAAGTAGTGTCATATTGTTACTCAGAATATCTCAAATGTTACTAAGACATTGGCGAAAAAAACTTTAGGTTATATATCTTGATATGAGTATTTGATCAATTTTCAAATTGAAATATTTCAGAAGTTCAAAAATGTGGCTTGGCAATCTCTTGCCCCGACCTCCTCATATGTTAAAAATAATCATTGCCACCATACGTTTTATCTTATTAATTAATTACTTTTTTTCAAGTACATTATACAACCTGAAATACATTTTCTATTCCAATGATGGCAGATTTCGGTAATTTCAACTAAAAAAATAAAGAAATAAATGGACACTGTAAGCTTTCCTTAATAAGATATATGCTCAAATTTAGTTACTTTCCTACGACATAAAATTTAAATTTGAATATGTATTATCGGCTAAAGCCGAATATTTTTCCAATTTATGTTTAATATAGTAGTTATTAGCTACTTTAAGATATTTTATTGTTTCATTTAAGTTTATTTAAGCACCCGAAGGCAATACTGAGTAATAAAAAATGCATGCATTTGAAAAACGTACTATAATATGCATGTAACATACTAATTTTCCTTCTTTCTCATCCTCTAGTAATTAATTTTTCTACGTTGTGTAAAAATTTTGGACGTTAACAGAAAAAAAAATCTTGAAATCTTACTGTTCTAAAATAAACGAAGATGCGAAACTTCTTATTTTGAAAGTTCCAAAAGATTTTTTAAAATGGAAATAATGAAACATTTAAGGTAAATTTTATTTAAGAAAGTCTATGGAATCTTTCATATCAGAATTTTTTTATTGTTGTACTAAAAATTCGAGGAATGAATAAAGCAAAGTTTTTAATTAAAAAATGATTAATTCGTGTTTAATTCCATAGAATCATTGGTGTGTTTTTTTATAGATTTAAACGTTTTTCATGGTTTGAACCAGAAAAAAATATAAAATATAGTTTAACTATAAGTATTAAACGTCATGTTCACCTTGAATATTAAATTAAATGTGTAAGAATATTTATTTACTAAAAAGGTGCAAATATACATATAAAGGTTTTTAAAACATAACAAACCGTCAAAAGATGTAAAAAACTCGACGCTTTCAACTGCTCTAAAAACAGTCATCATCAGAGGAAATTCGGAAAGTGTGAAAGTTCATGAATTTTCGTTGGTTTAAATAGCCGAAGACGAGTCTATTTCAAAGGAGGGGAGGAGGGAAGGAGTTGTAGGATGGGAGGATATCATAGTTAAGTTCCAAAATCGCCAGAGATATTTAGTGCACCATACCAGATCTGATCCTATATTGTAGGAGAACATATCAACAGTTGCAATGATATGCCATCCTAAAAATATCCAGGATGATATACGAGGGGGTATCAATAAGTTTTTACCCTCACATAGAATAACTTCAGTGAAATTTATATATTATATGTGTCCATATCTTGTAGAACTACGTAATGTGTAATTTTTTGTGTTTAGATGGAAGCATTTTTTGAAATAGACCTGCCGGAATGAGTGAAAGTGGAGAAATTTTGAAAATTGAATATCGCTCAGTAATCATGTTCCTCCATTTGAAGGGGTTGAAAGCCACGGAGATTTACGATGATATGAAAAGTGTTTATGGGGGGAAATGTCCATCCTTGAGCACTGTCAAAACATGGAAGATACATATGAAATGTGGACGCACGAGTCTGGAGGACGAGGCTAGGGAAGGCAGACCATGTTCGGCTGTTGACAAGGGAAAGTGAAAGTTGTTAGGAAAGTGAAAAGGCTGGTGATGGAGGATAGACGAATGACAATCCATGCTATTATGGCTGAATTGGGTATATCCTATTGTTCCACATCCACCATATGCATGACCACCTGCATTTGTCCAAAGTCTCGGCACAGTGAGTTCTTAGGTTGCTGACCCCCTTCCAGAAACAGCAGCGTGTGGATTGTGCGTCCGCAATAGCCCTGTGTGATAGCAATAAGGATGATTTTTGTTTATCGTTTGATGACAATGGACGAATGCTGGGTGTACCACTTTGACCCAGAGACCAAAATGATGAGTAAACAATGGAAGCACTCCGACTCACCCCCCCCCCCCCAAAAAAAAAAGGCTCGTGTGCAGCCATCTTCAGAGAAAGTCATGCTGTCAGTTTGTTGAGATTTCAAGGGCATAATGCTCACAGATTACCTCACCTATGGGCACAGCATAACTGGAAAATATTACAGGAGCTTGCTGGGAAAACTTCGTGAACAACTGAAAGTGAAGAGACGTGGAAAAGTGACTAAAGATGTCTGCGTTTGGCTGACAATGCTCCGGCTCACGAAGCCAATGAAACATTGGATGTTGTCTAAAGCATTGGTTACCAATTACTGCCACATTCACCTTATTCACCTGACTTGGCGCCTTCAGACTTCTTCTTCTTTCCAAAAATGAAAAGGTTATTGAAGGGAAGACGTTTTGACTCAGATGCTGAAGTCATTGCAACAGTGGAGCAGTGGTTTTCAAACCAATGTAACAGCTTCTACAAAGATGAGCTGTGGAAGCTGAAATACCGTTTGCAAAAATACGTTACTGTGCACGTTGACTATATAGGAAAAGGCTAACAAAATGTAGGAATTTCATAAATTTCACTCTATTGTTTGTATGTGAGGGTAAAAACTTATTGATACTCCCTCGTATGTCCTGATGCTGACTGTTTAGAGCAGTTGAAAGCGCTCGGGTTTTTAACATCTTTTTAACATCTTTTGAGGGGTTTTTATGTTTTAAAAATCTTTATATGTATAATTGCACCTTTTTAATAAAAAATGTTCTTTTACATTCCAGAAAAAAATAACATTTTAACTTAATAAACAAAATCAAATAGATACCTTATAAGAAGAAATTATTTTTAATAAAATACTTTTTCTCGTTCAAATCATACAAAACTCAATAAGTTTTTCATGATTTGTAAATGCTTTGTAATGTAGCTGTCACTAACCTTCATCAAAATTAAAAACCTGTTACTAGAAAGGTTAATGAAATGAATTTTAAGAATAATGATTTTAAGAGGTTAGAAAGCTTTGAAATGTAGCTGTTACTAACCTTCGTCAAAATTAAAAACCTGGTACTAGAAAGGTTAATGAAATGAATTTTAAGAATAATGATTTTAAGGAAGTTAGAAATAGTCAGATATTTCAGAATTTTTTTTTTTCACTTTTTAAAGTATAATATTTCAAAAATATTCAGTGAAAATTTCAATCGGCTTCAACACTCCAGTTTAAAAACTATGCTATAATTGTCATAGAAACCTCTTACTATTGACGGCAGCTGTTACTGACCGGTTTTTAGCTGTATATTTTTTAAATACATTGAAATGTATTGTTGTGCATTGTACTAAAACCTTTTTTACTATAACCATGAAAATAGAGTTATAGACCTCAATCATAATAGAGTTTACAGCATTACTTTAAATGCATTTTTCTCAAAACAACAATTCAAAGACGGTGAGCACTATACTTTAAAAACTACTCGACGGATTTAAATTAAATTTATACCGCACATTCTAGGCATAACAAACTTCTGCTTATTTGAAGGATATTTTTATCAATGCTTTATTTTATAAACAGTAAACACGTGCTTTGTTAAATTCATAAGTAAACTTTCAGAGGCAGTCATTTTGCTTACTTGGAAAAAAAAAAGAAGCTTTGATTGATTACTAGATAAAGTATTTTACTTTTTTTCTTGTTGTTGTATTTATTTTAGATAAACCACTAAGAGTACTGAAGGTCACCGCAAGGCGCTATTTGTAAGAGAATGTTCAACAATCAAAGAGATAGCTTGGTCCAGAATTAATATTTGAAATTTGAAATTTTCGTGAAGCTTACTTAAAATATGGCGTAAAATCTTGGTACTATATGTTAAATAAAAACATTATACAACAGTTTAAAAAAAAATAAATAAATGCCTATTTTTTCACGTCTTTGATTACCCCTAAACCCTTAAATTTTCTTCAAAAACAGATACAAGTAAAATTCAGTTAATTAAACACATAACACACACGACAACATTTAGGTTAATCATATACATACACTTACATGCAATATGCAAGTACATGACATACATTCACATACCAAGTCTTTATGCTTATTTATTCAAGATAATTCTACACAAACAAATAAACAAAGCTTTTAATATTGTAATCTGCTACTTACACTCTATTTTTCTTTCTTCAATTTTCCCAATAATCAGTTTTTAATTTGAATGCAAAATGTTTTTATTTCGTATGATAAAAAATAGAAACATTTTTATAATGTAAAATGAACGAGGATATCAAACTTCATTTTTTGAAAAGTTTAGAGAAGAATTTTGTACGGAAGTCATAACCATTCCTATGGAAATTTTAATCGTTCTTCAGATTTAGAGAGAAACTTTAACAACCTTTCGATACAGTCTTCACACGTTTACCGGAATCCCATATATCGGATAGTTGAGAATCGATATTTTGCCAAAAGGCAAGTAATAAACTCACTTGC
Source organism: Maratus michaelseni (assembly GCA_963931845.1). Lineage (NCBI taxonomy): Eukaryota > Metazoa > Arthropoda > Arachnida > Araneae > Salticidae > Maratus > Maratus michaelseni. The sequence goes on along the minus strand of OZ007588.1, from coordinate 145,812,905 downwards.
ACTGAGCTTTAAAATCGATTACAGCAGGCTGAAATAAAAGCGAAATATCGATTTTTTAAGCTTCTTATTTTGAAAATAAATGCTTTGGAATAATTGTATTTGTTTTATCGTACCAACGAGATTCAAAATGTAAAAATAATTTTCTAAATTTGAATCAGTATTCTATAATAATATTATTAAAATATTTTATTCCTTAATGGCAACAAGCAACAATTTTATTTGTAATGTTAGAGATGTAACGAAAGTTAAATTTTCTTGAATCCAAATTTTAAAAGTTTCTTAATTTTGTGAAATCGCTTTTCTAAGACTTTTTTTTATCAACTTACGGAGGTGGATCATGTATAAAGGAAACTTTTTTAATATCAATAGAAATTTTTTTCACTTGTTGGCATGGCAATTATGATAAGTTGCTTACGGCTAAAAATTGCCTGACATCGTGTTAATTTTCATATATTCATTTATTTAGTCGCTAATATTATTAATAAAAACAAAGCACTTAATGCGGTTGCACAAAATACAATTATGAAACTTTCAAAAAAAAATGTCAAACTTTTGAAATTTGGCACAAGCTGCATGTACAATTAAAAAATGACACCTTATCGTGGTCTAAAATATTTAAAAGGCACAAGTTATTTAAAAACGGTCGTGAAGAAGGTGAAACAATGCGATCTACTCTGGAATACCTCCGAAAAAGTAAAACTGCTTCACTAAAGCAAAAACTCACAAAATTATCACTAATAATTTTTGGGACTTACGGGGTATTTCGTAAGTCCATTTTCTTCATAGTAATGTTAATATCTGGAGAAAATAAAAGCTCCATATCTGTCCTAAAAGCGATCCAATCCGATCGAATATTCATCTTATCCGGGACGGTATACCAACCGGAATAATGATTTCTCGGTTATGAATTAATTCTCAAGCAAATATTTTCATGTTCAACAAGACATCATTTAGCAAAATAAACAATAAAGTTATCAATTTTCAATTTTTTTTTTTTTTTTTTTTTTTTTTTTTGCTTAGGCATTTAGACATCGCAGTACGTTTTTACGAAGTTTCGTACAGATCAGATAGTTAGTAATACGAAAAGGTCTATTTACTGACCGCTTCAAGTCCTTTTAACTGAATCAGACTTAAAATCTTTAAACGATCTCATACAATAGGAGTAAAGAAAGAAATTCCATGTAAACCATTTAATCACTTTCCTTCTAGTCCGAACTTATCTTCTTGTCACTAACATTCATTTGGATCTTTTCAAAGAAGCGTCAGGAAGAGCAAGAATTTCATATGATAAAGAAGTCAAAGAATTTTTCTGCAGTAACACACTTTTTATTACACAAGAATAATAATAAAAAACTCTCAATATGTTGAAGAAGGTGTGTAGATGTTAAAGAAAACTAGCAAAAAAAAATAACTTTAGTGTAATTTTAATAAATAATATTTAAAATATAATCTGTTAAAAAAAAGTTCCCTTTACATTTGATCCAGAAATTCCTCGTATAAAATAATCGAGGAATGAGAACACATTTCTTTAATCAAAGAAAAAAATGTAATCTGTGTGTAATAAAATTAATTTAACCTTTCTTTGCATGAATTTTTCTTTTACAGTTGTGTTATTTTATACATATATTAAATATTAGACACCAGAAATTTTAAGATAGATTTTTAACTTTGTTCAGCAACATAGTTCAGGGAAATTTACTGGATTAATATTTCTATATAAATATAGTGGTGGCGAAGAAGTTGATTTATTTATTAAAAGTTAAATAAGCAGTGATGGAAATTTACATCACTATGCAATTAAGGGTTAAGAATGATAGTTGGTTTGTATATTTTTTTAAGTTGCTATATTTATATAGAAGATATAAATTAAATTTAGCAAATGAGGCGTGTAAAAATCTACTGAAGATGGAAAGTTATTTCTAACATAATTTTAAGGAAGACTTTAGAGTCATTTTAATAAAGGAACTAGCTGGCTTCGCCCGATCCTAATTTACATCGGAGCCTCGAACTGTATAAAACTATGAATATGATGAAACCTCGAAACGAACGAACTTCCGACTCGGGTCCAAAATCCATTAGTTCCATAAAAACTTTAACAAATATTTTCCATTTATAAAAACTAATAATTAAACTCCGTCTTACTCCAGACTTTGTGACATTTGTGTAAAATATTTGAAGATTTGGTTTATTGTAACAAATGATACAACTAAATGTTATCTTTATTACTTAAAGTCGCTCATTTAAAAATTTTATAAAGTTTTCATCAGAAATCATTTATCTACTAAACTAAGCTCGGTTTACAAATTCACTGTCAAATTGTCAGTGAAAATTTTGTAGTTCTGTCACTATCAATGCAAAGTAACGTTGTTATTTGTATATATTCAACTTATATGCATACATATGGACAAACAGAATATCCCCAAAAAATTGAAACATGATTTAATTTTTTACCTGTTGGGATACATAGGCAATACAAATTCCAAAATTGTTCAAAATACGGTAGGAATAAATATTTTGTTTATGGAATTGACCTGCTATTAATTTTCAAAAAGTTACACTTTTTAGTTTTTACATGAATTAAAAGGACATTTAGAAACATGACATATTTTATAAAATAAATTTTCTGGTTTAAATTAGTTAAACGTACATTAAATTCCAGAAATATTTTTTTTCAAAACTAATCCCAGAAAATGCATTCAATAAAATGTTTTTTATATATAAACGTCCTTTTTCATTCATATCCAGCTGTCATTTTTTCCATTCAAGATTCTATATCTCAAAGAAGAGAAAAAAAAATGACTTACAGATTTACAGACAGTATACAGAGAAGTCTTTCCTTGCCAGATCGCATATGAATACCAGTTCTACATTTTGAATTACAAGTTGTTGAAACTACTGTTTTTTGAAAATTCCCAACATCTAAATTGCTGTAATTCAGGAGAAAAAAGCGATAACAGCCAGCTATAATTTCTGGACATGTTCGGAGATAGTAATCTATATTAATAAATAAATAAATAAATATATATATATATATATATATATATATATATGTCTGTCCGTATGAAATCTTTTAAAATACCAATACAACACAACAGGTACATTGCAGCTGGTCCATCTATACTTTAGTCCAGTCAAATTAGGTGTTTTCGCCATAATAAATGCTAAGGAGATAAAATTGGTCCAGTTGTTCATTGATGGCTACTGATGACGATGTAAAAAGTCCCCATGGATAGGAGGTTAGCGGGGGAGGCAAAACAAAGTATTTCTTTAGTTTTTTACAAATATCTCAGAAACTGTTGTTTTTCATAAAAAATTACTGTAACACAAATTAAAGAACATAAAATTATCTACAAATGATAGGTATATACAGTGGAACCTCGATTATCCGTCAGTCAGAAGACCGGAGCTTTGACGGATTTCCCCCCCAAAAATCACTTAATTTCAAATTTATTTATTTAACGTTACCATAATAAATGCTACAGAGATAAAAATTGGTACAGTTGTTCATTGATGGCTACTGACGGCTATGTAAAAAGTCCTGATGGATAGGAAGTGAGCGAGGGGAGGGGGGGAGGCAAAATAAAGTACTTTTTTAATTTTTTACAAATATCACAGAAACTGTTGGTTTTCATGAAATTACTCTGACATAAATTAAAGAACATAAAATTCTCTACAAATGACAGGTATATACAGTGGGACAACGATTATCCGTCAATCAGAAGACCGGAGCTTTGACGGATTTTCTGCAAAAAATCACTTTAATTTCAAATTTATTTACTTAATGTCGCCATAATAAATGCTACCAAGATAAAAATTGGTAAAATTGTTCATTGAGGGCTACTGATGACTATGTAAAAAGTCCTGATGAATAGGAGGGGAGGGGGGCAAAAAAAGGTAATTTTTTTAGTTTTTTACAAATATCTCAGAAACTGTTGGTTTTCATGAAAAAGTTACTTTGACATAAATTAAATAACATAAAATTCTCTGAAAATGACAGGTCTATACAGTGGAACCTCAATTATCCGTCAGTCAGGAGATCGGAGTTTTGACGGATTTATCCGGAAAAAAATCCCTTTAATTTCAAATTTATTTACCTAATGGCGCCATAATAAATGCTACAGAGATAAAAATTGGTACAGTTGTTCATTGATGACTACTGATGACTATGTAAAAAGTCCTGATGGATAAGAGGTGAGCAAGGGGAGGGGGGGGGGCAAAATAAAGTACTTTTTTAGCTTTTTACAAATATCTCAGAAACTGTTCGTTTTCATGAAAAAATTACTACGTAATTTCTGAGATATTTGTAAAAAACTAAAAAAGTTCTACTAAAGTATTTTGCCCCCCCCCCCCCGCTCACCTCCTATCCATCAGAACTTTTTACTTAGTCATCAGTAGCCATCAATGAACAACTGGAACAATTTTTATCCCTTTAGAATTTATTATGGCGACATTAAATAAATTAATTTGAAATCAAAGTGATTTTTGGGTGGAAAATCCGTCAAAGCTCCAATCTTCTGACTGACGGATAATCGAGCTCCACTGTATATACCTGTCATTTGTAGAGAATTTTATGTTCTTTAATTTATGTCTAAGTAATTTTTTCACGAAAACCAACAGTTTCTGAGATATTTGTAAAAAACTAAAAAAAATACTTTATTTTGCCCCCCCCTCCCCCGCTCACCTCCTATCCATGGGGACTTTTTACACAGTCATCAGTAGCCATCAATGAACAACGGGACCAAATTTTATCTCTTTAGCATTTATTATGGCAAACTGCTCAAAAATGGGCTAATTTGACAGGACTACTTATAAAAGAAAGACATTTGGGTGTGTGTGTGTGTATGTGTCTGTCTATTGGGAATGGCTAGGACGTAGAGGTCTAAAAATTTGGATGGTGATAGTCCAAGTCAGCTTCGAATGCACACAAGGCTCATTTTTTTTTCCTTTTTGCTGATTAATCGAAAAATAATTAAAAACTATAATAAACATCAGAAAATGGCGCGGTATTCGGTAAGCACAGGAAAAATGAGAAGGGAGAAATATTCCGCTTTTTCGCATTTTTAGAAGATCGCATAGGCTGAACAAATTGAAATACGAAAAAACAAAATACACCAACTTAACTATCATACTTTTTGCATTCTAACGGTGTTAATTGTTTTAAAGATATTAGTACCCCCTTAGTTTACCCTTTCAAAAAAAATATTTTCCGTTCATCGAATTCGAGTTTTTTTCTTTCGCAAGTTTACAAAGCCGTATTCGCTCTCTTGTTCGAAATACAAAAAAAAAAAAAAAAAAAAAAAAAGAACACTTATAGACGGTATTTTTTTTCTAACGACACGACTTCTTTTGTTTAAAAAAATATTAATATTAACCATTTAAAAAAAAAAATCGCATTGCCGTTCTCGCGTTTTTCGTTTCTCTGCAGTTTTTAAAACGCTGCATCCTCTGTTCTGATCAAAATATGAAAAAATAAAGAAGACCCTACGGTTATAAAAATTATTAATTATTATTAACGCTTTCAAAAAAAAAGAAGAAAAAAATCGAATAGCGTTCTGGGATTTTCGTATTTTCAGCAATTTTTAAAAATCTGCATCCGTTTTATAAATAAAAAAATAAAATAAAATAAAACAAAATACCTACTTAATCTAAGTACATTTTCCTTTCTGAAGACGTCTTCGATAAAAAAAAAATATATTAATATTTACTGTATAAAAAATTATTTTCTGGAAGTCCCTTCAAGAATTCGCCAGACTTTCTTTCTCTCTTTCTCTCTCTCTGCCTCTCTCTCAGTGCCTTTGAAGATAGTTTCCCGTTTTAATTATGCTTTAGAACATTTTCAGAGGTATTTTCGTTTCTGTGCATGCACTGGGTAACATCTACATTATCAATAGAGAGATCTATAATTTCGCATTTTAAAAGAAGGAGGGCGAGGAACGTTATAGTAAATTATATAGATTTTTCTCAGGCACTTTTAATCAGAATTGAAAGTTTAATATATCTAAACGTCAGAAAGGAAATCGACAATCATTATAGCACGGGCCCCTTAGTTGTTTTGTATAATTTTTCATATAAAAATATAAAATTCTACAAATTTGAGGGCGAGCGCTGCCGAAGACACTGGGTCCCCCAACATCATGTTTTTTTTGTTGTTTTTTTCAGTTTTTTTTTTTTTTTTTTTTTTTTTTTTTTTAGTTTTTCTTTTAAAAATATAAATTCATTCAACAATCATTTTTTATATATTCAAGGTTATTATTAAGTATCCAGGATACGAGGGTAATTCGTTTAAAAATGTAAAATCGAAACACACCGGAGCGTGCGTAGTATGCCGGGTGTACGCTGCCAAAAGAATTAGGTTCCCCAACTCTAGGGTTGTTTGGATAAATTTTGATTTAAAAATATAAAATCATACAAATTCAAGGGTGTACGTTGCCGAAGGCAGTGTGGGCCCCCCAACAATAGGTTCGTTTGGGTAGATTTTCGTCTAAAAATATAAAATCATTGAACACTGATTTGATGTATATTTAAAATAATTATCAAGGGCCTGCAAAACACCGGGCGGATGAGCTAGTAATATATATATATATATATATATATATATATATATATATATATATAAGGCATACTCTATCTCATTCTGTTCATGAGATATAATTTGGCGAAAACTAGCATTTTTACTGGTATTTCAGTATATTTTAAAGTACTAAATTATAAAAAAAAATACAGATAAATCCACGACAGTCACATGATGTAATAGAAAATTGTGCAGATTTGAGAACTCTTTGAATTTTTTGTTTATTTTTACTATTTCAGAAAATATGCAAGATTTTGAGAACGTTTGGGAATTTTGAAAAATCGCAGTTTTATACCCACTCTAATTAAGGAGATTTTTGAAATAGAATTTTTTTAGAAACAGATATTACATTCTTTTCTATATAAGGTTTCATATACAAACTATTTAAAAAAAATTGTGGCAATTTTTTTTTTTAAAAGTCTGGAAGTAAGATCGTTTTCTTTTATTATTATTATTAGATTTTTTTGTTAACTAAATCTTCATCTTCGATATTTTATGTTTTGATACAAGATTAACGACCAATGTTTGGTAAAATAAAGCACTTAAATATACCGTATAATCCAGCGTATAACGTCACATACGATCTGAGACTGTATTTTCTATTTTAAGGTATATTCACCTTATTACGCGTATCCCCCTTGTTTGCGAAAAAAAACTGCATGAGATATGTAGCATAAAAATACAATAAAAGGCATTAAAAAATTCAATAACTAGTACAAACATATAGAAAATAAGCATTTGCTAAATGAGGGCATATGTTATTGCCAAGCCTATCTGCTTGAATCCCCATGAAGTATTTGGAATCATACTCTCATTCTTTCAAATAATCACGTCGCCCTCTCCCGTTCATTAGTATAGAAGTCTCAATTCTTATGCTTAATTTTTAAGCTTTCATTTTTATATACGACGTATAACGTGCACTTGTAAATTTTGATAAATTTTCTTTCAATTCTTCCAATTTCTTTCTTTCAAAATCAAAACTGCTCGTTACACGCCGGAATATTAATACGCCGGTATATGAATATTAAAAAGACGTATATAAACACTGTTCCCAAATGACCGTCTTTTGAATACCCCTTTTTTTCAAAAAAAAAATCAATTACAATACTTTCTTTTATTACATATAGAAGAAAGTATTGTAATCAAAAATTTTTTCGACTTCCGGTTTCCGACAGGTTTACACGTTTTAGGGGTCAGAGATCCCGAAAAAACACGTTTTTACAATATGTCTGTCTGTTCGTGTGTCTCCTTTGTGTAATCGAAAAGTGTATAGCTTTATGCGTAGAATTGATCCAAACTCTTTATGCATAGAATTGATCCAAACTTCATATTCATATTTTTGGCTGTGGCCAGCGGGGAAATGCAATTAAAATTGGGGATTCCGCCCTGTAACAGGAGATATTCCGCCGGGGGTTTTGGTCCAGTTCCTTTTTGAAATAGGGGATATTCCGTCGGAAAGGACTCTATGATAGCAAATTTTGGTCCATTTCTCCTTATTGTATCATCGAATACTGTAGGAAGTGAACCATACTTCATATGTATGTTTTTCACTATGGTCATCAGTTTCGTATTGAAACTGGGGATATTCCCCCAGAAAGGGGCGCTATGATAGCGTTTTTTCTCTTGTATCATCGAAAAGTGTGTCAAATTATGGATTGAAGTTATGGATATGGTTCATTATAATACGTTTATGACTGTGAACGTTACATCACACTTGAAAATAGGAAAATTCCCCCATACGGGGGCGTTGTGATAGCGATTTTCTCGATTTTTTGCAATTTAGGTGAATAATTTATGAAAACATTTCGACAAAATTTTATAGTTAGGTATAATGTCATAGGCTAAGATTTGTAAAAAAAAAAAGAAAAAAGAATTTAGAAAATTAACTGGAAGGTGACGTTGTAGCAGCGAGTTTAAGTACGATTTTTTTTTTATTATTTATTTTATTTTTATTTTTGTATCATTGTAAAGTATATGAAATTATGCATAGAATTGAAACCAAACTTCATAATGTATATGTTTTTGCATATAAAAGTCAGGTCCCAATTGCAAATGGGAATTTTACTCCGGAAAGGGTTGCTGTGGTAACGATTTTTGTGCAATTTTCGCCAGTTTTGGAAGTTTAAGTGCACAAGTTATGAATATTTTTCGTCGACATTTCATATTTAGAGGCTATATCATAAGTCAAAGATTGGAGAAATTAAGCCTGAAGGTGACGCCGTGATAGAAAATTTTGTTAGATTTTCGGGACTTATGCGGTAGCTGTTGAAAACAAATTCATAATAAATCACCTAATTGTCCATTCTAGGTTTCATTTGCATATTTATAATAACTCAAGTCGGCCGGGTTAGATCAGTGGTTAGAGCAATAGCACGTTACGCTGTAGATCCAGGATCGAGTCCTGGTCGCAGCCTTTCACTCGTGTTGCGATTATCGTATTAACTTGTAAATAAGTCTGAAATAACGTGTTCTTTAATTAATTATACATTTAATCACATAATTGTCTAATCTAGGTTTAATTTGCATATTTTTTTTCTTTCTAAAATGCATAATTAAAAAAATTACGCTTTTCGATGTATCAAGTTACAGGAGAAATTTTTCGGATTGGCACATCCGAGTATTTAGATTTTTCTTGCAAATTTTGCAGGAATCTTCCTTGAACGTTATTTCTATTTTTAATGCAGTAAAAATTTACCACGGAAATTTTACTTAGTGAATACTGGTATTCAAAAAGCGAACCATTTTTGAAGAATCGATTAATCAAGTGTTCACTTTGTTATTTATATTTTTATACTTTTACGGACAAAATTAATGTTAATTTACTTAAATTTATGCCGCACGAAATTACATTTTAATGTTATTCGTAAATAAAAGTCGTCCTTGAAAATGTCTCTTAAAATGCTGAAATGTTAAAATAAAATGACATTAGCAAATAATGTAATTTAATGAAAAACCTTGAAATATATATATTTTTAATTTTATCATAACCTTATTTTCATTTCAACAAAAATAGAAGGACTTGAATTTTTATCTCGAATCCTTTTTCAGAGTATGAATAGTTAATGATTCTTAGCAATTAAGATGGAATAATGTTATCTAAAAAATAATGTGCATATATTTAATTTTTTATGCATTTTTCATTATTTTAAACATAAATTAAACTGTCAACTCAAATTATTCAAGGGAAAAAAATCACGGACTAATTTAAATTGATTTTTCATTGAAAATTCTATTCATCATTTTCTTCTCCATTTTCTCATATTTTCAAGGAATTTCCATAAACTTTACTCCTTTAGTCTAAAAGTCATTAATATTGTCAATTTCTAAAATGCTTTATCATTTTTATCTTCTACAATGCTTAACTATTAATTTATCTTCATATATTTCCTCTTTTAATTTTATTCCTTTGACGTTTCAAATCACACTTATCAGCAAAATAAGCAAACAAGGCATTTAAATTATTTGATAAAAACACTAGGAAAAAAAACTTAAGACATTTTTTAGTAACCTTATCAGAGTATCATGACTGATTTTACTCTGTAAGACAGAAAATGATAAACTTTGCTTCGCCTCATGACTTTATGCTCTTTGTGCTCTTCTAGTGTATTCCATAAATCAGTTTAATTGCTTTTCTGGTATCCATAGTGACGACATGAGATAAGATTTTACTTTTACTTTTTAGCTTTTTATCAAGTATTTTTTTCCCATACAATTTGCTCAGGGGGCATAAAACATGTGTTTTACTTTTTAAATTAATATGTGTCAGATATTTTTCAGGGTAACAAAAAATATATATATAACATTTTCTGACAAACTTCGCTTTAAATATTAGTTTTTGCATATGTGAAAGAATATGTCACATCTAGATTACGTTTTATACGCGTCAGAATATATAAAAAAAAAGATCAAACAGCACCTTCAATAATTATATTTTAAGACCATAAATGTTTCTACGTGAGTTTTAAAAACTTTGAGATCCTTTGTTATATTCAATGATGAGTCCTCGCAATTCAATGTATTTTCCTATCTGGGTTGTTCTGCGTGGCTTCTTTTGCGTAAAAGAAATATAAACGTTATGTTATATTATTTATTACAGGGATAAGGGTGTTATGAACTTCAGTAATCTATTTTTTCAGGGTAAGAAAAAAACTTTTTCGGACAAACTTCGCTTTAAATATTAGTTTTTGCATATGTGAAAGAATATGTCACTCCTAGATTACATTTTTATACGCGTCAGAATTTTTTAAAAAAAGATCAAATAGCACCTTCAATAATTATATTTTAAGAACATAAATATTTCAACGTGAGTTTTAAAAACTTGGAGTTACTTTGTCACATTCAATGATGAGTCCTCGTAATTCAGTGTATTTTCCTATCTGGGTTATTTTGCGTGGCTTCTTTTGCGTAAAAGAAATATAAACATTATGTTATATTATTCATTACAGGAATAAGGGGTTTATGAACTTCAATAACCTATATAAATTTTGTCGAATATGAATGTATGTAATGTATGTAATGTTAAAATGTATGCGAATTATTTTCTGTCGCCCTGTAAGAAAAAAAATGCTATGCACTTTATTTTCAATTGGAAGAATGCTATTGTGTTTTTCAATAGCCTATATACATTTTTTTGAAATTTGTAGTAAAAATGCTGCTTGTAGGCAGTAATACATTCGAAATCATTTGTGTGGCCCTGTAAAATATTTGAGGAGGTCGGGGCAAGAAAGTGCCAAGCCACATTTTGGAGAAATAAATCTAACACTGTAATCTGTTGCTTAATACTGTAAATTATAATATCCTACATATAATTTGTTTGTAATGTCACTTGGTAGCAACATATGTTCCAGATTTCTTTTTTGCCCCAGACGTTTATGCCCGCAATGAAGATAGCTAATTTACAAAGAACGTAATTGTAATATCATTAAAGTAATGCCATATTGTTACTCAAAATATGCCAAATGTTACTAAGACATAGGCGAAAAAACCCTATGTTATATATCTTGATTTGAGTATTTGATAAAATTTTCAAATTGAAATAGCTCAGAAGTTCAAAAATATGGCTTAGCACATTCTTGTCCCGACCCCCTTAATTATTAAAACTATGTACCTCAAATGATAATAATATTGCACTGCCATCGGTTTTACATATGTTTTCAAAATTTCTGCTTCATCGAATAAGAGGAAGTGAGTTAATTCGAAAACAAATTTTGAACCGGACCACAGTGGAGTATTTGAGACATAATACTAGTCAAACTTACTTTTCCTGTGTTTTAAAGTTAAAACCATTGCTGTTGACTTACTATTAGTAAACACAGTTAATTAATGTTACGCATACAAAAATGTATGCATTTGTTAAAAAATAAATACATAATACAACGTTTACTTAATTGTTTATTGTTTATAAGAGGAAGTAATTGTTGATGGGATTGTTTTTATTTGTAAGTAATGTTTAATTAAATGCGATTAATTTTATTACACACAAATGTTTAATTATTTATATAAACCAATGTATACAATATATATATTACTTACATTTAGTATATAGCAATGTTGAGTCTCTATAGTATAGGGATGCTGGTTTTTGAGTGTTTTGAACAGATTTGCAGTCCTTCCCAAAACATTGATATCTAAAAATGGCAACAATATGCGGAACATTTAAAAAAAAGAATTTGTCTTCAAAACTATAACCAATACGTTTATAATTAAAAAATGTTCCAACAAACACTGACATAGCTTTAAAAATCTTTGACTATATTATATAATATATTTCAAGAAATATATTGCAATAAATTCTATCTAAAAAAGGCTTAAAAATAACCCATTTTCAATGTAATTATATTTTTATTATATGATAAGTACAATTATTTAAATGCACATGTCAAAGTATACATTTAAACACAATAACAAAGCTGATACATAACAACAAAATGCACGTCTCTCGATCAATAAACTTTTAGTTCAGCTGAGGCTAGGAGTCGCCGGATATGGCTCATACTCCTGAAATCAACATAGATCGATACACCAATTAGTCAGCTATTATAAAATCTGCTTTTTACAAATGTTGAGCAAACTTTAATTTCTGCCTTTTTGGCCAGGATTTTTCATCAAATACTCCACTGTGCGGCTATGAAAGAATTAATTGATCTAAAAAGGCTTAAAAATAACCCATTTTCAATTTAATTATTTTTTATTATATGATAAGTATATTATTTAAATACACATAACAAGGTATACATTTAAACACAATAACAAAGCTGAAACATAACAACAAAATGCACGTCTTCTCGCAAATAAACTTTTAATTCAGCTGAGGCTAGGAGCCGCCGAATATGACTCATACTCCTGAAATAGACATAGATCGACACACCAATTAATCAGCTATTATAAAATCTGCTTTTTACAAATGTTGAGCAAACTTTAATTTCTGCCTTTTGGGCTAGGATTTTTCATCTAATACTCCACTGTGCGGCTGTGAAAGAATACATACGAAGTTGCAAGTTAATGTCAAGGTGGAAATTGTACGTCAAACGTGACAAATGGGGTGCGTTCGTACTATAGCTAGTTATGTAAATATTCAGATCTTAATGATTTTTAATTCTGTGAAATGAATTATATCGTTTGCAGATTAATTTCTGTAATAAAATAAGTATCTCGGTCGCTTGACGATTAAACCTCGGAAGCTCCTATAACAAAAAAACACCGATTTTTTTTTAAATCAAATTTCTTAATAAATGTTTTTATTAATATTTTCTAAAGTTTTGATTCGATTTTCTTAAAATTTGAAATGTCTCGGCAAAATTCTGCACAGATAATGTAATCTTAAATTTCAAACCATTCGGTTGGGTAGTTTTTGCGCTGTTATATGCGGACGGACGGACAGACGGACAAACAGACGGACGGACCAGACGACGACAATAGGTGCTACGTATTTATACAATTCCGAACGCTCCTAAAAAGCTTGTAAAAATTTTTTTCGATTATGGAGTTTCTGTAGAATGAAAGTTAATAGTAGATTTGACGACAAAATAACTCTTCCGGGAAAATTCCAGAAAGAACAGGAATTTCCAAAAAGCATTCACAGAAAGTACAGAACACAGACAAAAAATGGAGATGCTTTTATCAGACATGACACGACTTGTTTTCGCCAATTGAAATCAATATGCAATTTTTTTACTAAAAATTAAATTTCCTTACAGAATTAAAAACAATTTGAGACTTCACAATATAAAGTTTAAAAAAAATAAAAATATGAATGAACAAACGCCATCTCAACTTTAAAACTCATATCGTAACATCAAGTTTAAAAAAAATGCTGGTAGTCTATAAATTTTGTATACAAGATAAAAAAAAATAGTTCAGTTTTTTGTCATAAGATGCCGCTGCTCCCTCTGTAAAACTGCTGAAACTGTATAATGTTCTTTACCTTGTTAAGCTATTGAAACACGAAAAAATGCTTTGCATTTTAAAAATGTTAAGTACATTTTAAGAGTGTTACAATTTGAAACATTGCAGTGCCCTCTATTGACAGAAATTTTTCTTTAAATGGCCTGCGCCATCTATTGACAAAATTTTCAATTTTTGTTTTCAATTGATGTATAAAAAACTTACGAACTGCCTGATAAACCTGTCGCATGATGTTTATCAAGTAATTATTATTTTTATTATTTTATTCTATTTATTATTTTTATTCTTATTTTTATTTTATTCATTTCATTTATTATTTTAATTTATTATAGTTAATGAATTATTAGATTTTAAAGTTGGGGCGTTCTTTTTTAACACCTTGTAAAAAAAAAAAAAAAAAAAAAACCTTTATTTAAAAAATATTACTATTTTTATTTATTTATTCATCAGCACTATTCATTCCAAAATCACAGAAGTACTTTTCTTTGCGATGCAAAATATTTCTCTAGATTTCAAAAAATGAAAAACACAAAACAGAAACTTAATAACTCAAACTGTGACAGAAAACTAAAGTCTTTAATCCTGTTTTTCATTTATCTGTTTTCCAAAAACAAAAGTTGGAGTGGATTTTTATTTATGTCGTTTATGTTTTTTAACACCAAGTCTTGTGGATGTAACTTTCCCATTTTCGGTCATGTGAAAAATGTGCTAATATCAGAGATGGCAAAGATCCAAAACATTATCTTACTTTTTTTTTTTTTTTTTAACTTTCACTTTTCAACTTAATCTTTCACATTTAAACGCACTTCTATTACTTCCATAATCTTGTGCGAAAAATTTCTTTAACAGTCATTATTATATCACTCTATTTATTATTTATATTTATTCATTTCATTGTCCCAGGAGAAATATAAACGCATGAAATGACAATAAACTTAATCCTCCACCTTTTTTAATTCGTTGAATATAAAGTTTTAATTACGAATTCTTATGAGATACTTTAACTTTTTTCCAACTATTTATACATAGTATATAAAATATTAATATAGATAAAAAAGAAAAACAAACTCCATTTATATGCAAATAACCGTTCAGCAAACGAAGTTATACTGTTTTATTAAGATGATTTTAAACCCTTCTTTATAGCAATGGTTAAGTAGTGTTAATTATTAGGAGAATTACCAGCAAAACTTCCGTTATCCTAAAACATTTGTTTAAATAAAACTAGTCTTTTTAACACTTTCCAACATAGTTGAAATGTGTTTATGAATTCGGTTTGTCTGTCTTCCGTCTGTCTGACCGTGCTCTAACTCGCGTAAATATATTCGGAGTGTCATGCAATTGATACATGTTATTGAGGTTTACTGTAGCATGTTCAGTATTGAAAATGAAGTGTGTAGCACTTATAGTTTTTTTACAGGGACACTAAAAAGAATTCCATTACATTACGGTCTATAGGGAAAAATCATTTGCGGCTTATTTTAATGATGTTACACAAATTCAAACATATTGAAATTGACATATATCACTGAGGTGTACTACAACATGCTTATTATAGAGTAAGGTGTGCGTAGTAGTTATAGTTCCTTTACAGGGACACTCAAAAGAATTCTTTTACGTTACGGTATATGGAGAAAAATCGTTTGGGGTTTATTTTAATAATGTTTTACTATTTCAAACACATTGAAATTGATACATATCACTATGGTGCATTACAAGAGGCTTACTATAGAATATTGTGTGTATAGCATTCATCGTTCATTCTTCATTTACAGGGACAGACAAAAGAATTCTGTACTGTCTGTTAACAATAATTGCTGGAAGTGCACTTACAGTTGCTGAACGCGTTTTTAAATTTAACTATTTTTTTGTCTATTACTTGGTATGTATACATTCTGTAGATCATATACAGGGCAAAACAAAAGTTCTTGTGTACATTTCCGTTTATTCCAGAATGAGAATTTTAAACTGTGCAACGCGGTTCCTAACTGACTAAAATTTAGCATTCTATGTAGTATATATGCAAATCTATAGATGATATACAGAGCTGCACAAAAGAATTCGGATATTTTTCCGAATATTGTTGGTAATTCCTGAAATTGGGTTTTAACTATGTTATGCGTTTTCCAATTTTTTTATTTAAATGTGTTACTGTTTTCTAAACTCTTTACTTACATACCTTCTTTCACCTTATTTGACGGTAAAGGTTCTTTACAGTTTTCTGTATGTGTTAGAAAATATTTCATAATCTATGCTTTACGCATGATTTTTTGTTCTTGTTTATTTGTCAATTGAGCGAATCGCAGTTCAATACAGGTTCCGCAGCAGTTTTGTGAATACCAATACTACCCCTCCGCACACACACATAGACTCCCGAGACCCTTTAAAAAAAGTCAGGCACGTACTTTAACTCCAGCTGACTTATCACAATTCCAACACATATTCATTATATTATCAAGGATATTACTACTTTGGAGTATAAACAAACCATCTGCATCTCTGATGCACAGGCACCTGGTCTCATCAAAACGGAAGGGCCAACCCACGCAATATGACGGAAAAAAAAAAGTCATGGGGGCATCTGTGACCGACGAAGTGTGGCTCGGCGGCATCAACAAGTTGTTATCGGTCACGCTTTATGACCGAAAGTCACCTGCTGTCGAAGTGATCCTAGTACTTTTCATAATAACAACCGCATCTCTCACAAGAACAACTTATGGGATACGCGTGCAAAAAAAAGGACGAAGAATCCGATGAAGTACGCCTCATCCTTTTCTGATCCTCCGTAATTACATTCATGGTTGAGGAAAAGGGGATATATATCAATTAAAAATTCTTATATAATGGTTGGAAAATAATAAGAGTGTTCCGTATATTACGGCAAAACATTGTATAACAACTTTCATTTTGAAATTGTCTCCGAATTTATCTTTCAAATTAAACTTCAATTAACAAAAGAAGAGTAACAAGGCGGGGAAAATTTACAACTCCACATTATTTTCTAATCGATTTTATAATAACCGATTGATTAATGGAAATGGACATTTAAGAAGATGAATGGAATGAATTCTGTGAATTTTACATTCAAAACAACCACATGTAAATAACTAATTGCAATAGTTAAAAAATATATATATATAAATTGCATCCTCTTTGAATATGAGCTAATGGATTTCTTAAACATATTACACAGCTGCAGTTTTGCTTGGAGCATTTTTTAAACTGTTGGGAAAGTAAACTATATCAAATTTATGTTAGATGTAGGTATGAGTTGAATACAGTAGATTTCCGTTACAACAAACTCCAAGGAACAGCTAAAATATTTCGTTCTAATGATTTTTTCGTTAAAATGGAATTACTTCTAATTTATATAATGCATTACATATACACGTATATTTAATATGTAAGATAGATTTACCTCTCATTATGGAGGATTTTAATGTACGATTACTTAAATTAACACAGAAAAAGTTAGTGAAATGAAATTCAATATTAAAAATGCAAAATTAATGACTAAACTTTATTTATGCGTATGTTATTGCAGAAAATCTTTGATTTTTGTTTGTACAAGGGAATATGTAGTTGGCAATAACAAAAAGTATGTAACGAATTCATGTGAGAAAATGCCTCCTTTGGAATATTCTTTTGATAACAAACAAAAGTACGCATCCTATATCATCGCATGAGAGGGCTTCCGAAGCGGTAATTTGGATTCGTCGGCAATATGAACATCGTCCTCACTGCTTTCGTCAGTTTTTCGAACTAGTGCGTTTTTAGTGTACAAAATGATATCTTCATCAGTCACTTCAGAGCATGTTTGAATGTTGACATCCGCAGTTAAGAAATCCTTCAAATCCACCTGATTAGAGACTAATGTTAATTTTTTGAAAGCCGGACTCAGAGGACGCATCCAAATCTAAAATTCTGGTGAGGTTTATTTGTTGTTACGGAATTTCTAATAAAATGTACTTCGTTAAAGCGGAATTTTAGATACATTGGGGTTAATGCAATTTGAAAAGGGGAGTTGTCAAATTTCGTAGTAACGGAATTTTTCGTTGTAATGGAATTCGTTGTAACGGGAATATACTGTAATTACATATTATTGTAATTACAGAGTGGTCATAAAAAAAAACTTTTTCGATATATGAACTCTTAGCGACTGTAACTTTAGAGGGAACAAGATGATATTTGAGATGTGTGTATTTTACAGTATGTGTTCGAGAATGAGGTGTAGAACATCAATCGAGCTCTCACAGTTACAGTGACAAAATTTCGAAAAGTTCAAACAGCAACACTCACTTTTTTATCGCAAAAATTATTTTCACAGAAAAAACATTAAAAGGAGTTGAAAATTCCATGCGCCACTAAAAACGGTAACTTAAAACAAACGCATATAATACCATACTACATATGTGCTGCAAAAACCGTTTAGTGATATCGCCATTTTATGTTTTTTCTTTCTTTTGTCGCTATGGTCACCAACACACACCTCAATATGATTGTGTGTTTGTTTTGGAGTATTAAAATTTTAATGTATACAGTGGAATCTTTTAAATGCGTATGTCATGAAAATTACTTGTGAATATGATATTGTGCGTTATTTTCATGACTTGATGTATTGTTTCCCACAATTTCCCGCATGCGGTGAACATCGTGTAGAAATGTTAATAGTTGAATTTTTCGCAATCTGACTAAAATGATTTGTTTTCCTTTGCCTATTTGGGCTTATTTGTTTCTACCACTGCTCTTTTTCGTTTGTTTTATATCGCCGTTTCTTGTGTTAAGAGGGCCAATTTAATGTCATTTATTGTTTTTCACCGTGTATATCAACTTGAGTAGAAAAGCATGTGTGTTACTATTTGAAATTTTCGAAATTTTGTAACTGTAATCGGAACTGTGAGAGCTGAATTGTTCTTCTTCCCCTTATTCTCGGGCCCATACAAAAAAAAAAATAGCCGTAACACAAATGGCTTTCTTCGGCACAAATCGATTTCTTGGACTGTACAGTCGCTTGGGGTTCTTATATCGTCAAAGGCTCTGTATGACGACCATGTATATAAAAGCGAAGGGGGGGCGACAATTTGACAAAAGTTACTAACAAAATACACCCTCAAACTTATTCAGTTTCCTCTCGGCAAATCACTTGGAATTTACTTAAACTGTACTTCGTTATTTAACTTTTGTTCTATTCGACCTAATTATATTCAGAATTAATGTGCAAACTTAAATGTGTTACACATATTTTATGTACCAGGTATACCAAATTGCTCCCATTGTTAAAAATTGCGCGCGCAATATACGTGGATAATAATATGGCAAAGATTCCCTCAGAGAAGAATTAAAATACAGAGTCAATTTGAATAACATCGCCTCTTACATGCTTACTCATTTACTGATTCTTTAAATTTAAGTTCAGCAATGTATTTTGGATTTATTAAAACTGCGCTTTGTTAGTTAATACCTAATCTATTCGAATATTTTATATTCAGATATAATGTGCAAACTTAAACATTTTAAATATAATCTAATTACTGTGTTGGAAGGAAAAATATGCTCAATTCTACGCTTATTTCATCACCAAATTGTCACGCAAATAACGAGAAATACCATTCGACTGGAAGTTGCGTCAACTTTCAAAATATGAATGCAATTTTTGAAATAGGAGTCTTCTACACATTAAAAAATGCACCGGTTTTTATTTTTAAAACAGTAACTCCCACTTTTGATACTTTATTTGAGTTCATTGGATGAAAGTAGCCCGGAAAAATATATAAATGATAAAAGTAAACTTTCTCCTTAAACGTTCGTATAGTTATAAAAAAAACTAGGGGAGCTTCGACCGCTACGCTGGTCGGTTTATTCCAAACGGTCCTCAAACTAAACGAACTTAGGCTTGAGCACCCCATTGTCTTCGGATCCGGTCACCTCGGATTTAAATAAAAAACAAAAAAGGAAAATTTCATTTAGAATCCTGCAGAAACTACATCAACGTATTTTTAAAGACTGTAATTGTTGATTTATTTTTTGTCCAAAGTTGGAAGAAAGAAAATTAATCCAGCTGCCATTTTAAAGAAAGAAAAAAAAATCTCCCCAGTGGAAGAGAGGAGAAGGATGAATGGGTTTCTCATTGCGTGGGTTTGAACCCTCCCTTTCCTTTTGTTCAGACACAGTCCGCTCTAAAACTGTAGAAGGGGAGAATCCCCCCTGTATTCTATTCCTGCTTTGTGAAAGAAAGTCAGAGCATGCGCATTGAGGTCAATTTCAAGTGGAATTGGAATTTGACAAAATGCTTTTTTAGCTTTAAATATATAGATGTGTCAGTGGTTTACCCAAAAATCAAGAAAAGAAATAAGATCGGAAAGAGAAAAGTACCTGGGATATTCAATTAGGTACACAGTCAGCGAAAAAAAGAAGAGAAAAGAAAGAGAACACCCCATACATTTTAATCTCCAAATTGTCGCAGAAAAAAAAACTGAAATACTCAATTGACTGAAAAAAAAAATTTCAATTTTTTGTTAAAAAAATATTTTAAGTGTTTGTAATCATGCTGAAATTGCAGCAAACTCTTAAATTTCATTACAATCACCTAATTTTGACACAATATTTGGTTTTACCAATACATTTCACCTTAGGATACTAAACGGAAAGTCCATTCGGTCAAGTAATTTAAGAATTACGAATGTTTAAATTTAACTCCTAATATCTATATAGTTAAAATAGAATGTTTTGTCAAATTTCCAACGAAATTGAGCCCTATACGTATGCGTCAAATAAATCTTCCGGTAGGACCGGCCAATGAGGTGAGGGTCTATTACTGTCTAGAAACGTATTTGGGATCATCTCCTGTTATTTTTATGGCTTCTTGCACGTTGCGTTAAACCTTGGAAGGTATTGAAGGTATTTATATAAAACTGCGGAGTGTTTAAAAGGTATTTATTTTATTTATTGTTTTATTTATTATAATTTGTATGAATACTTAGGTGTCCATTTCGGATTTACTGTGTAATATGAATTTAGGCTCATTTAACGTTCGCGAAATCAATTCCGACGAAAATTGTCTTTAGAGCTCTATCATTTTGTTTATATAGTACAGAAAATAATTATTCAAACGTACGTAAAAATATAGTAGAACACGTTATACGAAATTGGACCACTTATAGTCCGTTTATTATCGGGGATGAATCTTATGGTGTTCCGATTGCTAATAAAAACGATTATGTAAATATAATGTCAAAAGACAGTACGCACGGTAGTCATTTAGAGTTAGATGCGGCAACAAGAATATTTAATATTTTTGTGAATATTATAAATTTACATGATGGTAATGTTACAATGTGTCGATATATTTAAAACAGAATGCATATTTCGTCAAATTTCCTACGAAATTGGCCGCATTATTTTTAACAGAAATATATTCTCTCTATTTTATTTAAAAGTTTTGTCATTACATAAGCGTGCTATTTTATTTGTAAAGAGTATGTATGCATTATATTGTTTGTATGTATACAAATCTTTAGAATGTTTTGAAAATGCAAACTCTTAATATTTAAGAAATGTTTACATTATATTTGTTTGTATGTATACTAACAATATATGTATACAAAGAAGTATGTATACAAACAATGTATAATGCATCATGTAACAATATATGTTTGTATACAGTTCCGATAATCATTAATATTTAACTTAATGTTTTAATTTCTTATAAAACTCATAATCTGTGAGAAAACGGTGATATTTTTTTTAACCTCATACTTACAAATTAAATTGTTTTGATGAAAACATACATCTATACAAAAACCAATGTGATTTCTGGCCAGGTTTTTTTAAAAATTTATAATGAGTCGGAAAATGAAACATTTGAAGTTGCTGAAAAAATTAATAGCTCGAAAAGTATTTGTCAGAAAATTGTTAGACAAACTTCGTTAGAAAGGTAAAAAATTGTATTTTTCTTGATAACAAATTTCAAATCTAATAATTATGCCGTTTTTCAAATATTGAATTTCAAAAATTACCAAATTTCACAATGGAGTACCATAGCGAAATCTTCATGCGTAAGAAGATAATGATAACGGCCATGTGTCCTGACGTATACTGGATATAGCACGAGTCACAAATTATAGTAAACTTAGTATTCTGTTAAAATATAAAAGTGAATTATTATGCCACGAATGCATGATTTTTAATTAATTTTAACATAATCATCTTATAAACAAGGTTTTTGAATTTTTTTTCGAATGGGACTAATAAATTGGCCAATAATGTATATTATTTTCAGTTTAAAAGAGGAAAGTTGAAAGAGCGTTTTATATTATTTAGGTTTCCTCAGGAACTTTTGGTCAGAACTGAAAGTTTAATATATCAAAACGTCAGCAATTAAATCGACATTAAATCGACAATAACTATAACGACTGTCCTTCAGTTCGTTTGGATAGATTTTCATTTAAAAATATAAAATCCTTCAACATTGATTTTAGGTACTTTTAAGGTTATCACCACGGGCCAGGGCAACGTCGGGCATGTCAGCTAGTTTTAACATAACTTCGCTGTTTAATATGTTAAATAAGATATCTAACATGAAATCACCTTCTCGTGGAGATCCAGCCGTTAAGCATGGGGAAATGTTTATTGAAAATTCATATTTTAGAATACAAATGTTGAATATTGCATTAGAGATTAAAATAAAATTAGCACAAAGTTAGTTTTTACAATACTGGTTGAGATCACAACATTTCTTAATATTATTAAAAAAGAAAAAAAAAGTGTAAGAAAAAGTATTAAAGAAAGTAATTAGAAAATTTATGAAAAGAGACACAACTAGTAATTTTCATGGTTCAAACAGCAAGCTGAAATAGAAACAGTATGAGTACAAAAATGTGATCAGTATATGAGCTATAATATACAAATTACAAAAACAAAATATATTCTATTAAAAAGTACTTTATAAATCTTTTTTAATAAAGGAGAAATGTTTATTCAGAATGTCGTAATTTTCTTTTAGTTTATCATAGTTTATAGGATCAAACAGAGTTTTATTCAGATTTTGTTTCACTGTGATATTTTTATTGAAATTGAAAGTATGTCTCATTAGAGCACAATTACCATATATGTAATGTAGAACAGTTACTGAGCTTTTTTGGCATATACATGTTGGGGAGGAGCATTTTTCAATTTTATTTTAAAATGATGGAAAGCTACCGTGTCCACTAATGACTGTTTTTGTGCAAATAAAGTTCAGATCCACTTTTCGTAAAATTTCATAAGCATCTTGGCCTTTTAAAGAATATGACCAATCTTGCTGCCAATCTGTGACTATTTTTAGCCTAAAAAATACTTTGACTTTTGAAAATGGGAATAAGAGAGTTTTAGAGAACGTATAATTCATTTGAAAAACAGATTACACCAATTACCGTTCATAACCGTAAATGAACTCCAATTCTTTTGTGCAACCCGTTATTTGATCTACAGATTTGTATATATTTTACATAGTATGATAAAATTTAGTTTAGTAAGAAAACGCATAATAGGTGAAAATTCACATTCAACAATTTCTACCAATTGACGGAAACATACTTGAATACTTTTGTACAGTCCTGAATATTACCTACAGATTTTTATTTACTTCACATATTAAGCTAAAATTTAAATTAGGCTAAAACACGCTTAAAACTACTGAAATCGCACTTCCAAAAATTAGCATCCATTTTCGGCAGTGTATCTAGTTTTTTGCGTGGCCCTGGATAAGACAGCGACGCGCAAGGAACATACACGGCCAGTGATTTTATCAGCCTCTGATTTTATTTATATTCTCCAAAAATATGTTAATACACTAAATATATTTAAGCTTGAAATGTATAACTCACTTAAATTTTACGCTCATACTCAGTGATGCTTACGAATTCTTTTGTGTCACCCAGTATATGATCTATAGCATTTCTACACACCACGTAGTATGTGAAAACTTACTTAAACTTAAGAACGCATACCATAACTGAAAACGCACTTCCAGAAATCATCGTTTATAAATAGTACTTCGGATACAGTACTGTATCCGGAATCTTTTGTGTGTTCCTGTAAATGAACAATAAATGCTATGCACATCATATTCTAGAGGAAATATCTTGTAGTAAACGTCAGTAATGTATATCAATATCATTACATTTGAAATAGTGTAAGATAATTTAAATATCGGAAACAGTTTTTCGCCGTAGACCATTACGTAACGGAATTTTTTTGTGTGGCCCTGTAATTGAATATTCAATGCTTTGCACCCCAGATTTATACAGAATGTATTTTTTATTGCACTTCATAAATGTATATAAATTTCATTATGTTTGAAATGATATAACATCATTAAAATGCACTTGAAAAGATTTTTTCTCATTGACCGTAATTTAAGAGAATATTTTTGACTGTCCTTGTAAACGAACTATAAATGCTGCACACTTCATTTTAAATAGCGATCGTGCTATCGTAAACGTTAATAACATATAAAAATTACAGGGCCAATCGGAACATATTTAAGAAAGTTAGACCTCGGGCAAACAGACAGACAAATCGAAGTCATAAATAATTTTCAAATATGTTTGAAAGTATTAAAAATGAATTAAAATAAATACCGCAGAGAGAGAGAGAGAGAGAGAGCCGTCTATTTAAAAAAAGATCGTTACATTTTCTGAATGAAACATTAAAATGAAAACCAGCATTGCAACATACGTACAGTTAAACAAATAATAATATCGTTTAATTTTTTTTTTATTTAGTTACTTTTACTTTTATTTACTTTCATTATTATACTTATTATTTTACTTTTTCACATTCAGTTAAATCTGGAATTATGTACTTCAGTTTATTAACGGATTTTAATAAGAAACGATGCAAAACATCATTATTCTTTATATAATAGATATTTTTACTTCAGTTTACAAATACGAATTAATGTACTATTTTAATCAAAGATCTTGTCTTTCTTCGATAAATACAGTGATGTCTAAAAATTAGGGGTCAGTGATCGGACACTTTGGATTTCAGACATTTTGTTGAATATCTACTGAAATTCAAGACGAAATGCCCTTGAACTTTGAGGATGTAAAGAACATGTTTGACTTCATGTTTTCAGTAAAGGACAGTCCCGAGGATAATTAGGGGGGTAATAATAAATTTAATAATAAAATAACACTTACGTTCCCTCAAGAAACAGAAAATGCTCAAAATGGTCCGTCACTGTAGCAAATGACTATGTAGGTCCTGTTCAACGTTTTTGCACATTTGTGTAAAGAATATCCCCCATAATCTTGAAGATGTTAACGTTTCCATGAAAAATTCAAATGTTTTTGTTCATAGCATAGAGAGTTTTCAACTGAATTTAACACCACTTTCGGAAATCTTGACAACGAACAGTAGAAATAGCATATTGCAAGTAAAAGATTAATATATTGAGTATTTGATAAAATATGGGTATTTGTATGAAATAAATTTTAATTGCGCATGCGCGAACTATACCAAAGAAATTTTTGTTTTCATGATTTGGTAGTCAATTCTATAGAGCAACTTACATAAAAAGTCTATTCAAATAATCACGAAAATTCAGATAGATAGAGGCGATATAGTGAGTTGCTTTCTAAAAGTAGCTGGATTATAAGGGATTTTCCGCCAATTTTTCAATCAGCTCACTGCATCGGCGGTATCTTTCTGAGTTTTCACGATATTTGACTGGGTTTTTTATATGAGTTGCTCTATAAAATTGTCTACCAAATCATGACAAAATTATTTGGTATAGTTCGCGTAAGCGCAGTTAAATTTATTTCATACAAATACCCATATTTCATCGAATACTCAGTATATTATTATTTTAATTGCAGTATACTATTTCTACTGTTATTTGTCAAGTTTGCGGAAAGTGATGGTAAATTCGGTTGAAAACTCTGTATGCTATAAACGAAAAATATTTGCATTTTTTACAGAAACTGTAACATCTTCACTAATATATACGTGCTATGCTTACACAAATGCACACAAATGTTGAATCGAAAGAGTCCGGTTCTCTGGCCCTTAATTTTTGCATATCAGTGTATATTATATTACTGAAATATATATTAAATGAAAATCTCTGAAGTCCATGAAACCTTTATTATTTGAAAATATTTACACTAACAGTCGTTGGGAAATGCAAATAGATAAAATTTTAAACTTTTTCCAGTAATAATTATTATAGATTTTTTCCCCCTTAACATTTTCGTTCCTTCTAATTTATTATGTACTTTGACTTCTCCTTCTCCTTACATCTGTGTTTTTAAACTTAAAGTAAACTCATGAATATTTATGAGTGAAACGAAACACTGGGAAATATCTGATGCGTAAAAGAAAAAGAAAAGTTTCTTTCTTCGGAAAATTTTCTTAAGTTTCTTTTTTTTATTGGATTTCTTGCACTGTGTCGAACCTTTTATGTAAATGAAAGTTATCAGTGTTTTATATATTAAAATTTTTTATTAAATTTCCTCGTAAAGAAATAGATTATGAATAATAAATAGAATAAGAAGTATTTTTTGTCTTATTCGATTCATTTGCATTTCCAAATTTTTCAGAAGCAATTTTCATTTTCTTGAAATAATATTGCATTAAATTTTCAAAACTTTGAACAATGATAATTATATGATAATTATATTTATAGAGTGAGAATTTTTTTTTCTGTTATATTCACAGGACTAAATTTTATACAAAAGATAGGGATTTTTTTCTGAAATGACATTAAGTAGACCGCAAAAGATATTATTTTAGACATTTTAAAATATTAAAATTTTATTAGTGTTGAATTATTTTGTATATTATAAAATTTATTGCAATAATCATTTTTTGTTGATTTATATTTATAATGTAAATTGCGATCAAATATTACAGAATAAAACTTCCAGGATTAATGAAATTATTTTTTATCTATATTTCTTTATCTATTTACTGTTTTACTTGAAAAACTATTTATAAGAGGGGATATCTTTCTTTCTTTATTTTATGCCCAAATTGTCTTTAGACTAGTTTATTTCCTAATATCAGCGTGACCAAAATGAAAATTTTACTGTCGTCATTATCATTATGTGATATGGAGGTTGAGTCGCATTTAAGTTACTGTGACGTCGATTCATACCATTTTGTGACGAGCTGCCAAATTAATAAACATGTTTTACGGTGACATCATTGAGGCGCCACCTGAAAAGCTTAATTTGACGAATTAAAGTAGTTACATTTTTGGATTACAGTTAAGAATGCGACCATTTACAATCATTTTTACTTTAATAGCGACATCACATTGAATAAATGTGCTATTCACGATATTGTGAATATTTCTATAAAGATATATTCTAAAGTAATAAAGATAGAAGTTTATGTGTGTGTGTGTTTGTCGCTATCTTTTGAAGATCTACCCGCAGAGCTACAAAATTTGGTAGGAATGTACTTCTATGTATGTAGTTATGCACCTTGAAGCCGGATTTTGGATTTTTTTTATTAGATTTTTGTATGCCATTTCAGCGTTTTCTTTCACGTTTCCGTCGATTTTTCCCCATTAGTAAATTTAATCTGGTTACATTGTTTTAGCCCAATATAGTTAATGTTGTCCTTTTTTCAGTAAAATTTATTAGGAATTTGTACAGCGATTTTTAAATTTCGTCGATTTTTTATGGCAGTTTTAGTTTTTTGGCGTTTTTAGCAATTTTCTCACATTTGTAATAGGAATTCGGTTTCAAATTTTTAGCCAAAAATCGTAAATTTGACCCTTCGCGATTTAAAATTTTTGAAAGGATTTTTTAATGCGCTTTTTAGCATTTTTCGCGTTCCGCAGTGAGTTAAAGGAATTCGGTTTTAAACTTTCAGCTTAATATAGTCAATTTGGTTCCATTTTGAATAATGTTTTTTCGGAATTCGTGCAGCGATTTTTTAATTTTTCGCAATTTTTAGGATTGGCTCTTCTCATAAGATTTCCAGAATCGTGTAA
The DNA here is from genome assembly GCA_963931845.1 of Maratus michaelseni. Taxonomy (NCBI): domain Eukaryota; kingdom Metazoa; phylum Arthropoda; class Arachnida; order Araneae; family Salticidae; genus Maratus; species Maratus michaelseni. Next base: position 145,784,943 of record OZ007588.1, on the reverse strand, counting down.
TAAAGCTGAGGTTACATTGAATGTTCATAAACATTTCTGTAATTTATTATAGAGTTCTAAAATGTGCCATGAGGATTGTAATGCATAGAATTGGTTTTCTTAATTTTCTCCCATAATTATTTTTTCCAGAAACTTTTCTGAAGTATTTACCGTATATTTTGGCGTATAAAACGCTCCTAAAATTATAGGCTACAATTTTCAATTTTTAAGTATATTCATTGTATACACGCATTCCCTTCTTTGTAAAGAAATCTTCATGAGATATGTAGTATGAAAATGCAATATAGAATGTAATATAGAACACAGTATATTAACTAAATTTAACATTAAGAAAAAAATGAGCAAATGCTAAGCGAGAACGTACGATCATATGAAATATTTATTAATCTCTGAATCCCAATTCTTATGCTTATATTTTATTAATTTTTAATCTTTAATTTTTATGCCATCCCCTCCCCCCCCCCCCGTATAAAGCGCACTTATATATTTGTATAAAAAAATACGTGTTATACGCAAAATTATACGGTATGTAGTAAATCCCTTTCAGACGCCTGTAAAATAGTAACAGTATATTGAAAATTTAAAGCAAAAGTAAATTATCTTTACTGATAAAATAACTTCGTAGAAACAAAAATAAATTCATGAATTAATAAGTTAGTAAATAAAAAGTTTAAAGGTTTGAATTAAATATTTCTTAAATATCACATTGTTCAGTAAAAATGTGATCCCTTAAACAGTCATTCATCCAAAATAAATAGTAATTACATTCCTGAATAATATTAAATCATAAGCATAAATTAATTTAACAGCAAATCAGCGGAGATTTCAAACGTAACATGAAACGCGATAAAATAATTCACGGAGAAGTGAAATAATACTGCTGATGAATATAATATATTCTTCATAATCAATAAAAAGTATAAACAAATTAAATCAGGATGCTACCTGAAATTATTGTCGGAAAATCAATATGGGTATTAGATGGAAGTGTATTGAAAAAATATTCTCATTTGTGAAGTATGCCGCGAATATTTTCAGAAAAATTAATAAATTTGACGTGTTTTTTCTCGATGATATGTTAATAATTATTTTTATTAACCCGTCACCTGCTTGTAATTAATATTTATTGGAACATTATTCAACAGGAAATGAATAAGAAAATAATTCGGATTGGGTGTCAGATTGAATCTCACATAGCAAAATATTTCTGTATAATTCAAGAGTGAAATCTACTTAAACTTATATTAAAATCTCCGGTGCACTGCAAAAAAAATTGTTGATTTTACGGTATAATACTATAATATAATAATACGGTATAATAGTACCATACGTATAATATGTATCGTACATATAATATATATATGTACGTATATACAATACGAATTATATCGTACGTATATATGTATACTCATATGTATACTCATATGGATACTGTACGTAATATATACCGTACGGTATGCATACGGTTCTTAATACGGTATAAAACATACGCCCCAGCCTGGGCACGACACTGGCTCGGGCTCGATTACTATACTTATCTTCGGGCTCGAGCTCAAAGTGAAAATTTTATTTATTCACAAATTGGTAAAAAGAAAAACAAATGCTATTTCAAAGAAACAAAAATGATGTCTAAGTTTCTTAAAGTCTTTTACAATTCTTCAAACATCAACTTAAAAGGAATTTAATTGCTATTGGTGGGATATACGGAGAAATATTCTGTATCAGTCTGAAGCGTTTGCATGACCAGTGTTATTAACATAAAGAAGCCGTGTGATATCCCTTAGTTACCGTCCCTTTTTGCTTAAAATTCTTTTCCAGAATTACTGGGAAAAGGAACTGGTGTCTTTCTTTCATAGTTGTACGTGTAGTTGATCATGCATTTCGGCCATACTTCTAAGTGTGTTCATACCTTTCTGTGATACAATATGTAATTTTTGCAGATTTCTGCCAGTGATTGGGTATGAATAACAAATTTGCTAATTTAAACAGATTTTCAGGGACATGAAAATCACTAAATGCTGTCATAAGGAGTATGTAGGATTAATACTTATTTCTGTTGTAGAAGAGATTTTTAAATAAGAAAATTAATCTTGAAACAATTTTAAAATGTTATTAAAAATTTTTATTGCGTACATTTGGTATTTTTTCGGACCATTGCGAAAGTTCGGACTCTAAAATAAGCCTTCGAACTCATCTCTAATATATATATCTATCTATCTCTCTCTATATATATATATAATACCTTTGAAATCAAAAGACAACGGACGAGTTCTTTTAGTAAATCTGACCAATTCTTAAATTAAAGATGGCATGTAATTAATTAATATATAGAATACCTAACTTAAAATCAAACGCTAACATATTCCAACAAAAAATGACTGAAACTCCAATTTTGAGGCGTCATATAGAAATAGTTCACACATTTGTCACTGAACAATTACAAAACAACATACAGGGTGTCTCAAAACGTCGTTGCCAGACTTAACATGCTGGTCTGTCATACGATGGCAAACAAGATTTGCATAGGAACTTGCGTCCAAAAATGTAAACGGCGACCGCTAGAAAACGATGTTCGCAAGTTTATGGTAGAGTGGGAAGCGTGATCATTTCAGGCGAGGACGGAAAAGAGACTGGAGAAAGATGAATCGGTTTCCTAACTCAGAATTCGCCGATATACATTACGTGTATGGTGCAGCGGATAGAAATGGACAAGCCGCGGTACGGATGTAACTTGAGCGCTTCCCAAACAGACGTCAGACAAGTCGTGCTTTGTTTGTACAATTGCATCGCAGATTGCGTGAGGCAGGAGCTTTCCAAGTAAGTAGCGATATTGGTCGAGAATGTACTGGACGCATATCTGTCGTAGAGGAAGCTGTGCTACGGGAATTTGAGAGGAACTCCCAAAGAAGTCTTCGAGAAAACGAACGCGTCTTGGGTGTACATCGTTCCAGCGTCATGCGCATACTGCACGAACACAGGTTACACCCCTACCACATCCAAAGAGTACAAGCATTGTGCGATGCCATTATCCCCAACGCTCTTGCCGTATTTGCAAAAACGGCTCGCACAATCGGATTTTCCATCGTGGATTTTGTTTTCTGATGAAGCCTCTTTTACACGGGACGGTGTCCTGAACCTGCACAACATGCACGTGTGGGCGCATGAAAACCCAAGGTGTGCACGTGCTCATGCAACTCAACAACGTTTCATCATAAAAGTTTGGGCTGGTATTATCGGTCACATGTTAAGTGACCCTTACCTACTACCTCAACCCATCGACGGGAATAGCTATCACACTTTTTTAGAAATAGTGTTGCCGGATCTTATCGTTGATGTTTCAGCAGCTACACGCCGAGACATCTGGTTTCAGCATGATGAGGCGCTTGCATATTTTACTAGGATTGTGTGGGAATACCTAAATAGCACATATTCTGATTACTGGATTGGCGGAAAAGCCGTATGGCCACCGCGATCTCCCACCTGATTCACCTGGATTTCTACTTGTGGGGATACATGAAATCCATGGTGTACGAGACGACAGTAACCTCGGACATGGATCCCGTCACCAGGATCATGGAAGCGGCGGCACGTGTCCGAGACTCACCTGCCCATTTTTAACGGGCCCGCGAATCCATGTGTCGACGTTGTGAAGCATGCCTTGTGGCGAATTGAAGGAATTTTGAACATTTTCTGTCAATTAAACCATGTTCTTTAATAAAAGTCATATTAACACCTCTTTCGACATCCTTTCTTTCTTCCCCTTTACGCCTGCAAACATTCTCCTCTAGCGGTCGCAGTTTGCATTTTCGGACACAAGTTCCTATGTAAATCTTGTTTGTCATGGTATGACAGAACAGCATGTTACGTTTGGCAACGACAATTGGAAACACACTTTATATATATATATATCATTTTTTTTATTTAGTTCCAAAATCAAAGATTTATTAGAAACAACTTCTTTGGTGCAGGAAAAAAAATGTCATAAGCGTATTTTCCAGCTTTATATTCGAAAAGAAAATGCTTTGATCTCTATTGCTTTATTTCTTAGACTTTATTCAACTCCATATGTGGTTTATATGTGATACGGGCATAAAATATGCACAGTTCGCTGGGTATTATGCTTCAATACAACCTCATATGTCGTTTCCATTATTGTCCTGCTCGTGTCAGGCTGGATCAGACCCGAACTCAAAACTTCAGCCTAAAATCAAACCGAAACCCGACAAAAAAATTTCTTTTACCCAACTCGAACCTGAAATATTCAAAACCGAACGCGACCCGTACCCGAAGTAAAAGAAAATTCATCTATATTTTAATGCAATTATGAAAAAAATGGTCTACAATTATATCTCTAATATCAATTTTATCTTTCTTGTATACAAATGAACACATATACACTCATTAATATTCAAATGTATAGTTTTTTTTTTTCCTTCAAAAAATATTCAGCACTTTCTTTCAAAACATCGGGTCAACCCGAACCCGAGCAGAAAAACTCAAAACTTACCCTGAAATTGAAACATTTAATGTCAACCCGACCCGAAGCTGACATGCAACGAAAAATTTAGCGTCCACCCGTAGGTACAATCGAATTACTCGACTCGATGCAGGACTCTAGGTATAAAACATGAGAGGGTTAATAACAAATAAGAGAAACATATTACTTTTAAATACACTGCAAAAAAAAATGTTGATTTTACAGTATAATACTAGCACCCCAGCTGTTAGTATTATACCGTAAAATTAACAGTAATAAACATTAAAATAAGCAGTAATACGCTCCCGTGCATATGCGGCAGCGTATTACTGCTTATTTTACTGTTTATTATTGTAAATTTTACGTTATAATACTGTCAGCTGGGGTGTTAGTATTATACTGTAAAATCAACACTTTTTTTTTGCAGTGTACTTTTCGAAAATTTCCAATGCTTTATCACCTCTAGAACATCACTTTTAATTTTATGCAATCATTCTTTCCAGAAAATTATATATTTCGTTTACTCAAGAATATTTGATAAAATGTTTCTTAACATGTCAAGACTGAAAGAAGATAAATTGCGTAGACTTATCTCATTAATTTTGCTAAATGCTATAAGAGATCCCTTAGCTGTCCATTATCCTCTGTTGTCTAAATACTAATAAGTTATGAAACTTTATACTAAAGATGATTTGCTAAAAGCTTTTAATAAATTTCATTGGCCATGAGTATATATTGGCTAAGTACCAGTAAATTGTGTTCATTTATTATACTCATTTCACTGCATTTCTTAAATGCTTTAATGTCCGATACGTAAATACATGAAAGATATATAATAAAATTTTATGTGGTTGTTACAGCTGAAGCTTTTATAAAATTTTCTTTATATGCATAAATTTGTGCATAAAATAAATTTAGGAAATTCAATTAAATATTGATAAAAATAGTAACGATAAAAGGAAGAAAACTGAAACTTCCACTCACTTTAATGAGTCCATTTACATTTGATTTTAAATTTCTCAACAGCTAAAACTTTTATGGGATAGAATTATTGAAAAACATCATTTTTCCCCAGTGACATTGGTGAAAAGGGGTCTCATAGAACTCGAGACTTCCTCATTCAAAATGAATCTTCACGTGACCTTTCCGAAAGGCAATTATTTTATGTATACAATGTTTGAAAATTCATATCTAAATATATACAGGATGAACCAAAAGTGTTGCCCTGATTATAATAATTCATTACAAAATAACCGTTTGTATAATAATATTACTTGTTGTATCATTGGATAGGCCAGTTTTTTAGTAGTTTTTTTTATGCAATACATGGCGTGAATTAGATTGGAAGGGTTGGACCAACACCCTGGCCTCCGCGCTCTCCAGATATTACTCCTCTGGATTTATCTTTTGAGGCTATATCAAGGACAGAGTCTTTGCCACACCAATTGCTGACGTCGAAGAACTCAAGACTAAGATACAAGCTGCTGTGTATACTGTAACAGAAGACAAGTTAACGAACACTTGGCGGAAACTAGAATACCGATTAGACATTCTCCGAGCTACCAAAGTGGTACACGTTGAAATTTACTAAGGTACGTGGTCTTATAAAAAATATATATAACAGTACTTACACTGTATCCAAGCAAACATATGTCTAATTATAATAGTTTAAGAGCAACAATTATTTATAATCAGGGCAAAACTTTTGGTTCACTGTATATGTGTATATAAGGAAGCACTGTAAATATTGCTTGTAGTTTTAAGATGTAAATCTATAGATCAAGGACCTCAACGTTGGATCTGCATGTCACGCTTTTATTTTTAATATAGTTTTTTTTTTTATGTTTGAAATTTTCAAATTGTTATTTAATTTTATTATTATTAGTATTTTGTAGTTTCAAGAGATTTACTTCATACGATTGTATCGGGAGACATGATTACTTGCACGAATTGTCCAGGACTTTTTAACACTTTCTGACATAGTTGAAAAGTTTTTATGAATTCGATTTGTCTGTCTGTCCCTCTGTCCGTGCTTTAACTCGTGTAAATATACTCGTATTAATATGTACATTTTATATATTAATGAGGTTCACTGTAGAATGTTCACTACTGAAAATTAAATGTGTTGTATTTATACTTCGTATACAGGGACACACAAAAGAATTCCGTAACATTATAGTCTATGGGACAAATCTTTTGCAATGCATTTTATTTAAATTTCTTGTTTAGATATTTCATCGTATGAAAAAATAAAATTTTTCAATAATATTCTGTTATAGTTGGAAAGTTATTCATAATCATTCGCCTCATGCGTGATTTTATTTTTCTGTAAAAAATTATATCAGAAGGGTTCCCATGAAACTGTCGTTTCCACATTAACTCCATAATCGATCTTTCGAGAATTCACTAGCTTAAACCTTTATCTACGGAAGGTATTTTAAAGTACTATTAAAAGAATCTTGTGGTAAAATTCCTTTAATACATCTATTGTCAGTAATGCGTTAGCATGAGTTCTAGATATTTTACTTTATTATGTTCTCAAAGCATTATTCGCTGTACAAAGCAAAAATATTTTTAAATGAATACTTTCTTTTGCCATTTGTAACTGCTTATCTTTTTATAATGTTGAAAGACATTCAGTTAAAAGTTTCAGTTCTGAAAAATGTGTACGTTTATTTTTAAGGAAATAATTTTTGTATATTTTCTAATTCTAAAATTTGCTGAAAACAACATCCTGAAGAAATGATTTGGGTAGAGTTGTAAATAGTCTACAAAATCCCTGCAAATACTGATTTAGTTAATTACGTTTTAGTAAATGAAAAATTTCTAAAATTTATTTAATGATTGTAGAAATCTACAAACATATTTTTAAATATTCAGAAACAATGCTTTGGAAGGCAAAATTTTCATTAATTCTTAATTTGGAACATAAAGGGCTTTAAATCTTCTAGCTAAATCAATTTAAATATAATTTTGTGATAGAGGCATTAATAATTAGTTGAAACAATTAATTTTTCTGATAAACATTTTACTAATTACTGATAAATCTAATTGTTCAAAACACTTGAAAATCGCAATTCGAATCCCTCCCATATTTTTTACATGTCTACGCCACTGCTTTTTCTATATATTTCAATGAATGTATTTTTATTCTTCGTTTTAAATAACACACCAAATATCCAAACATTCATTTCTGTTTACATACGACCCCTCAAGACACGAGCTTGAACAAAATAGAATAGAAATATACCCGAAAACTGCTGCTGCATCCACATCTTCAGCAGCTGCTTCGTTTCTAAATCTAAATCAGCAGCAGCACGCAAGCCGCTTTGCATGCGGTTGGAAGGCACACTCACGCGACATTCACGTGACAACTGGCACGCTCATGCACCGGAAAACAAGCTAAATAAATGAAAAATCTCGGAGGGTCCTTTGATTTAGTATCATCTCTTTTATTTTAACACTTTTGTGCATCCCTTTGTTTGGGTTAGAAACAATGAAAGGAAATCGACATGTCTTAAAAGATGTTTATCTGAAACTTTTAAACGTATTAATGACCGATAGTATCTGATATTTATCAGGAATTCTCGGAAGAGATTTCGATTAAAAGTATATCAAGACGTTATGTGTGCACGACCTAAGTTGCATAAGAAAGTTGTGTGTTAATGTCCGGTTATTGGTGCGTTTTGAATTCGTTTTAACTTTATCTGTTGACAACCAATTATTTTTGACCGGAAGTTTAATTTGAATAGTAATTATATCCAGTACTGTCTTAATGGGTGGGCTAGTGGGGCTTTCATTAGCAAAGTCAAGGTTATCAAATAAACTTTTAATTTTAAAAAATAATTTTACAGTGAGCTCGCTGTCGTATATTTTACGACAAGTGTGATTTCTCGAACACTTTTGTCTCACAAATACTAGTAGTGTCGAAATTATTTTTTTTTCTATAGACATGCTGTTCGATTAAAACTGATATGAAATATCTGATAGAAAAACATAACGAACAATGCATTTTTTCTTACCATCTGATTTCTAGCTAATTGTAATCAAGTAGTTTTTATTCTTTGAAAGTTTTAGTCATAAAAAGAAAGTAAGGAAAGTAAAAAATAGCTTACCTGTATTCTTACGTGCAAGGATACCCTTACACTAAGAACAATTACACTTTCAAATCTGAGTAAATTGATGTTTTCATTTCCTTATGAAACTTTTTGTTTCAAATATGACGACCCAATGCTTTAAAGTCTGAAATACCGGAAATACTCAGAATATTGAAACATGGACATACTCAAAACTGACCACATAGAGGTCAGTTCATACTAATTTTTGGAACATGGACATACTCAAAAATGATTAGGATCAGTTCAAACTCATTTTCAAAACATGGACATACTCAAATATGAGCACATTATTTTTTATTCTTGGGTGTGTGCATGTTTTCAGAAATGAGTATACACATCTTTCAAACTTGAGTAATTTTGATTCGAACCCATTTTGACTATACGACATACTCAGATTTGAGTATTTTTTGCTCAGTTTTGAAAATGTCGTTTTTAGAGTGTAGTGTAATCCAAAAATGCGTGTAGATATCCGTCAAAGAGAAGATATCCTTTTGCATATGGAAAAACTAATGTATTCACGTTTCACACCGTAGTCCTTTTTGCACTTAAAAGATATTTAATATACTTATAATACATTTGATTTTATAGTTACATTATGGTATAAAGAAATATTAAGGTTAAAATTTTAAAGTTAGTATTTATGTAGTTTAACAGCGGGATCTTATTAAATGATGCACATCACATCTTGGGGTATAGAATTAAAATTAAATGTTATTCACGACCGTGGGTTAACAGCCCTGATTATTCCTACTCTTTATTTTCATGATATTATCCATACAAAATCTGAAGCTAAATAAATTGAGTAATACGACTATGCTTTATTATCAAGAATATTATTTTTATATAATAATTCAGTTGAGAAAACTAAACAATTTGTATACTTAAATGATTTGGCAGCGTATTATTTAATGTCTGAAGACTAAATGAAGATAAATTGTGTCGATTTATCTCATCAATTGTATGAGATCCCTTAGCTGTCCATTATCATCTGCTGTTTGAACACTAATAAGTTATGAAACTTTACTAAGATGATTCGCTAACGCTTTTAATAAATTTCAATTTAACTCTCATCATCTATTGACTAAGTACCAGTAAATTGTGTTGATTTATAAGACTGATTTTTAAATGTCTTACAGTAATAGTCAGTCATCATCTTTTCTTAAACGCAAGTAAATTGTATAGGTAAATTTTTATGGCTGAATTAATGAAACTAACTTTTAAAAGGTTTTTGGTAATATGTATACAGTTAATCATTTGTTTAGTAATCGGTAAACTCTGTCTGAAGCGGGATCGATAGTGACTGATCGTGACTGTCGTTGGCAGTATTCCGCCTAATACAAATTTTACTTTATGTCTATGAATACAACTGGATATGAGAATCTTCACAAATTAGACAGATTTCCGCTTTACATAGAGTCTGCCTTAGACAGGGTTTACGGTATGTTGTAATTTAAGCAAACAATTTCACCAATTTTGTCAAAATAATTTTGCTAAAGTATATGAAATCGTCAATCATTCTGTATTGCAATCTGCTGTAAAAATGCGAATAAATTGTGTAACACTTAATGGTTTGATTTTGCTAATATTATCGAACGCTTGTATTATTACCTATAAAACTTCATTGATCTGAATAACTGTAACCGTGCTTTTTATTCTTTTAAAAACGAAAAAATGAATTTTTAACGCCAGAAAACATTGAAAAATCATAAAATTCAAAGTATCATTCGGTGAGTTTTGGTCTTGCAAAAATGATTTATTTTATTTTATAACTTATTAAGAGCATGAAGAAAGGTTTTCGAAATATAACTTATAATACTCAGGAAAAATTAAACTTTGTAACTTTTTAATGGCTTATGATATGACAAAGAACAATTCAGAGAAACACCCAAAAGCATCACTGTTATCAATCTTTACTTAGGAATAATTCTCGTCTTCATCATCATATTCTCCTTTCGTCTTCTTTTGGAGAATGTCGGACTTCTGCTATAATTTCCTCATCATTAAGCAACTGGAAAACTGCATATTCCACGTCACAAAAAAATATCTTCTATATATATGCCGGGGGAGGATGGGGGGAGTACACTTATACTGGTATTGGAGCTTTACGGGAGCTCAAACTAATTTCAAAGGGGTTCTAAGAAAAATAACCAAAATATTTATCTCTACTCGTAGTTCGGAAAGGATCATTTGCATACACAAGAAATTTAAAAGTTTAAAAAAAAAAAAAAAAAAAAAAAAAAAAAAACGCCGAAAAAAGCGTTAGGAAACTAATGTCAGTTTACGGAGAGTTCCACTTAAACGAGGGTCGGATAATTGAGGTTCTACTGTATTTGGAATCTTTTTTTTAATTGGAACTATCTCTCTAAAACTAATGATTTATAAGCTAACTTTTAGATACCGATTAGAGGGGACACCCTGTATAGAAGGTAGATCAAACAATGAAAAAAGAAAATGCGATTTGTGATATAACTATAGAACCTAAAGCTGAAATTGCATCGATTCTGTTTTTGCATGTGGTTTCTTCCCAACTAGGGATAGAATAAAACAAATATTACGCACTTTGGCCTGAATGCCTCGAGAAAATTCTATCGTCTTTTCGGTTCCGTTCTGCTAAGTTAGTGTTTACTCCACCGTAAAAGCTACTGTAATTGTAGCGACAGGTGTTATGCAGTTTGACATGGTGCGCAACCATCTTTTCGATTTATTTAAAAGCTGGACAATTGTTCTACGACTGGAGTTATAAAAGCATTAAAAAATTATAATACAAATCTGATATATCAATACTGAAGAATAAATTGTCCAATACATTGATAGATCTGTCGATGATATCAGTTTGAAATTAATATTAGCGAGTAATAATTATCATCACAATTTATCAGCAAAGATAGAACATTGGTTAATTCGATGTGTCAGGATTTATGAAATATATTGTCATCTAGATGTCGAAAGTCAGATATGGATTTTTCTAAACACTTTTTTAAAAAATATATCAAAACTGAATGTGATTCGAGTAATAAATAATAATTAATTAAGTGAGGTATAAAAGTGATACTGGAATTATTAAGATTCGCCATTAAATATCAAATTCAAAAACGTGCATTAATATATAAATAATGAGGTAGAGTACAATATGTGAAATGGAATCTACCTTAGACTAATAAATAAGAATAATGAATAACATTGAATTTTCATTATTAAATAAGATTATTACACTTCTATATTCCCATACCATATTTCCGTTATAATTTACTTCTATAAATATAAGAGTATTAGATCACTAAGAGTAAAAAATCACTTTCTGCATCAAACATAAAGGATATAAATAAGTAAAACGAAATTTTTTATAAGAATATTATTTTTATGATATTACTTAGTAAAATTTAGCATCAGTTAATAAATTACTTAATAAAATTTATAAATACTGCTGTAAAAAACTAGATAATGACAAAATAATACGTAATATGCATTTTGGACATGGATTTTTTTTTTTCTTCTTGTATAAACTCGTGTTGACAGATTGCCTCTCGAGATCTCATTTTGCGTATTTTTGTTTTATTTTTACAACATCATTATAGATACTTTTATTTGCATGTTTATCTATACTTTAATATCTTAATGTGTAGAAATTCTTACAACGTATTTAAAAAGTAAAACAAGTTTTATTTAGGAATACGTCTATCCTCAATTGCATGTAAAAGCTTTTGACAACCAATCCTATGAACGCTAAATATACAGGGTGATTCATAAAAGATGGGCAGAACTTTAAGGGGTTATAGTACACTTAAAGACAAATAATATTAAATAGGAGACTAAGGGTCCCAGACGTATTCCCAAGGAGATAGGGGGCATTAAAGTTTAGGGTCCGAAATTTCAAATGATTATAAAACATGGAAAAATTGGTCGATTCGTTTGCGGTTTTTGCAAAAAATTTTCTTTATGCCAGTATTTTCTTGAAATAAAATTTTAAAGTTCAATTTCAAAAAATGCCGATAGGGGGCGCTTTAGACTTTGGAGTAACAAACAACTATTTTTTAACGTTATTTTTTGTATTTCTTTAAATGATTTCGAAAGCTTAGACTTAAACTTAAATTTTGATCTAAAAATCTGAGTCCTAACGAGTAGTTAAGTAGCGTAAACTGAAATTTGAAATTTGAAACCCTTCTCCCCCCAGAACAAAAATCAGTTATTCCCGATCTTTGTGTCGTAGATTAGGCTCTAACTACTGCCGCGTTTTGCTAAAATTATTCTTTATGTCAGTATTTTCTTGAAAATAAATTTTAAAGAAAATTTTCAAAAAATTCCGATAGAGGGCGCTTTAGACTTTGGAGTAACGAACAACTATTTTATACCGTTATTTTTTGTGTCTCATTAAATGCTTTCTAAAGCTTAGACTTAAACTTAAATTTTCAGCTCAAAATCTGAATCGCTGAGCGTGGTTCAGTAGCGAGGGGAGGGGGTTCAAATTTCAACTTCTGAACATAGTTCAGTTTGCACTACTTAACCATGCCCAACGATTCTGTGCTGTGATACGAGGCAAAAATACAACTTTCGTCAAGGACTGCATAGTCGGAATTCACTCATAAAGGCACTGGCACAGTTGGAAACGTCGCTCATGCAAACGTTAAAGCTCCATTCCTGACGCTAGTCACCGGGTGAAGAAGGAAACAGAAAGTATGCAAATGTCAAATGGGGAAGAAGAAGAACACGTATGCAAAATTTCGACACGATTCAGGCATAAAAACCACTGAACGGTGAGTCAAGTGTAAGTCGCTGTAGTAATGAATCGGAAGATGGTGCCCTTCACGAATAAGGAAAAGGCTGAGATGCATTTAATTTACGGAGCGGCAGATGGAAATGGTGCAGAGGCACAACGAATGTACGGAGAGCGATTTCCTAACAGGCGGTTGCCTAACCGCAAAACTTTCGAGCGCTTGCACAGACAGTTGTGTGAGACGGGATCATTTCTCGCTTCCCGGTCGAATGCAGGTCGTGCAAAAAAGGACGAATCAGTAGTTGTTGCAGAAGCCATTCTGGATGTAGTAGCGGCGCAGCCAAGTACAAGTACACGAACAGTGGCTAGCCAGGTGGATACCTCACAGTCCACGACTTGGAGGGTACTGAAGGATGAACATTTGCTCCCGTTTCATGTGCAACGAGTCCAGAAACTGTCTCCAGGGGATTATCCAAATCGTATTGAATTCGCCCGCTGGTTTCTGCAGCAGAACGCGCTAAATTCACATTTTGGACAAACTGTGCTTTTCACCGATGAATGTACCTTCACACGTGAAGGTACATTTAACACACACAATGCACATGTATGGGCGGATGTCAATCCACATGCTACGTATCCACATGCTCATCAGAGACGCTTTTCCATCAATGTTTGGGCAGGAATCCTCGGAGACCACCTAATCGGACCGTACCTTCTTCCTGAACGCCTCAACGGTAAAACATACCTCACATTTCTGCAACATGTGCTGCCAGACCTGTTAAACGTTGTTCCTCCACGCATCCGGCGGGTCATGTGGTTCCAGCACGATGGAGCGCCAGCCCATTACGTACGAGACGTCCGCAACTATCTGGACATCACATTTCCGAACAGATGGATTGGTCGAGGTGGTCCTGTTGCTTGGCCTGCTCGCTCGCCAGATCTTTCACCCCTCGATTTCTTTTTTTGGGGACGATTGAAGGCTCTTATGTATGAGACACCCATTGAATCCCCCGAGGAACTGGTCGCCAGACTTTCCGCCGCTGTAGGGGAAGTGCTCGAAAAGCCTGATGTTTTCGCGAATGTTCGCCGTTCCATTCGTCGCCGTTGTTCTGCGTGCATAACCTCTGGTGGTCACAATTTTGAACATTTATTGTGATTACATGTTAATAAATATGCTTTGGTAACATAATCCTAATTTGTGTCTTTTTACCTCGTATCACAGCACACAATGTGTGGACATGGTAAACTGAACTGTGCTCAGGAGTAGAAATTTCAAACCCCTCTCCCCAGAAACTTAACCACGTCTAACGATTCAGATTTTGGGCTGAAAATTTAGGTCTAAGCTTTAGAAAACATTTAATGAGACACAAAAAATAACGGTATAAAATAGTTGTTCGTTACTCCAAAGTCTAAAGCGCCCTCTATCGGAATTTTTTGAAAATTTTCTTTAAAATTTATTTTCAAGAAAATACTGACATAAAGAATAATTTTAGCAAAACGCGGCAGTAGTTAGAGCCTAATCTACGACACAAAGATCGGGAATAACTGATTTTTGTTCTGGGGGGGAGAAGGGTTTCAAATTTCAAATTTCAGTTTACGCTACTTAACTACTCGTTAGGACTAAGATTTTTAGATCAAAATTTAAGTTTAAGTCTAAGCTTTCGAAATCATTTAAAGAAATACAAAAAATAACGTTAAAAAATAGTTGTTTGTTACTCCAAAGTCTAAAGCGCCCCCTATCGGCATTTTTTGAAATTGAACTTTAAAATTTTATTTCAAGAAAATACTGGCATAAAGAAAATTTTTTGCAAAAACCGCAAACGAATCGACCAATTTTTCCATGTTTTATAATCATTTGAAATTTCGGACCCTAAACTTTAATGCCCCCTATCTCCTTGGGAATACGTCTGGGACCCTTAGTCTCCTATTTAATATTATTTGTCTTTAAGTGTACTATAACCCCTTAAAGTTCTGCCCATCTTTTATGAATCACCCTGTATAATAGTCCGTAATGCATATTATGGAAATCACTTCAATATTACTTCTAAAAAAAAGGGAAAAGAAAAAGAAAAAGAAAGAAAGAAAAAAAGCTTTGCATTTCTTTTATATGTTGGTTCCCACTTACTTTATTTCTAAGAGACAAGCTTTACATAAGTGAAACATAAAAACAATTCTTTGACACACATATGTGTTGTAAGTAGAGTACGGCTTCGGGTCGGGTAATCTGATTTTACCCGAACCAAATCGCGTGTCCAGTTGGTTTGAATATTTTTATTGCGGATCTGGTTGACTTTATTTAAGATTCGGATCAGTTTTGGGTTACTTTTCGACTCCTGGGTCTAGTTAGAGTTAGCCGGATTTTTCAAAAGAAAGTCCTAAATATTTGTTAATTGAAAAGATTATATATTTGAATATTAATGAGTGTATACATATATATATAGAAAAGATAAAATTGATATTATAGATATAATTGTAAATTAGGATTAATTTTATTTCACTTCATGTTCCAGTTGGGATCGCATTTAAATATTTTGGTCGGTTCGGGTACGTTTCGGGTTCAAGTGTTCGATTCGGATTTTGGTATTAAGAATTTTTTTTTGTCGGTTTCGAGTCGGGTTTTGGGTTGACCTAAGTAGGTTGGCAGTAACTACTCTAGTTGAAACACAGACTAAAAAACTGCCAAAAATACATATTTAAAAGTAAAATGCCGAGGCGTGGACGTCCAATATCTGTTTCATATTGTTTTAACAGTTTGATTACGTGGTTTGGGACAAGATATGCCCAGCGACTATTTTTTTTTCTTCTATTCCTACCACATTTTGAAAACTATTTTTTCCATACACTTAAATTCGAATATTTTCAAAAGATGTCTACCACGTTTTTCTTTCTTTCTTTCTTTATTTATTTTGTAAACTGTGGTACAATTGAATATAAAAAGTCACCCGTCCTAGCCCATAATAAAAAGGTTAATTAATATTTGACAATAACATTTCCAATATAATATTCCCAATTAAATATCAAAATACTTCGCAATCCACCTTGTCATAGTTCAAAACTCATAATTGGGTCGCGATCCATAATTTTAGAAACCCCTTTACTAAAGAATATAAAAAACAAATAACGTTTTCTGTTTTATTTTCTGTGTTATATTTCCTTTCTACTTCAAAACAAACTTTCTATAAATAAGGAGATTAAAAAAGGGACTTTCTAATTCATAACTACGCAAAATAAGTGATTCAGATAATGACCGTAAATACACCTTTAAAGGTAAAATTTTAGGATTTGAAAGTACTAAAAGATTATATATTGCACATTATTTTTAACATTATATAATAATAATAATTTTAATATTTTCAACTAAATATCAAAATTATCGGCAGCCACTTTTATTTCAGTTCAAGACTTATTAGTGAACTGCGAATCGTAACTTAAATTTCTCTATAGCAAATTATGAAGGTTGAAAAAAGGTCTAATTTATCTTCTGTGTCTTTTTCAATTATCTTTTCTTTCTTAAGAAAACCTCGTGTAAATAAGGAGGAAAAACAATTCCCTTACTAACGTAACGCACAGCAACACTGAATACAAAACTTGGACACCGGTCATGTATACATCTTTAAAGATGAAATGTCAGAGTCTTAAATGCCACATCTCTTAAGGACACTTATAGAGAAACCAATATACACTATATTGCCAAAGGTGACTGGTCACTTGCGATTTTAGACGTTTTGTTAACTATCTAGAAAAATACACGAGGAATTAACCTGAAACTGCAGGTGTGTAAACAGTATAGCATAGGTTATATATTTCCGCGAGGATATTTTGACGAAACCCCATAAGGGACTGTCAACAAATTGAAAAAGAACGAATATCTTTTGGATAACCCTATAAAAACTAATGTTGCAAAGGCGTTCAAACTCGAGATTATTAATAAGTGACTTATTGTAATATACTGTGATACATTTTTATGAGGATAGCATGTATACTCGTAGAGAAATTAAGGTTTTATGAAAACAGTCCCAAATTTCGCCTAGTTTATTGCTTATAATTTGCAGAGTTCTTTTCAGAAAATATCACAAACAATATTGTACATAATACTCTGCAATCAGAATTAAAAAAATAATAAAAATTGGATGAAAAATGAGCAAGTTTACTAAAAAATGTTACACTGTGCATGCGCCAATGCAATCAAAATATAATATGCATAATGTATTAGCTAAGTATATAGAGAAACTTTTGTGAAAGTCTCAAAATCATAGCTTGAAAATTCTGAAAATTATCGTCGATAGAATAAGCTCAAAATCCGTTGTTTCCAAACAGAAGCAAAAAGATGAGGGGTTGTATCAAATATCTGTTGATTACTGCGAAGATAGCGTACACAATATTGCGCGTACTACTATATTTGGATACAACCCCTCATATTTTTGCTTCTTTTTGGGAACAACGGATTTCGAGCTTATTCTATAGACGATAATTTTCAGAAATTTTAAGCTATGATTTTGAGACTTTCACAAAAGTTGCTCTATATACTTAGCTAATACATCATGCATATTATATTTTGATTGCATTCGCGCATGCGCAGTGAAACATTTTTTAGTAAAATTGCTCATTTTTCATCCAATTTTTATTATTTTTTATTTTGATTGCTGAGTTTTATGTATAATGTTGTTTGTCATATTTTCTGAAAAGAACCTTTTTTTTTTATTATGAACTCTGCAAATTATATGCAAAAAACTAGGCGAAATTTGGGACTGTTTTTATAAAAACCTTAATTTCTCTACGAGTATACAGGCTATCCTCATAAAAATGAACACAGTATATTACAATAAGCCACTTATTAATAATCTCGAGTTTGAACGCCTTTGCTACATTAGTTTTTACAGGGTTATCCAAAAGATATTCGTTCTTTTTCAATTTGTTGACAGTCCCCTATGGGGTTTCGTGAAAAAAATCTCCGCGGAAATATATAACTTATACTATACTGTTTACACACCTGCAGTTTCAGGTTAATTCCTCATGTATTTTTCTAGATAGTTAACAAAACGTCTAAAATCGCAAGTGACCGGCCACCTTTGGCAATATAGTGTAGATCCTCTGCCGCAATAAACAAACGTTTAAGGACAATGAAGTGAAAATTATATATAGAAAATCTTTAGATATTTTTCATAGAACTGCACCTTCCTAATAATGTTACATTGCCAAAAGCATAGAAACTAAAAAAAGGAAGATGAAAGTGCAGGTTTTATGTTTTTTCCATAATTTGGATTTCTCCGTACTATATTATCTAGAGAGAGAAAGGGGACCTTCTACGTTATATTCAATTATCATATTTGCTTCTTTGAAATTCACATGTGCACAGCGACGTAGAGTGAATTATTTAGATAATGGCTATAAATACATCTTTAAAGGGGAAATGTCAGGACCGTAAAGTATTCACATCACTTAGGAACTCTTAACAGGAAGCAGTGTGATTCCGCCACCACAAGAAACAAACGCCCAATAAAAATGAAGCGCAAAATATTAAGTTTAAGGGGAATTATTGGATATTATTCTTGAAACACCACCCTCTTGATAACTCAGCACTGCCAAAAAACACAGAGAATAAGAAAAGGAAAAAAAATAAAATATAGGCTTTGTGTTCTTTCATGCGTATCATATATTTCAGAAACTCAAAAAATATAGTGATTGTTGAACATTAATTGGTCTATTTGTTAAGTGGTACTTTATTAAAATTGATCCCACATGAAAATGTCAGAAAAAAATGTTGAAATAAAAATAACTGTAATTCAGCTCTATCTCGTCTGTTCGTCAAGACAAACGTTACATAAATTTGGAAAACAAAAGCAATTCTTTAATTCACATATGTGTAAGAACACAGAATAAATGACTTGGAAATCAACCATAAGTAAATTTTAATGGTGAAATGTCAGGGTCTAAATGTACCTATATATTGTAGGAGCCCTTCAAGAAAAGCATATGGATCCGTCACTACAATAAACAAACGTTTAATGACAATAACGCAAAGATTACTAGGTTTAAGGGAAAATTGGCAGATCTATTTCTTAACACTCCACCTTTCTCATAATGCTACACAACCAAAAAGCACTGTGGTTAAGAAAGGAAAAATATCAAAAATACTGAATTCATCTATTTCCATACGTAATAAATATGAGTATTATTAAAAATTATAGTAATTGTATTTTATGTATTGATTGGAGTATTTGTTAATTACTTCATTGAATTGGATTCAAGATGAAAATGACATTTAAAAATTTTTCAAATAAGAAGTATCATAACTCTGTTACTCGAGCTTCTCATCTTCGTCAAGACAAGCCTTACATAGATTGAAAAACAAAAGAATGATCTGACTCGCATATTCGGAACAGCGCAGAATAAATGACTTGAATAATGACCATAAATGCATCTTTCAAGGTAAAAATGTCAGGATCTGAAAGTACCAATATTTCTTGGAAAGGAAGCAGCATGGATCCCTCGCCGCAATAAACCAAACATTCAGTGACATTGAAGTGAAAAATACTAAGTTTAAGGGGGTATTGATGGAGTTTTTCTTAAAACACCACCCGTCTGATAATATTACACTGCCAAAATACGCAAGTGTTGAGAAATGGAATGAGATGGAAATACAGGGTTTGTGTACTTTCATGCGAAACAAACATTTCAGAAGATAAAAAAATACGATGGCTGTTCTCTATGCACTGACTGGTGTATTTGTTAACTACTTTATTGAATTTGATCCAAGATGAAAACATTGTCAATACAAACGGTCATGTAAAATTATTACAATTTGATTATTTTTGTCATTTTAGAAAAGGAAAATGCTTTTAATTTTTAATATTAAAATTTTAATAACTCCTGCAACGTATCAAAATTTCAGAAGACCGATAATATTTTATCTCAAGTCTCATCAGTGAGTCGCTATCCATAGCTTGAAGTTGTCTGCTGCACTAACTAATGCAGGAGCAGAAAAGGGTCTTCTAATTTGTCTTCTAATTTATTTTATGTTTTCTTTTTTCTTATTTGAGCATAAATATATTTTGCCTCGCAGACTAAATGACTTGGATAACGGTCATAAATGCAATTTTAAGGGTGAAATGTAAGTGTTCCAATAAACAAACGTTCGATGATAATGAAGCGAAAGTAACTAATTTTTAGGGAAAATTATTGGACTTTGCTTTTAAACCACACTCTAATGCTGAATTTCCTGAAAAACATCAAGTGGTTAAAAAAAGATAGAAGATAAATATACACGCTTCGTGCACTTTCATGCAAAATAAATATTTCGGAATATCAAAATTTATTGTAATTGTTTTATACATTGTATTTGCTGACTTTTTTATTTCATTCGATCCAAGATAAAAACCTTATTAAGACAAATGTTGGAGCAAAATTGTCTCAATTCAATCAAGTTTATAATTGAGACAAGGATAATACTTTTAATATTATTTAATAATAACAATTAAAATATTTCCTTCTAAATATTAAGATTTTAGATTACCAATATTATTTGCACTCCAGACCTGTCAGTAAGTCGCAATCCATAACATTAAGTTCTCTGTACTAAATCATTCAAGGAGAAAAATAATGTCTTCTAATTTGTCTTCTTCATGATAGTCATTTTTATTTTTTGCTTTGATTTCACATATGTATTAGAACGCTGAATAATGATTTGGATAACGTGTATAAATGTATCTTTAAAGGTGAAATACCAGAGTCTTAAAATACCCACTTCTCTTGGGAACCCTAGGAAAGGCAGCAGCATAGATTCGCCGCCACGATAACAAAAGTTCAATGAGAATGAAGAAAAATATTTAGATTTTTTCTATTCAACCACCCACTTTCTTGATAATAACGCGCGGTCAAAAAGCTCAGTGGTTAAAAAAAGAAGAGTATAAAAAGGCAGGCTTAATGTAAGGTAAAGCCAGGAGAGATGGCGCGGTCGGAGAGATTGCGCACATAGAGGTTTGGGGGGAAAGAGTAGAGTAACTGCGACTCCAGGTACTTGTACAACAGCAGTAGTGGAGTGTATACTTGAAAGTGCACGTTGATTGTTTTGAGCGTCAAAGATAAAGCATTGCTATTCTGTTTTGTTTTCCAAAGTAAGTGCTTGAATTTTCATAGCTATTCATCAGAATTTCTATACAATGTCAATAGTACAAAATATTTTTAACTTAAACGATTTCTCATAAGCTACTAATCTAGACTAACAATGTGAACATCAACGGTTCGTTTTAGTAGCGGCCATGTTTGAATAAAAGGCCGCGCAATCTCTCCTACCGAAATTGGAGAGTTTGCGCATCTGCTACTTAGGAGAGATGGCGCATTGTTCCCTTTAGTTTCCATGCTAGGAGAGATTACGCAACTTATTGGTAAATTTGCATAAAAAATGAAAAATGAAAAGGGACTAATTTTAAGTTAAACATGTTATCAAATAACTTAATGTTATTTTGTAATCTTATCTGGGCTTGCTTTTTCCGATTCTTTAATTTTTTTTCCTTTAATTAAAATTTTTTAATCGTTTTTAAAATTATTTCCTTTTTCTGATTCTTTAATCATTAGGTTGAAATATTCACTCATAATACAATAATATTTGTTCACAAAAACCTTACAACAATTTCATTTAAGTGTAATTATTATTGTTAACAATTTAATTGCAGTTATTATTAGTAACATCTCTCCTACCCATGTGCGCAATCACACCAACCCTGTAAGGACAGATTGCGCAAAATTACTTTCTTGGTTTTATTACAACTGTTCTATTAAATTGCAACATAACAACAAAAAAACAATGGAAATCCATAAAAAACAAATGAAGTAAAAATTATTCATGAATAGTTTAGCAAAAAATTAATATTTAGACTTTTTATTGTTATTCTTTGAATTGTGCGCAGACTCTCCTAGCTTCACCTTACATGTAGTTTCATACGTAACAGACATTCTGTAAGATAAAAAAATACAACGAATGTTTTTATACACCAACTAGTGTATTCATTAACTTTTTTTTAAACTTTGATCCGAGGTACAAATAACGTAAACAAATATGTTTCAAAAATTACCATAATTAAGTTGTTAAATATTTCTCTCTACTTCGTCTAGACAAACCTTATATTAATTGAGATACAAAGCAATTCACTCACATCTGCGCAACAACGCAGAAAACGACTTGGATAACGGAGATAATATATATATATATATATCTTTAAAGGTGAAGTGCCAGCATCTGAAAGTACCCATATCTCTTAAAAACTCTTAGAAAGGAAGCAGTATGGATCAGCCGCTGCAATAAACAAACATGTAATGGCAATGAAGCGAAAATTACTATTTAAAAGACAAATGGTAGATATTTTTCTTAAAACCCCTCCTGGATAATGCAAAAGGCACAGAGATTACAAAAAAGAATAAGATGAAAATACAGGATTTATGTGCTTTCATGCGTAACAAATATTTCGAAAGATAAAAAAATATGGTGGTTGTTATTTATTCACTGATTGCTATATTTGTTAACTACTTTATTGAATTTGATCCAAGATGAAATCTTATCAAAACAAATCTTCAACTAAAATTGTCTTTATTAGCTTGTTTATTTTAATTTATAATGAAATAAAACTTTTTATACTTAATAATAACAGTTTTAATACATTCTGTTAAATATCAAAATTGCAGACCATCATAGTTTTTCAACGCAAGACTCAACAGTGAATCGCGATCCATAATTTCCTATTTTCGGTACTAAATCATACAGGAAGATAAAAGGTGTCTTCTAGTTTGTCTTCTACGTAATTTTCAACTATCTTTTCGTCTTTGAAATTCACATATGCCTTACAAAGCAGAATAACGCGCCTTTAAAAAAGGTAAAATATCAGAATCTGAAAGTACCCACGTATATCATAGGATGATCGTAAGCAATACGGATTCGCCACTTCAATAAAGAAACGTTCAATTACAATGAAGCGAAAACTGCTAATTTTAAGGGGAAGTTATTGGATATTTTTCTTAAAATACCACCCGCTTGATGATGCTGTGTCAAAAATGCATATTTGTTAAAAAAAAAGAGAGAAGATAAAAAATACAGTCTTCATATACTTTCATGCGTAACGAATATTTCGGAAGGTCAAAATTATGGTGGATGTTCTCTATGCATCGATTGGTTATTTGTTGACAATTTTATTGAATTAGGTAAAAGTTTTAAACAGCATCAAAACAAACGTTAAGGTATAATTCTCGCGATTTTATTATTTTTTATGGGGACTGCCTACGTTTAAATCATAATTTTCGCGCAAATTTTGAAAATTTCTTTTATTTGTTCATTTTTGTTTAGCTGAGATTTTGTGTTTCCAAAAATTCCTAATTTTAATCTTTACATCTATGAGTTACGTAAATAGAAGCAATTTTATTTAACCGGAAATGAGCGCTTAATAACCGGAAGAAGGCAGAAAAAATGCAAATATTGATTTTTTTTTTTTTTTTTTTTTTTTTTTTGACTTTCCAATATTTGATGAAGTTTAAATTAAAAAAAAAACACTTTTAATTGTACTTCACGCTTAAGAGTTTAAATTATTGTTATAAAATTCAGCAGTTTGTTTTTAAAAAGGAAGAAAATTTCAAATGCTTTTTTTGAAAAACTTGCTTTTTAGTAACTTTTGGTAACATTGATAACACAAAAAGATTTGCAGATATTTTTATAGAACGTCTACACATTCATTTATACATATTTATTTGGCCAATGAACTAGACGTTAAGTTCTGTGATCAAAAATATTTATTTTACAAACATATAAACAGAAAAAAATTAATTTTTTAACAAAAATTCAGACATTTTGGACAAAAATTAACATATTTCATTTAACTTTTCATATAATTAAGAACTTTTAGTTCCCTTTTAGTTACATTCTTTTTTGCACATAATAATGTGTGAATGCTATTACGTTAAAAGTAAAATAAAATACAATAACAATTGAGTACAAAATGGTTAAAGTTGGTAATAGTAAAGCTGTTAAAAGTAAAACACAATTGGACCAATTTCTTGTGTAAACGCAAAATATCCCATATTTCATATGCAAAATTGCCCTTTAGAAAAAAAAGTCTAGGATACATTTTTTTAATAAAAAAATTTCACTTTTTAGACAAAGTTCGACATAATTCAGTCAGTTTTCGGCATATTTTAAAACTTTTAGTTTATTTCGCAGAAAACTGGATGAATACTATTATGGTAAAAAAAAAAAAAAAAAAGCTAATTTCTAGTCTAAGCACAAAATATCTCCTATTTTTTGTACAAAAGAGCCGATTATTATTATTATTATTATTATTATTATTTTGAAAAAAAAAACGTTTTTTAACAAAAATTCTTATTTTTTAGACAAAAATCGACATATTTCAGTCAATTTTTAATATCTATATATTTAAAACGCTAAGCGATTTCTTTCGACAATCCGTGAGAACAAACTACTCCATCAAATTACATCATTCTTTTTTTAAATGAAAGATATTTGGACACAGATTTGTTATCGTACATTCGTTTGTTCAAAAATTTTATTAATTAGCGGTAATTTTAAATTAAAATTTTACTTCTGCGTATGACGCCAAAAAGTCGGCAATTGGTTAACTCCTACTCTTGCGAGGCACAGAGTAACGAGGAACTCTGTGGTTGTGAGGATAAGAGAGAAATAATAAATATTAAAGGCACGTGGCTTAAAGGCCAAATTTTTTAATTTGCAAGTTAAATTTCGGTATAAATATTTATTGCGTGAACTTTATTTTTATAAGCGAATAAAAATTTATATTTATTATGACGTCATGGGAATATTGTCCATTGGGTTTATTTTATCATTATGCATTATAACTTTGTTGATGCCATTTTTTTCATTACAATTAAATACAAAATATTTTTTTAGTATACATGGTGTTTAAGCATAAAAGTAACGTATATAAAGTACGTGTGAAAAGTTTGCGCCGGTGAAAATGACGTTATGCTTAGCTTGAAATGCATTTTAACATTGATATAAAACCAAAGAGAAAAATTTATATGATTGTGTCAACATGACGTAATTTTAACTGATTTTTCCATTCTTAATTATAAAGATTAGAATTGGAGCCTTTATTGATTGCTTCATCTTGATTGCATACCTTGATTACATGTTACCAATAACTTTTTTTTAATTATAGGTTAGAAGATTTCATTTTTTAATAAAAAAAATCACAAAAGTAAAGGATTTCAGGAAAATTAAAATTATTAAAAATAGTGTTATAGTTAAAAAAGAAATAATGATTGTATTTTTAGCTGGAATAAACAATGTAAGGCTAATATTTTATAGGAATTATTTTAGTAGGTTTATTATGAGTTCATTTAAAAGTTCCTTATTAGCGGCAAAGTCCTATTTCTTTCACTGTGAATTTCTCTTTCTATGTCAAAAAATGGTAGTCTACTTTTAGACGCCAGCGAAAACACAGTGGCAATTTTTAGAAATGTATAACGGTTGTGACAACAAACGGCGCTATCGCTTTAGCTTTCATCGCGCTTACATCACTTCTAAATACAAGAAATTTCTATTTTTTGCTACATTTTACAATTTCAATTCTTACATAATCAATTAGAAAAAAATAAGCTTTCGACCGAAATTTATTTGAAACCTGCCGCTTAATTTAATGACTTTTTAAATAATTTTCAATCATGAAATGTTTTTCAATTCTATCTTAACAATGACCATCAGTTTGCTTCAATAATGTAAAATAGCCACTGGGAAAGTTGCCACAATTGAAAATAGATTTCTCTAACCATCATAAAAAGTGAATAATAATAATAATAATGATAAACCCTGGTTAATCATAAGATCAGATTATCCATAAGATAGAACATTTTGGCAAAAATAATATATATTTTTAGTTTATGTTTAACATAAAATTGATACGTTGAATCCGCTGATGTATATGTTGCATCAGAATATGCTAGGAAATGTTTGTTTTTTTTTTCAAGAGGGAAAAGATCCCCGACTGTGATGGAAAAGGGATCATCCTGATTATGTAAAGGAACCAAAGAAACCGTACAAATAAATTACACTTGAAAACATTAAAAATCTCCTTCATCTGAAGATTGATTTATTATTTTTTTAAAAAATCTTCATATTTACATAAAAATTGATTAGCTTAAAACAATGGATGCGTTTTAGAAGATATGGATTTGAAATTAACAATAATTAAAGAGGACATTTAAAAATTTTTAATTTAAACATTTTAAAACTTTTTTTTAACGTCGAATTTCGACTGTGCTTTTGGGCAGATGCAATGCACATGCTCATAGGAGCTCATTCGGTTGCATTATCACAGGGGCGGGAGAGATGTGTGCTTTATTTACTATGTTATTTTATTTACTGAATATGAGATGAACGTAGGAATAGACTATTTGTATGATACTTCATAGGTCCGTGAAATTTTCTTTCTTGCCGTGGGGAATTTGGCGGTAATGTCAAACTGATTTGCATTACACAGTTGTTTGCGGATTGTTTGTTTGGAGTTTGCATCGGGAATAGCACTGTATTTCACTGGGGAAAAAACTTTTAAAATAAAATATTTGAAAGACTGTTTCATACGCACTCTTCTTAAATAATAAAAAAGCTTATTTTACTCATATTGTTATAGTACTTTTTTTTCCGTCAAGTTTTGATGGATTCCATCTAGTATTTTTTAAAGTTTCACTTCATGCCGCAGAAAAATACCTGACTACTATTACGGTAATACAATACAACCAACAAGTTCAACCAATTCGTGGCGTAAACACAAAAAATCACCTAATTCCTGTTCAAAATTGTCCATTTTTAAAAATTTCGGAAAGACAATAAATTTCTACTTGTTTTCATAATTTTATATGAGAATTTAACTATAAATCAATTAATTTTGCCAATATACATTTTCAAAAAACGTGCTACGAACGAAAACAGTCTCCTTAATTTAGAAAAAAAAAATGTGCATTTAATCCATAACGATAAAGTTTTGATATTTCTTTCCGTATATCAAACTGTAAACATCCAATATTATTTCAGATGAAGACTGATCAGTGAGACTGGTTCCATAACTTGGGAGAAAATCATGCAGGAGCAGAAAAAGTGCTTCTAATTTGTGTTCTGCATTATTTTAAGTTACCTTTTTTCTTCTATAAGTTCACATATGACGCAGAATAAATGACTTGGATAATGGCCATAAGTACATCTTCAAAGGTGAAATGTCAGATCCTTAAAGTACCTACTTCCCTTAGGAACATTTGGAAAGGAAGCAGTAGGGATCCCATCACCGCAATAAACAAACGTTCAATGACAATGAAGCGAAAATTACTGAGTTTAAGGAAAAATTATTGGCTATTTTTCTTAAAACCCCAACTTCCTGATAATGCCAAATTGCCAAAAAGCACAGACGTCAAGAAAAGGAAGAAGATAAAAATATTGGTTTTATGTGGTTATCACTAAAACAAAGATTTCAGAAATTGAAAATTTACAAAAGGGTCTTTACTATTATCATTCATAATTTGGAGTAAATTTTGGTGTGTAAAACTAATTTAGTGAAATTCATCATTAGTGAATATGACATATTAAAATATTGTGAAACTAAAAGAAATATCTCAATTTCATTAAGTAATTAATTTAGAAAAAAAATACTGTACTCCTAAAGGTTTCGCAAATAAAAAAAAAATGAGAATTATTTTTCAACTTCCGATAATAAGTTTATATTTACAATTATTTTGAGAGTAACAACATTCTCAAGATTTTATCCTTTAAAAGAAAGCTATTTTAATTATTTCTGCGCTATAACATATTGATTTTAAAATTGATAGGTAAATTTGCACAGGAAGGAATCCTCCATCCAAAAATCGTCTGTGTACATTTTTTTTTTTTTTTTTTAAGGCTATATACGTTTTACCTCTTATAATTCGGGTATAACTAAATTTAATTTTGCATCTTCTGAGAATACTTTGATAGAGGTCAAAGATATACATTTCCCCAACACAGTGAAAAGTAAATAGGTTAGTATTCGAACGCGTGACCTAGGCTGTAGACGCTAATGCTCTGCCACTGAGCTTCACAGGTCAGGTGACTAAAACAGTGAACGTGATACATAAATAAAGGCAAAAAACTTCTTAAGAACATAAAAAATAAGAAACGCGCAAGACTTTTTGAAATAACATCTTTCCACTTGGTACCACTTTGAAGGCAGGAGCAATCTTGCTCCTGCCTTCAAAATGGTAGCACGACTTCTTTGCGCCGGAAGAATAATCAAAAAGTTCTTTATACAGGCTTTGAGCATCTCTTAATTTTATGGTATTTTAAAAAAAGTTTTTTACTATTATATACCCAGATGATATCCAGCCTCACACAATTCACTCATTTGTTGTTATAATATGATCTGCGAATCTGCAACATTACCGATGAAAACATATTACACATGGATACTCCATTACTCCATGGGTAATTATTATGCAAATATATACAAATCAACACCTATAAATGAAATTTATTAGGTGGAGTTGAAAGTTGAAAGTTCTAAAAATGTTGTTCTCCTGATGATGGTTATAAAGATTAACCGAAACGTCGAGGTTTATTTTATATATATGTAGTTTAAAAGTAACTCATATTTATTAAATAATTTTACGTTGGAAGCAAGTGTTTGATGAGTATTTATAAGTTCTAATTCCTTTTTTTTTTTTTTTTATTGCATTGTGCACAACATTTACAGTATCAAAATGTATGTTATTGAAGTAAATAATCAACTAAAAAACATATTATATTGAATTTTCCATTTAAAATAATCGTACAAATATTTTTAAAAAGGGAACTTACATTTGACTTGAGCACCGTATTCAGATTTTCTTTCAATCTGAACATTTTCACAGTGGCTATAAAGAAGTACATACCCAAACTTTTAATGAGCTTGTTAAAGAACAAACAAGAAAGAAAAATCATGTCTCAAGCATATATTAATCAACACTTCCACAACACTGCATAACAGAACTTCTCCGTTTAAAAAGGTGAAATCAGGTATTAGCAATTACCGTCTATAGCTAGAAATGTACTTGAACACTTTTCTGCATCTCTGTATATGATCTATAGAATTTATACAAACCATTTAGTATGTAAAATGTTTAGTTGAACATAAAAGAGAAAATACTACATCGGAAAACGCACCTTCTTTCAATCTTTCATCGCTCATAAACAGAACTGTAACCGAAATTTTATGCGTATCCCAGTAAACGAGCGATAACTGTTATGCACGTCATTTCTACAGAAATGCTCTGCATAGCATATTATACAGAAAGGCTGTGTTGGTGCACTTTACAAATGCATATCAATTTCACTATGTTTGAAATAGTGTAACATCATTAAAATACATCACAAACGATTTTTCCCCATAGACCATAATGTACCGAGATACTTTTGAGTATCCCCGTACCCAACTATAAATGCTACACATTTTAATAGTGACCATGCTATTGTAAACTTCAATAGCATATATCCAATTACATGGCAATCAGAAGTCGTACAATTCATCGCGCACAATTCGTTGCAGTGTCAATTCGTCGTGGTATCAATTCGTCGAAACGTCAATTCGTCATGGCGTAAATTCATTACAGCGAAAATGTTTTTGAAGGCGACTCTTTCAATTTTCTAAGCTAACGACATTAAACACTAACATTCAGTAGAAAATTGAAAACATTCAATTATGTTAAACATAAATAGTGGAGAAAAAATCAAGTTATAATACAATTTCGGTTTACTTTTGTAATCAAATAAAGGAAAAAATAAACTGAAATCTAAGCTACCATATAATGACATTAAATCATGCAATGGTCAGTTCGTTCACAAATACAAACAGAATGTTGTGTTTACATTCTGTCTGTATTTTTTTATTCTTAATTTTTCATAGATTAGGGGGAGCTCATTAGCCACCCTTCACTTAGTACGCCCATGCCAATTTATATATATATATATATATATATATATATATATATATATAATTTTTTAGCATTATTCTTTGATTTTTCTGTCACGATCTTAGTACTTTTATTTTAAATCCCACGCCGTTTTTCCGGTGATCTACTCTATAGGTAATTTAAATAAGAAATGACTTTATCTAGTCTAGTGCATTAAAGATGTATTTCTTTATTGAGAACTTCACAAAAATCACATATTTAAAGAAAATCCTCTCTATTTTAATGATTGAATTTTTTAGAGTAAAGCACTAAAAGAATAAATATATTTATATTCATACTTTTTAACTGGATCTAAAATCGACCTTTAAATTGTTAGGTAAAATTCTCTATTTCTGAAAAAATATTAAATAAATTATAATTAAATAATTTTACTAAATTAACCTAACTTTTATTATCATCGCCTTAAACACATTTTCGCTACGACAAATTGACGCTGTGACGAATTGACGCCGCGACAAACTGACGCTACGACGAATTGTGTGCGATGAATTGTTCCGCAACGAATTGTAAGCGATGAATTGTTCCATGATGAATTGTGTGCGACACAATTGACGAAGAACCAAATCAGAGTATGTTTACGAGAGTAATAATATGGGCAGACAGCAGAAAGACAGGAAGACAGACGGCAGGCAGAGAAACAAATTCACTAACAATTTTCAACTATGTCGGAAAGTATTGAAAAAGAAGAAACAGTGCATGATATGCTGATCACTTTCAGAAAATAAATTACCTGAAATCTACTTCAACGACGTACTCATATTTGCTGTATCATTGCCATTGTTAAAGTTAATATTGATGCTATTGAAAATGTCCATCTGCTCTTGTTAAAAAAAAAAAAAAAAAAAAAAATGTTTCTATGATTTTTCATATAGGGAAAAAAAACAGGACTTTACCTGAACAACATGCCCAAATATCACGAGAAATCTAAAAATTTTCACTGAGGTAAAATTTATTATTATCCTACCACACATATTATTTTCTGATTGGAAAAGTGCATGCTTTCAACCAAAACAGAATAAAGTTGGACAAGATAAATCCAGTTTCACGTAGTAGTCAGATTGTACATATATATATATATATGCAAATAACGTACACACATGCACACTCTATATAGTCAAAACAGTTATTTTTGTAAAACTTGCGAAATTTTCATTTTTTCAAGGTCTCTGAGTCTCTTAAATGATATTTAGAAAACTTTTTTCAATGCTCTAACAAGTAAAACAATTGTTTTCGTTTCTGTACGTCTAAACGTTACCGAGTTATACTACTTTGAATTCTTTGAATTTGCATGTGTGTTCTGGCACACTAAAAACGGAGAGACCCATTTTTATTGCTCTAAGCCGCTATAATATGCATTTAGTTCCAGACATTTGTCAATGGGGCTTTAAGTTTTATTTATAAATCACCAACATGACCGAATAAGGTATTTTGTACGGTATATTTAAAATATCTCTTTGTGATAGAAGAAGAAATTTGTAATGCAAATTGAAATGCCTCAGCTTATAGCTACATGGTATTTAATACACATAATTAAAATTCAGCCAATATATAAATCATTCTGCGTAATCATATACTATTTTCCAAGCCATAAATTCTCCTGGCTTAGAATTTTAAAGTTAATAAAGGCCCAGGTGGTGTTTTAGTTGCAGTTACTTTAAGAACTTATGCTATACATAGTTTGTTTTTCTGGTAATAAAATATTTATTTGAAAATTGTTTCATGAATGTTGCAACCATATAGTTAATTTGTCCTTTTAAAAACAATACATAGAAGTTATTTTAAATGATCAAAATTTGAAACTGCCAAGTACAATATTTATTCCACTTATTTTGAAAGAAATTATATATTAATTTTTTCCAAATAATTTTCGGCGAATAATTATAAATTTTTATTAATAAATAATGTAAATAAAATTTTTGTTTACTTTTAGAGACAAATATATAAAAAATTCCTTCGACTTGAAGCATAAAAGTGTGTTCTGGTGAACACAAATTAGTGTTCTAGAACTCTCCAACATTATTTGAAAAAAAAAATCTAGAACATCCTTTCAGTATAATTTACTTCATATTTCTTTCCTGTTTCTTAAAAAAAAAAAAAAAAAAAAAAAAAAAAATCTCTCTTATAATGCTGATACACTAAATTTCGAAATCATCCCCCACTGTGAATTATTCTAAAAATGCTACATCCTCCACATAATCAATCAAACCCCATAAAACTTATTCACCAAATTGTAAAACAAACCCACTTTCCAATTATTAAATGTCAGTAACAGACAATTTTTAAGCTTAATGGAATATACTTACATAAAATAACATTCAAACTTTAATCAGTTTTCACCTAGAAACTTTCTTTTTCTCTAGCACTTGATTTTTACGGGTCAGTAGTTCTATTATCATTCAAACTTTCTGGGGAAAAAAATAATGGGTAGAAAACTACCTATCAACTACATGGTAAAACAGGTAGCCATTTCACCTCTCCCACTATCTTAACAGACAGGTGTGTTCCACAAGCCTTAAGGGGCTGGTGGGGAAGCATTCCACCTGAGGTTCCATAGCTCCCGCTTATCCATCCGTAACCATCAGAACAACGTGGAAATCTTAAGGGGCCCCCTAAGAACTCTTAAATCTCATAAAATAAGAGAACTGTAAATCGTCGCATGCAAAGGTACCGAAAATACTCACCTTCCTTTATGTCTCAATTGCCTCTGTTGTAAATCAAGTGATAAGTGATAAGATTCAGAGGGGGTTTATAACGATGGAGTAAATCAGAAGGATCCTATCGGTTTCCTTTATGTGCGTAAAAAAGTTGTGGATTCCTTGTACATTAGCATCTCCTTTGCGGCTTCTATGACAACTGCAAGACGACTTAATTTACACAATAGACTGCGATGTTTTCTGTTTTGTTTAGTATATTATGTATAAGTGCATAAATTTTATACTTTTTCAAACATCAGAAAGTAAATGATCTAATTAGAACATATATAATTATCAGGGGTTTCCATAACTGCTATATCTAGGAAATATACATTTTCTAAGTTTCAGTTTGGATATATAACAATGGGAGAGTGTCTTAGTAACTTGAGGGATCCTAATGGTTTTCTTTCTATGATTAAAAAGTTGTGGATTCCTTGTACATTAGCATTTTCTTTGCGGCTCCTATGACAACTACAAGACGACTTAATTTACACAATAGACTGCGATGTTTTCTGTTTTGTTTAGTTTATTATCTATAAGTACATAAATTTTATACTTGTTCAAACATCAGAAAATAAATGAGCTAATTAGAACATATATGATTATCAGGGGTTTCCATAATTGCTATTTCTAGGAAATATGCATTTTCTAAGTTTCAGTTTGGATATATAACGATGGAGAGTACCTTAGTAACTTTAGGGATCCTAATGGTTTTCTTTCTATGCTTAAAATGTTGTGGATGGCAAGAAAATTAGCATAACTTTTGAATCATCTGTAACAACTGCAAGAAAACTTAATTCATACAGTACACTGCAATATTCTCTTTTTTGTTTATTATATCATCAAACATAATAAAATAAATGATCTAATTAGGACTTGTATAATAATCAGGGTTTAACATAGTAATTGTGCATATGAGAGTTTTCCTGCATAAGTTTTTAATTTGGGCTTATAACGATGAAGTAAATCAAGAGGATACTATCGGTTTCCTTTATTTACATATAATGTTGTGGATTCCTAGGACATTAGCCTCGCATTTGCGGCTTCTACGATAACTACTGCAACAAAAAATAACTTACACAATATAATATGATGTTCTTTGTTTTGTTTAGTATATTATGTTTAAGAATATTAAATGTTTTATTTACTCAAACACCAGATAATAAAAAATCTATATAAAAAAATCTATTTAGGACATACATAACAACCAGGTGTTTATATAATTGTTGTTCATAAGCGATAAACATTTCCGAAGAAGATTTAGTTTGGGGATGTGTAACGATGGAAGATTAAATTTGAGGGATTCTTGCGTTTTTCGTTATGTTTGCAAAATATTGATGATTACAGTAATATTTTTATTAAAAAAATAAACAGTTTTCTCCGATGATTGTAACAAAGAGGTACACAAAAGGTTACATTTTTCAATAACCTTAAATTAAAAAGAATAATAATAGTCGTATATTCTGGGAAAAGAAATCTTAACATAGTTCTTATAAAGAAAAAAATATAATAAAATAGAAAAATAGGATATAATATCTGGGTAACAATAATAGACTTTTATAATGATAAAGGTGAAATAAATAACAAGTTTGATAATAATAAATAACTAATGAGGATCTTTAAAAATATATATATTTACTAAGCAAAATGTAATAAAAATGTAGAAGTAGTATATACATTTTTGGAATGAATAAGGTGGAAAAAATAACTTGAATAAATATTAATAACTAATGTTGATTTTTTTTTTGTTGTTCTTATGAAAGAACATTATCGTGGGTTTTAAAAACTAAACTATACACACAACTATATAAAAACCAAAAAAAAAAAACATTAAGACGTTTTAAAAGTTTTAGAAATAAGAAGTATATAATTCGTGATGTGCACAAACTTGAAGTTAATCCTTTCAACAGTAAGTTCTTAAAACTTGCTAAAACTTAAACATGAATGTGAACAGATTGGAAAAACTCATTATTATTCCTAAGAATTAATTAAATGCGGAAAGTTTAAATTAAATATGACTTTTAATGAAGGAAATCTCCTTCTCAAAAGCTCAACTAAAACAAATAAAGTATTGAGAAGATTAAAAATTAAGAAGATAAAACAAGTGTACATGATAAAATAAAGATAGTTATACTCTTCTAATTAATAATTTCGCTTAACGAATTTCTACATGAATTCAAAATTTCTTATGGTAATGACGGACTTATCTCAGAAAGAATCTCAGATGAGTACAAGAAGTTTCGCTGAGAAGAAAAATATTTTTAAAAATAAAAGAAGTTGTAAATTTCTGAAAATCTGAAAATGATTAAAATTCATTTCCAGAGTCGTGAAGATTAATTTTTCTTTTGATAATAAAAGAACTGTTTTGAACAAGTGAATGAATTGTTTCCATGTTATCATCCAAGTACTCTGTTTATTGAATTGTCTTTTTTTGATTTGGGTTCACATTTACTTAAAGTGTTTCCAGAGATTAGATAGTCATTTTGACAGTTATTTAAAAAATATATATAAGAGAATAAAATAATGGCTTTATTGGCAATCTTATATATGCACAAGAGTTGTTAAGATCAATAAATAATTTTCAAAAATAATTGCTGAAGTAGTGAATGTTATTTTTTTTTCTTTTGATTTGCTTTGTTGGCAAATCTTTTCAGATCAATAAATACTTTAAGAACTGTTCTGAACAATTAAACGGATTGTTTCCGTATGACCATACAAATGCTCTGTTTATTGAGCTGTCTATCTCTGATTTGGATTCACATTTTCTTAAAGTGTTATCGGATCTTAGATGATCACTATCACAGTTATTTAAATATATATATATATATATATATAAGAGAATACAATAATGGCTTTATTGACAAATCTTATATATGCACAAGAGTTTAAGAACAATAAATATATTTTTTAAAAAATCAATTCTAAAATCGTAAAGATAATGTTTTCTTTTGATAAAAAAATAAATGTTTTGACGTATACGGATTTTTTCCGTGTAACCATCCAAGTGTTATGTTTATTGAACTGTCTTTCTCTGATTTGATTTCACATTTTTTTTTTAAGTGTCATCAGAATTTAGATGGTCACACAATGCCAGTTATGTAAATAAATATCATATATGTTAAAACGTTAAGGGAATTCTGTAAGATCAGCATAAATACCTGAGATTAAATCTAAAACTCGTTCAGTTTTAAGGTACATTCGAACACGGTCAGCATAGCCCAGTAGTCTAAGGAGTTAGAAAGAACGTGTGTTCGAATCCCGCTTCTGAAAAATTATATCTGCATTACTTTTGGCTATAATTCATTTCAATTACTGTCATATTTTCAAGAAAATAAGATATATGATTTGTATTTTTTTTTTCGAATGCTTTTAATTAAGTAAAGTTTAACACACAACAGTATTTTTACAAATAAAAAATTGTATTAAAAATATAATATAAATTTAAAAAAAATATTTCTATTAAAAAAGTTTAAATAAAAAAATTGCATGTAATTATCATTAAATAAATTGAACTTATTTACAATTTTTGCTATATTTTATATGACCATTATCAATAATATATTTATATGTATAGTAAGAAAAATATGTGATTTTTTTCTGTAAAAAAGAAAAAGAAAAAGGAAAAAACATTCCTCTGAGAACTATAAAATATTTTTTCTTGAAATCCATGGTTTAATAATTAAATAATGTATGAAAATGTTAAATTAAATTCAAGTAATTAAAAAATATATAGTATAAATCGTTAACTACGTGGGTTTTAGAGTGAAATTAATAAAAAAAGTATTGAAAAATTTTAAATGTTGCCTAATTTTAAAGAAATAGAAAATACTAAATATTGCTATAACAAATGAGACTGTAATAAGTAAAAATAAATGCCTTACCAATTCAATTAATATTTTAAGTTAAACCTCTGCTAAAAAACAAACATAATATGTTATAAATTTAAAGTTTAAAATTCTTTCACTTCATTAATTGAGTATGTCGGACTGAGAGCAACATCTATCGCTTTATATCTGTTGGAATTGCTTATAAAATATAGCAATTCTTCAATTTTTCAATACTACTTCAATACTACTTCAATTTTTCAATCTAATATATATGAAAGAGATTAAAACACATTGTTTTATTGAAAGATTTTATATATTCACAAAAGTTGTTAAGATTAATAAATACTTTTAAATAAAATTCATTCCTAAAGTCGTGAAGATTATCTTTTCCTATGTTTAAAAAATTATCCGCTGCACATGCGCGGTAGCGTATTACTTTTTATGTTGTTGTTTATTACTGTTAATTTAACAGCTGGCTGTCAGTATTACACTGTAAAATCAACACTTTTTTTTTCGGCGTATTTTTGCTGAATTTTTTTATACAAAATTAATTGTTGCATTAGAAGTCGCAAGAACAAAAGTGAAATCACGCATATACATTCTAACAATAAAAAAGTAAAAAAACTCCCACTCACGTGTTAACAAGAAATGTCAAAAAAGGGCTGTAAGACTTATCTAAGTTTTCTGCTTTAGAAAGTTTATATTACCTAACATCTTTAAAACGACAACGAAAACAAAGCGACTCTGTAATTAGAGGGTTTTACACCCTTTGTGACCTAAAGAAGAGAGTTAATTTGTGCTATCAAAACTTAGGGAGTCTGCCCTTCATTAAAGTAAAAATAATACGAAAACTCCTAAACACTGATCATGCTTTGTGGTTATCATTAGCATTCATGAGTACAAAAAGAAAATGTATTGTAATTAAGACCACATATGTTCTCCGGCAACTGATAGAAGAAATACGTTTTGTATCAGTTGTACCTCAAAAGCACTAGGTGATTTGTATTTATTCAAAATGAAGCTTAAACAGTCTTTTTAGTGTAAATTATTTTAAAAAAGTACATACGTTTTCACAAAACTGATAAAGGAAATACGTTTTACAAGTTTTCGGAATCCTTTAAAACTTTTTCTTCAACAATATAATAATATAATAAATACTACAACAATTTAACATTAATATTAACATTAATTAACTCATACAACATTCCATATATTTTTCTGTATTTAAAATGAAGTTATTTTTTTCTGAAAGATTACTTTAAAAGAGCAAATATGTTTTCCTATAATTCAGAAAATGAATGTCTTTTATTTGAGTTGTATCTCAAAAGTGCTGGATAATTTTGGATTATTTAAAATGAATTTTAAAATTTCCTTCTTTTGAAATATTATTTTAAAGTAATAGATGGGCCAAAAGCGTTTTACAATTTTTCGGAATCCCTTAATGTTTTTTTTTTTTTCATTTAAAATGAGGTTATTTTTTTTTTTTTTCTAAAAGATTAATTTAAAAGAGCAAATATGTTTTCCAACAATTCAGAAAAGAAATGCCTTTTATATGAGTTGTATCTGAGCAGTGCTGGAAATTTTGGAT
The DNA here is from genome assembly GCA_963931845.1 of Maratus michaelseni. NCBI lineage: Eukaryota > Metazoa > Arthropoda > Arachnida > Araneae > Salticidae > Maratus > Maratus michaelseni. Next base: position 145,746,543 of record OZ007588.1, on the reverse strand, counting down.
TATTTAAAATGAATTTTAAATTTTCACCCTTTTGAAATATTATTTTAAAATAATAGATGAGCCAAAATCTCATAAGTGTGATTTCCCAATCCCCAGTCTATGTCTCGACATTTCTTTGCAATATAAATTCTCATTTAATGTTAAAATTTTTATCTGTGATTGTTCTATAATCTTATGTTACTTTTACTGTGAAATTCTGCCTTTTTTAATCTTTAAAATGGAATTTAAATATCTCTAAAGTCACTATCCCTTGTCCTCAACCCATAACTACATCATTAAAACCACAAAAAACAATATTTATTAAAAAATTTTGAAAAACCAATACATTTATTATAAATAAGAAATTCGGGGAAAATAATGAAATAATTTTTATATGAGTGAAATGTGTCACATTTGATTTTGTTTCGTTTAAAGCTGTGTCCATTACTTTTGTGGTCACTACTATCCCTGTGTATGGATTTCCTCATATTTCCACCAGATGGCAGTATTCTGTCATTTTCAGTATTGTTTCCAATAGGGGAGTACATTAGAGGGTTGTTCTTAAAAAGTTGCCATTCTTTACTGTTTGTTCATAAAGAAAATTTTCTGGATTGAAAAGAATGGGGAAAAGGTAAGCGTACCTTTATTAACCATCAATACTGTCACCATTGTTAATTTAAATACTGATATTTATAGATTAACCAATATCTAGCCATTTAATCGTAGGTTTGATTTGTTTTTGAAAATAGTGCATATAACATTCCAAAAACGTTCTTTTCAAGTAAAGTGGTAAAATTGAAAAAAAAAAAAATGACATTGCTGTCCTTGTCACTTTTGTCCCTTACAATTTGTGTTTTGTCTGATAAAATCTGCCATGTCAGTAGTAAGCCGCGCCGTTTGGGTGACGGAAGTGACGTCACGAGGGGGCGTGGCCTAAACCGGAAGTGGGGGGTAGGAAATGGGGGGGGGGATTTTGTAGTGTTGGACGAGGGTAATTTGTTGAGTTGTTTTTTTTTGCTGATTAGTTTTTTTTTTTTTTTTTTTTTTTTTTTTAGTTTCGGTATGGGACTTTGAAAATTTTTCAGATTTTTTTTTTTTTGGTTCGTTACCATAGTTACGTAACAGCGCCATCTGTTGGGGAAAAGTGGCAATCTTTTCTCGTGAAAGGTGACGGGGGTGGCAACAGTGAGTTACGGTTTTGACGAATGGCAACGGTTATTCAGTTAATTATAATTATTTACGAATTAAGAGGTAATTATTTAGGAGGTGTGTATTTTAACTAATGAATAATTTTAATTATTTCAATTAATTATTTACTAATTAATATTTAGTTTCGCGATTGGACTTATAAATTTTCTCGTGAAAGGTGACGAGAGTTTTCTTTTAATGCCCTTTCTTTTGTTATACTTGTCCCCTCATGCATCCTTTGTTACCAGTTTGAAAATACCTGTTGTCGTATGCAAATACCAGTTTGAAATCCGCACCTGTTTTTGCATGTTGAATGATGCATTAGATAAGCCAAAATTTTCTCGTGAAAGGTGACGAGAGTTTTCTTTTAATACCCTTTCTTTTGTTATACTTGTCCCCTCATGCATCCTTTGTTACCAGTTTGAAAATACCTGTCGTCGTATGCAAATACCAGTTTGAAATCCGCACCTGTTTTTGCATGTTCAATGATGCATTAGATAAGCCAATAGGAAATAAAAGTATTGATGCCATTTATTTTTTACATGTCATAAAGAACCTTATCGAACTAACTTGTTCACTAGCTTGTCTGACTCTGTCCAAGAAAGCGCATATATTCTTCCTTTAAGCTATTTTACATACCGTTGTGTGTAATTATAATTCTAATAGAAAAATGAAGCGATGTTGTGAAAATATGATTTTGTTTGAAGATCCTGATTTTCCTTTGGATGATTCTGATGACAATGTAAGTTTGCTTTTCATATTTATTAAATTTATTCTGTTTCTAATTTTTTATATTAATTTTAATGAACAATTTTTAATCTTTATTTTTTAGTTGTTGGGTGAAACTTCCCAAATATTTCTCGAGAATCCGTTGGATTTTGGCTACGCATCGCAGATATTTGTGGAAAATCCAATGCCATTGCCCATTTATTATCAAGTGGGATCAGGTTTTGAAGTAAGTTCTTTTTCATTTTCTTTTTCGTAGCATATTTTTTAATGATTTTTTTATATGTTTATTCTTTTTTTCTTACCTAGAATTCCCCCAAACCAATCGGAAACGGACCTCCGTTCATTGCTGGTCGACATATTTCTAGCGTTAGTATATCCTTTTTTTCTAATATGATTAAAACTTTTTTATTTCTGTACCTTACATTATTTCATTTTTTCAATATGTTTAAAAATATATATATATTTATTTCTATATTTTACATTACTTTTATTTTTTAGCTGGATAACGCAATTATTTTAACTGAACGGATGCGACGCAGAAATAATAAATACAATGCGGAAGAAATTCATTACCAAGCTCGCATTGACCCGGAGAGGCTTCCCGATGACATACGGGATGTTCCTATGACTGCTGCGGTAGACTCCGTTCGTGAACTGTTTTCATTATTGATTTCGAGAACAACTGAAGGCTTGAATCCAACCGATAGGATACGTTTTTGTATTCTTGCTGACGCCCTGGATAAACCTATTTCAACTAATATGATGTTCGTATCAGAACTCACTGTTGAAAAAGTTATGTCAGCAGTGATGAAAGTTTTACAGTCCAAGGACACCATTCAATTGGATGCCGGGTTCATTGTCCAGGTCATCACGATAGTAAACCCCATAGGTGCGGGGAAAAGAAAAATTTCCAACATTGCTCTGGATCGTTTGGAAAAAAAATGCATCCTCAGCATCCCGACAGATGAAGAGGGACTTTGCTGTGCAAAAGCAATTCTGTTTGCTAAAGCACATCTCGAAAGAGACACAACAGCGATTAATGCAATGAAACGACGGGACCGCCCGGCATTGATGAACCGTGCTAGAAAACTCCACGAAGACGCAGGAGTCCCAAAAGGCCCTTGCACATTCAAGGAAATTGCTCAGTTTGAAGATTTCTTACAGATGCAAATAGCCGTTTTGTCGTCGGAAAATTGCAATCGAGTAAAATTTATACCTTTTTTAAAATTTATATTTTTATGTCATTTTTTTTTGTAAAAACAAAAATAATAATGTTTTTTTTTTTTTTTTGTAGGTTGTATACAAAGGGGCTAAGAGATCCTTATCAAACATGCCTGAGGGTAAACGTATAAACTTGTGGCTTCATGACGGTCATTTTGACGTTGTGAAGTCACTGAAAGCGTTTTTTGGAAGCAATTTTTATTGCGAAGATTGCGACATTCCTTACCAGCGTGCATACGAGCATCGGTGTGCTGAAGCATGCTATATTTGCTTGAAGAGTGACTGCAACCCGGGTGAACCTCAACGGTGTGATGACTGCGATCGTCTCTGTCGATCGAGTGATTGCTTTGCGACGCACAAGGCTCTGACAGGAAACCAAGAGTTGTCACTCTGCGATCAGGTAAATATTTTTTTTTATCATTTAAAAAAAAAATACTGTTTTTGCTATGTTGATATATATATATATATATATATATATTCTTTTTTAGGTTTATCAATGCCAAACGTGCTGCAAAGTGATCCGAAGAAGGGATTGCCCCAAAGACTTGCACCGGTGCGGAACAGCCAAGTGTCCTTCCTGCGATCAGTATGTTGTGACAGCGGACCATCTTTGCTACCTACGCCAAGTGGACCCGAAAGATCCGAGTGAGAAGTTGATATTTTTCGACTTCGAAACGCATCAATCTTCGGGTACACATCTTGTCAACTTCGCGGTAGCCCAATATGCTGATGGCAGAGAGGAAATTTTTAAAGGATACACCGCATGCGACGATTTTTGCAGTTGGCTATTTACGCCTCGGCACAAGAGCTTTACTGCGATCGCGCATAACATGAAAGGGTTAGTATGTTTTTACCTTTTCTTATTTTCGTGTATTTTACAGTATATTAATTTTATCCTTTTATCTAATTTTAGGTTCGATGGACAATTCATAATGGAGTGGATGCTCAAACAGGGCACCACACCGGAAGTGATTCCATGCGGGAGTAAACTGATGTCCATCAGACTCAAGTCGTTAGGAATACAAATTATTGACTCCCTTAATTTTTTACCTATGCCCTTGTCTCGATTACCCAACTGCTTTGGTCTTTGCGAGCTAAAAAAGGGATATTTTCCTCATCTGTTTAATATTCCTGAAAATCAATCATATGTTGGTCCTCTTCCGGAAGTGCAATATTACTGCCCAGACACAATGGCACCCGCAGCTCGCCGTGCGTTCCTGTCCTGGCATGAAGAACACAAGGGCGACGTGTTCGACTTTCAACAAGAAATTCTTTTGTATTGCAGGTAAGTACTTGTTTAAATTTCTTTTTGTTTTATTCATATTTATGTTTCGTGTAGTTTCTTTTTGTTTTTATTCATATTATTTTTATTTTTTCAGATCAGATGTCGACATTCTCAGACGTTGCTGCCTTGAGTTTCGAGCTCAGTTTATAGAAATAGAAGGCGTGGACCCTTTTCGGTAAAGTATTTTTTTTTCTTGTTCAATAGAATTTGATTTAATTAATTTTTTCATGTATATATATTTTTTTCTTTTAGGTATGTGACAATTGCTTCCGTGAGCATGGTTACATACCGAAGCAATCATATCCAGCCCAACACGATCGCCATGGTCCCCGTACACGGCTATGTAAACAGGACAAATTTTAGCCCTGACTCTATCCGGTGGTTGGACTATGTAGCCTCCTCGCAGAATTTACGTATCCAGCACGCTCTCAATGGGAAAGGCGAATGGAAAATCGCTGGAGTTTCGGTAGATGGTTTCTGCGAAGAAACGAATACCGTCTACCAATATCAGGTAATTTATTTTTATTTATTTATTTTTAAATCATGAATATGTATATCCAACATATTGGTTTGTTTATTAATAAATTTTATTTCTTTTACAGGGTTGCTTCTTCCATGGATGTAGCACGTGCTTCAATGAGGATATTCAACATCCCCTGAAGAATACCACCATGGCGGCATTAAGGCAGCAGACGAAGGAGAACGTTCAAAAGTTACGCGTCCGGGGGTACGAGGTCATCGAGATGTGGGAGCACACGTTTCAGCAGATGAAGAAGCAGAATCCTGAACTTCAATCCTTTCTGAAAACGCATTCCTTAAAGGATCGACTAAATCCAAGAGATGCATTTTTTGGGGGGAGGACCAACGCCGTGAAACTCTTTCACGAAGGGGACGCGAAGTATGTCGATTTTACTTCGCTGTACCCTTGGGTGAACAAATATTGCGTTTACCCCGTTGGTCACCCCGAAATTATTACCGACAACTTTGAAGACGTGGATCAGTATTTCGGACTAATCCATTGCAGGGTCTTGCCTCCTCGCGGACTGTATCTGCCCGTGTTGCCCTACAGATCTCAAGGAAAGCTGATGTTTCCCCTATGCCGCACTTGTGCCGACACCATTCAACAAAGCCCTTGCACCCATTCCGACGATGAAAGGGCCTTCGTCGGAACATGGGTCAGTGAGGAATTGAAACTGGCGAAAAAGAAAGGGTATACAGTCACACACGTAAGTATTTTTTTATGTATATTTTTTAAAACATGTGTTTTGTGTATCTCATTGTTTTTGTATCTATATGTTTTTTTTCTCTTATTTCAGATCTTTGAAGTGTACCACTTTAAGAATACATCAAACACCCTGTTTCGGTCATTCATAGACCGCTTCTTAAAAATAAAGCAGGAGAGCAGCGGTTGGCCAACAGGGTGTGTGACGGAAGAACAAAAGATGGAATATATTCGCCAGTACGAGGAAAAAGAAGGTGTCAAACTAGATCCGGTATGCATCAGCAAAAACCCCGGGCGAAGACAAGTGGCTAAATTAGCACTGAATAGTTTTTGGGGACGGTAAGTTCATTTTCTAATGTAAGTTTTTTCTATAATTATATTTTTTTCCTGTATTCATTTTTTTTCTTTTTTCTAGGTGGGGGATGAATCTTAATAAAGATCAATTGACCTTTGTCAACACAGTACCAACATTTAATAAAATGTTGGCAGATTCAAGTAAAAATGTAAGTACTTCATTTTTTTTTTCTTTCTTTATATCATCCGTCTTAGTCTGTTATTGTTCAATTCGTGCTTTAACATTTTTTTTTTCCAGATCAAAGACGTATTCCTCCCCACACCGGAAGTGGCTGCCATCCACTGGAATGTTGCCCAGGACTTTGTCGAACAGGACACTTCAACCAATATTTTTCTAGCCGCTTTCACGACAGCTTGGGCTCGTCTCAAGTTGTACGAAGAAATGGATAAGTTGGGTCGGAGTGTGTTGTATCACGACACAGATTCGATCATTATGCCAGCAATGGTATAAATGATCCGCCTCTGGGCAACTTTCTGGGTGAATTCACCGATGAATTGGATGGAGACAGTATTACAACTTTTGTATCTGGTAATTATTATTTAATTTATAGTTTAATATCAAATGTTATTATTTTTTTGTATACTTACTTTTTTCTTTTTTCAGGTGGTCCCAAAAACTATGGCTTCAAAACGAGAGAAGGGAAAACCTGTTGTAAAGTAAGAGGGTTCACTTTAAACTTCAGGAACGTCCAGCTCCTCAATTTCGATTCTATTCAAAAATTAGTATGGATTAGTATCGAGATGGATACGAGCAGTACCATTTCTATACGCAATCCAACCAAAATTACAACAGACGGAAAAAGACGAAGAGTCGTCAACAAAGAAGAAACAAAATTGTATAGGGTGGTCTATGACAAACGAGTCATTCAACCTGATCTGACAACCCTACCTTATGGATATTAAAATATTTGTTTTTTGGTAAGTTTATATAAAATTATTTCTTTTCTATGTTTAATATATTGCGAGAGTTATATATATATATATATATATATTTTTTTTTTGAATAGCTAGTTTTATATTCTTTTTTTTTTCAGTCTTCTTTATTGGTTACATGAAAAATTTCCAGCAAATCCATATTTTTTCCCAAGCAAAAATGTTAGTTAGTTCTAGAAAAAGTGTAAAAGAAGAAAAATGTTTTAAAATGAATAAAAGAAGAATTTGTTATACAGAAGATTTTGTATGTTAAAAAAAATGAGCGAATTGTTATGATGAAGAAAAAATGTAACTGTAAAAAAATATATATATACAATCTTAATAAAAAAAAATTTCTTTTTCAAATGACTCTTTTTTTTTCTTCAGATTCACTGATTTGAAAAAAAAATCAGATTTTACAAAAATAAAAAAAACACATTAACTTAGTCACACACACATAAACATAGTCACATAAATATTTTTAAATATAAAAATTTTATTTGTTCATAAAATACATTGAAATTTCAAAACATAGTTTTCTACATTTTTAACCAAGGTAATGGTGATATTGGTAAAGTAACATGGTAAGATGATTTTCTTTTTCTATGACGAGGTTCAGGTCTTGCATAAATAACTTTCTGTTCATTCTTTAAATACTTGTTTTTTATAAACTCTTGGGGAAAACTGATAGTATTTAAAAGTTCTTGAAACTGATCAAAAGCAGCAGGTCTTTGACTCCTATCTCTAAGCAAAAAATTTATTAGTTGAATAGCATCTGATCCGATAATTACAGTATCATCTATTTTCAGCTCTTTGTTTTCTGTGCAGGAAATTTTATTTTGTTTGAAAAATTGTATTATTTTTGCAGCAGTTTTTTTTTGCTTTACAGGAACAGAACTTAGAATTTCATTTTCCATATCACGTGATTTTTCAAAGGATTTCTGGGGAAGTAGTTCCTCGTTGGGTTTCACCGTGTTCAAATCTGGAAATGAAACAAACTTTTGCAAAATCTGAGTATAAAGCTTTGCTTTTTCATCATCCCCTAATTTTCTTTTCAAAATAATCTGAATCTGTTTGTCTAAATCACTTAAATGCTCGTCGGCAAACTCTTGATCTCTGTCAGCTGGAACAAGTCTGAATTTACGAGCGAACTCCATTGATCAAAGTACTGAGCACTGACACTGCAGCAGGAATAAGTATAGACAAAAAACCTTCTCCTTTTTGAACGAGAAGTCGTCTTTTTTTAAACAAAGGTTGTTTTTTATCTCCCAGTCGACGCAATGTTCTTTTATGACCTGATAATCTATTTTTTTGGCGTTTAGAGACAGGTATATTACCTTTTAAAAGATTTAAGGCGCATTCACAGACACCTTTTATAACACTATTGGGACACTTTTTAAGAAAATCTGCTTTTTGCTTTGTCTTGCTTAACAATTTGAGATGTTCCAATGTCGACATCCTGATTACAAATGATGATCGTTGAGATTAATCTCTCTTTTATATGCATGCCATAAGAAAAAGCTTTCGTCAAAACACAATGTTTAAATCCGCATTTGTGACAAGGGCAGTTTATCTCTGAAATATTTAATAAATCAATCTTGGGGCAGTTGAAATCATTCAAATTTAAAATCCTTTGTCCAGACATTCGTTCTAAAAACTTTGCTTTTTCTAATCCTTTGGTATAAACATTCTGATAAGAAATAAACAAAGATGAAAGTATAGGCTCTAATGCTGAAAAGGGTAAATCACCACTATTCCATTGCAAACCATGACGGTAATGAGTTAACCAGGCAAACGTCTTTCTTTGTTTGAAGGATAACTGCTCCCATGGATGCGGAGGGCGAAAACTCCAACGAGCATGGTACCCATGTTCCACTGCATAAAAGGCGAGTTCTTTGATAATAAAATCACTCGAATTTATCTGAAAACCCTCGAATTCAACAACAGCGGAAGACATGCTTACTGTATGACGTTCTTTGGACAAATGGTTTAGCGAAGTTCATACACGTAATGTTTATCGTCAGGAAATATACTTGTGCGCAAGCGCAAACTTTCGAAAGAATCTGATCTTAAATCAATAAATAAATAGCTGAAAGGTAATGCAGTAGCATCGTTAAAAATTTCTTGAAAAGCCTTGGTTTTACCAGGAAACATTTGTCTTGCTAAATGCATTACTTGGCTTTTATCTCGGGGATTTTTGTATACTACCATGTAATGGGAATTTAAATTAATATTTCGCATTTCTTTACCGCGATGGAACAAGTTTTGCGTTATAAAAATGACTGATAGATTTCGATGATGACTGCCTTTCGTGAAAAGTTTGCTCAATCGCATACCACTGGCTAACTCTGTCATTAAATCATCTATAATAATTAAAGCGTCATGCAGGGAGTTAAGATTAGAGGGTAAACCTTCTTCAAACTTTACACCTTTCATTGAATTGAAAAGGGGTTGATAGCTTCCATAACAGTATATAATGCTTGTTGGCATAGGTTGAAAATATTTATAATCAATTATTTTTTTAACAAATACTGTCTTACCTGAGCCTGTCGGCCCAGCAATCAGAACAGTCGAAGGATGTACTAACTTGAGTAATTCCATGCTTTAAATGAAAAAAAATAATGAAAACTTCGATTTTTATAGTTTTATGAGTATTTTGATGAAATACTTTTATGATTTTGTTAGAAAAAAAAAGAAATTATACATACACTTTTTCTTTTTAAAACTACAAATAAATATATTTTTTAATGTAATCTATCATATGTGATCGGATTAAAAAACAGACGTAAAATAAGACAAATATATTTTTTATTTTTTAAAAATAATGTTTACACCATATCTTTTTTTGACAAATTGATACATTCGAAAATCATTCTTCTTTCTGGATAATACATTTGTAATAGAATTCATACAAAGTCCTTGACATCTTTTTACAAGAAAGAAAATACAATATTGTCCACAGACATTGGACGTTAAACTTTGAAACATTGCCTTGTTCCAGTTTATACGATGATACTTCTTCACAAATCTCTTGATATCTTCTCCATAGGTTTCGGGAGGAAGTCCATACGAATCAAAAAATTCAAGAGTTTTTTTGTCTTGAACGTAAACTGCCAGCCAATGGGATCCTTTTTCATCATGTTTATCAGTATTGAGAACTAATGCACAGGGAAATTTTCGAATATTGGGTATTTTGTCAGAAGGGTAAACGCCTGCAAAATATCTCGCAGAAACAAGATCACGAGATAAAATTGTATGAATTTGTGATGAATTCATTAGTTTCCAAAATCATACAGAATATTGCGAGATTTGTTGATTTCGATTAGATTTTCAAATTCAGCATACACTAGCAAAGAGACTGTTTGCGCTAAAGTCGTTCCGAACTTAATTTCTAATCTTAAATTGCTATGACGAATAAGATTAAGATGTGAACCATCACATAAATCAGGTGACAAATCAAAACAAAATAAAGAATACCCCTGTGAAAATTCTGATCTTGAAAGATAAAGACCTTTGTTTTCTGCATTCGTAAATAAATTCTGATAAGCTCGAATAAATAAATTGTTTTCAAAGTCAGGTTGCAGCGGATTGTGAGGAACGGGCTGACCGTCGACATAGACGCCTAGGAAATTAATATTGTAATGTTTAAACTCAAAAGGGGACTTTTTATAGTCGCCGTTAAATGCGTCATTATCCACACAAGCGATTACGATGCGATTGGGCATCTGGCCTGTAAAAATATTGTCTTGAACAAAACTCATATTGCCTGCAGGAATGGAATATGCTTTACAAAGCACTCTGTTAATAAGGTATTTGGCTGTTGTTTTTTCTAAGCTTTTAGCATGTCCCAAGACAACGCCAGGACTTACTCGTACTTTACGAACAAATAAGGAAACGTGTTCCAGGGAAACTTTAAACTCCCCTTCACTCGCTAACAAACAAAACTCTGGTTTACTGCGAATCAGTTTAATTTTCACATCTACCATGTTAAGGAGGAGTCTTTCTTGGTGAAACATATCCAGGTGCAATCGACCAATCATATCAACTGAAGCACTAAGTTTAGTCATTTCGGCACGTTTACTAAATCCTTCATTGGGGTTTGCATCTGCCGGATCCAAAACATTCATACGACCAGCAGTATCTTTAAAAAATAATTCTGAAGAAAGTTGAGAAGTTTTTGCATCATAGCCGTGATTCAGTAACTTCTCTATCATGGCTCTGTAAGGATAGGTATTATTACTGGAAGAAACTAGTCTATCGTTCAGACTAATATCAACTTGGGAAAACATAGAATGCAAAAATAGATTGACGGGTCCCACTTTACATTTATCCGCAATGGGTTTACCATCCTTTTTTAAAATTTTCACTTTGACATATAATTGAGTTTGGGATAAATCAAGGTAATCTTCCCCGCTTCCAGAAACATTAAATTCCACAGGTCCTCCATCAGAAACATTGGCTAGTGGGTGAAATTCCACCCATTGACCTCTTTCAATAACTGTTTGAGTAGGAGGAAGATGAAATAATTCTAATTCCGATTTAGCACATTCGGGGGAGTCCTTTAAGAGAAAAGCCATAGTATAATGGAGATGTTATCAATCAAAAATATCACGTCTTTGCACCTTCCGTACTTTTGATGAAATGATGCGTTTCGCCGGTTTACGCTTCCTTTTAAGCTTTCCATGGCCAATCATTTCATCTGCTTTTTGAACTGCTTTTCTAGCTAATTTCTTCCCGGTTTCTTTTGATCGTGTTTTGAGAGACGATTTAAAATTTTCCCCTGATAACACATCATTCGCAACCATAGTGCCTGTTCGTAATGCTTCTTTTCCAAATGTTTTGGCACCACTTATCAAAAACGGCATCGCACTACGAAACAATTTAGCAAAAAATCCGCCTATACCGTATCCTCTCTGCAAAACTGTTCCCCGATAGTAAGGCAAACCTTTTCCTGTTTGCCCTGCATAATAATCTTCGAACTTTTTTGTACAACACGTATAAGGCACCAACATTTTTTTGCTGATCCTTCTTTATCACAATCAAAACGGAAAATGAGAAATAATTAAACGAAAGGCTTTTTTATATGATTTGCCGTAAACGAAAATGCAGCGTTACAAAAACTTTACCTCTTTCAAAAGGCACTAAATCTCCAGAATGTAATCTAATATCAATTTGTACCGTTTGGAAGTGCTGACGAATAATTGGTACGTACAATGGTCTTGGATAATGAGCATTAATAATTTCGCCATCGTGTCCTTCAACAGACACAATTTTTAATAGAGGGGCGTGTACATCACCGACGAATTGAGGCTCCACGAGATCACAGTACACATACATCACGGGAAAGGATGATTTTGGGTCGGCCACAAAAGTACTTTGCTGCAATCCTGTATATTCTCCGGGTTGAAAACCTAAAAGTTCTGCTATTCCTTCGTGAAGAATAACCTTTGATTTTTTATCTGTCTTGATTGTAACTCTTTTCGTGACAGAGTGATAATGAAATTCAATCTTATTTTTATGCGATGGTATTGTCATGCTTTTAATGAGGTCCGGTATGGTTTCATAACATCCGGAAGGAACTCTCCTACCTTCTAATTTTCCGTCTCCCAAGTCAAAACCAAACAAATTATTATCGTTTCGAACATTATACCATGTATGTGGATAAATAAAATCGACCAAAGCCATTTCCCATTCACCGTTTAAATTTATGGGGGTGGGCAATTGAGTTGTAAATTGCGATATTTTATTATTGGGGAAAAAGCTCATAGAGCTATCGCTGATAAGTGTGATGTAGAACGACATCTTCGCATGAAATGAAAGGTAAGTATGATGTCTACTTTATTTATATCATTCGAATATCTTCAGCCCATGCATTGAACTTTTCCGGATATCCTTGAAATTTCACAAAATACTGAACTTTTCCATTACGCTTTCTTTTATTCAAAACTTTCTCTACAGGGTAAAATCCTGAATCCGAAACCTTTTGTAGTTCTTGTTTGTAAAATGTCCCTTTTATGATTTCACCTGCTAAATCTTTTAATTTATAGACAACAGGCACACGATGTATGATTTTATGAATAGTAAAAATTTCTCGTGTCCAATTTTGTTCGTATCCTTTCTCAAAACGTAATTTTTCCTTGCTTATGCGAACGGTATCGTCTATATTCAAGTCAGATTTGGTTGCAGTGATTTTGTCATTTGCATATAATGTTTTCCAAACCTGACTTTGATTATCAAGGTTCACTGATGCTGGCTCCATTTTAATACTACGATGCCATGTGTGGTTATAACTGTGTGTTAATTTATCGATTACATCAATATATCTCTTTGTATTTTTTTCAGTAAAATACTTCCACATTTTCGTTTTAAGTGTACGATTAAAGCGTTCAACTATTGAAGCTTTTGTGGCGTTATTGGTTGTAAAAAAGTGAACATTCTGCTTTTTTAAGAAAGCCTGTACAAGCTTATTCGTGTACTCCTTACCAGCATCGCACTGCAGCGTTTGCGGCTTACGTTCCGAAAATATTTTTTCGAAAGCTCGTTTAACACCTGGAGGTTTTTTATCTTTTAACGGTATGGCCCATGCATATTTCGACAAAATATCAATACATGTCAGTAAATACTTATAACCGTCATTCAAAGAAGAGAGAGACTGCATATCTACTAAATCAGATTGAAACTGCTCGTTTAAGCCTCCTACTATGACACGATTTCTCGGGAATTTGTGTCGCAAAGGCTTGTGCAAAGTATAAGAATCTTTCGTTTGCAACCATTTCTTTATCTGCTGTGTTTTTACGCGACCTTTTAAAGCACGTTGCAAAGCATTGATACCACCGAAACTGGCTGGCATCTCCGGATCCCGATACATCTGATTCAAAGCTTCCATTGCAACAATGATTATGATCTAAACGAACGTTAAGATTCATCAACAAATTAACACGATGTTCACCGCATAAAAGTTTTACTTAAAATGAAAAGCATTATAATAAAACCTTTAATATATACTTATTTTAAAAAATATATTTCTTTAGGAAAAAAAAGTTTTAAGTCTAGGAAAAAAAGTTTTTGTGTTTCGGAAAAAAGTTTTAAGTCTAGGAAAAAAAAATTTGGGTTTAGGAAAAAAGTTTTAAGTCTAGGGAAAAAAGTTTTTGTGTTTCGGAAAAAAGTTTTAAGTCTAGGAAAAAAAATTTTGGGTTTAGGAAAAAAGTTTTAAGTCTAGGAAAAAAAGTTTTGGGTTTAGGAAAAAAAGTTTTAAGTCTAGGAAAAAAGTTTTTGTGTTTAGGAAAAAAAGTTTTAAGTCTAGGAAAAAAAGTTTTGGGTTTAGGAAAAAAGTTTTCTGTTTAGGAAAAAAAGTTTTTGTGTTTAGGAAAAAAGTTTTTGTGTTTAGGAAAAAAAGTTTTATGTTTAGAAAAAAAAAAGTTCTATGTAATATATAAATAAATTGATTAAGCTTTAAGGATTAGGTTAAAAAATATGTTTCAGTAAAAAATTCAAAGTGTTTGTTTGTCAAAAATAAAAAAAACTTTAAGCGCGTATTAAAAGTATAGTCAGCTTTGTCAAAAATAACAACAATAAATAAAGTAACAGTATTAAAAGTATATTTTGGATTGTCATTTTCTGAGAAAAAAAAAGACTTACTGGAAATAAAGATTAAGAGGATCAGAATTTCAAAAAAAATGTATTTCTATTTTCAGTAAAATAAAACATATGTTCAGGCAAAAATATTGATAGTATCAGAATATAAAAAAAGTTATCCAAAATTAAAAAGAATATGTTCATAAAAATATTTCTATGTTTAGAAAAAAAATATTTTTATCGGATAGGTAAAATATATAGATTATATGTTCAGTTAAAGAAAAAAAATACTTTTATGATTAAAAATAAAAATAAAAATCTGTGTTCAGTAAAAATATTTTCTATGTTCAATAATATGTGTATATATATATATATATGTGTGTGTGTGTGTGTGTGATTAAAAAATAAATGTTCAGAGGATCAGAATATTTCTATATATACCCGTTGTAAAATATTCACACCTCCAAAACTACCCGACAAAGATGGATCGTGATACAATTTCTTAAGTTCTTTTGACTTTTTTTTTTTAAGCTATAATATTAACGTGTTTATCCTATTAAGTATTCACCTGAAATAAAATAATCATGTCCAATCTTTTAAATATATACTTATGAACAATATTTAAAAAAAATATATAAACAAGACACAATGTGAAAAGACAATACAGAAGCAAAATATAAACTAGAAATACAAATTTATTCACTATTTTTACATTTGGAATTAAATAAACAATATAAAATCAGCAAATAAATAAATCATTAACAGATTCTTCATCACCAATATACAATTTTTCAATCTTTTCAAACATCGTATTAACATTCAAACTATCAAAATATTCTTCCTGCTCAATTAAAGTCTTAATGTCAAGGTTTTTACTTTTTTCCACAAAGTCCTTCGAAATAAGACGCCAATCTAGATGATACAAAGAAGATTCAAAATATTTCTGAAACTTCTCTGAACGACTAAGTAAAATGTTTTCTGTAAATCTCGGTTCAAAATTTTCACATTTCAAATAGAGTTCGTTTATTTTTAAATCAACAGAATTTAATATGCAGCCAATTAGCGACTCTGTCATGTCGTCAAATGAAGTGGAGTAACCTAAATCAGGAACATTTTGCAATTCTTCATTTACGTAATACTGTAAAGTTTCTGTAATAAGGTTCTCCTTCACTTGCTCCGTAAGGATCGAAGCATTGTGTTTAAGATTAGAAAATTGCATGTCATTAAGTACTACATAATTAGGTAAAAACTGTAACATTAAATTTTTCCGCTGAAACAGTTTTTGAAAAACAAACATTTGTTTGTCACCAACAGTCTGTATTGTTACAGACACACTCTTATTCAAGACAGTCACTTTATCCAGGTTTTCATTTCCTCGATAAGTTAATATTTCTTTACGAAGAAGGTCCCACACTGCAGGTGAAAAAGTAATGCCGTCT